>JAJEJO010005071.1:0-13075 GCA_020662805.1 Glaucomys volans | reverse complement strand
AAGGAAGGAAGGAAGGAAGGAAGGAAGGAAGGAAGGAAGGAAGGAAGGAAGGAAGGAGAGAGAGAGAAAAGAAAAGAGGACAAGAAAAGAAAAAGGAAAGAAGGAAAAGAGAAAGCATGAGGTTAGCACACGGCCTGGTCCTCAGCTGCGGGTGGCTCCTCCCCCTGTGAGGACCCCTGGGGGGGCTTGGTCTGTGCCCAGGAAACTGACTGGGGACGCTGGGAGCACGGGTAGTCCAGCTACCCATGCACACGTCTCACAGACCCACTAGGGCCCCAAGGACCTGGTCCCTCCCCCAGCTCCAGAGCCCCACAGGCCCCGGCCACTGGCACTCCGATCCGTCCCAGGACCCCAGGATGTGAATGGACCTCCCTGGGGCTCTCTGAGACACATCCCCACCCCGAGCCCGGCAGGGACCTGCCGACGCTGCTGGTGGCTCTTCACCACACCGTGCGGCCCAGGTCAGGACTGGAGGCAGTCAGTTCCGAAGGCCTGGGCTGAGGAAGGAGCCGATGCCCACGCAGACCACGTGGGCCAAGGGGGCATCCACCCACCTGCGGTTCCCCGGGGAACTGGCTGTGGCCTGTGGCTTTTTCCCGCCTCCTGGAGAATGGAGGGCGCCACCTAGGGCAGGCCTGAAGACACCTGGGGCTGGGCGAAAGGGAGCTTCCAGCCTTCCCTGAGGCTCCGGGGCCCCGGGGTGCGGGGTGCGGGGCATGGCTCCTACCTCGGCCGCCTCCCACAGACTGATGGGCCCCTCGCAGCTCCTTCACAGTCCCCAGCCTGGTCAGGGCTGGAAGCCACCAGCTTCTGTCACCCTGTCAGGCCAGAGCCGCAGCCTCCTGCGGCACCACAGGGGGGCGACACGACCTTCCCCTCTCCTCATGCGTCCACGCTTCCTTCCTCCCCCAGTGCGCCCTCGTGTGGGGAGCCTGCCGCGGCTGATTCCCCGCGCCTCGGGGGTCTCCCTGCCTTCTTGAGCCTCTCGGGACTCACCCCTCGGTGTCCCCGTGCTGTCTTGGAGGGGTTGACTTTTCGTGGCCTCTCTCACCTCGATCCAGCCTGAGTTCCCAAACCCGAGGTGCAGATCGACCGTCCACGTGCCGCATCTGCAGCACCTGTGGCGTTAAGCCGCCTAGGAGCACCCAGTGGTAGGGTGTCGCTCTTGTCAATGCTCTGTGACCGGGTCTGGGTGAGTGAGGTCAAGCAGAGGCCAACCCCTCCCCCACAACCCCACAACTGTTTCAGTAATGAAACAGCCCATGGATGAGCTGGAAGGAACCCAGGCACTGAGGCAGTATAGGTCCTGGAGGGAACAGATTCGCAGGACAGGGGCCCAGGCTCCTCGCCTCAACCCCCGACTGGGAGTGGGCCTGGAAGGAGCTGCTCATCGCTGACTCTGTGTGGAGGCGGGGCAGGTGTTTCCACTGCCACCACCACCGCCACGACCACACCCCCACACTCCCCCCCCACCCCCCACACCGGCCTGCCCCACAGTGGGGCTCCCTTCTCAGGCCAGGCAGATGCATGCAGGCAATCTGGGTAGTTTTACATTGAACACACAAACACAACAGTCTTCATCTTAGTGGAATGAAAACTAGGACACACCGTGACCAGATATTGAACAAGTAATACGTTATTAAAACACAATTTATTGGCAAATCAAATGAAAGTTTAGGCTCTCTGGCAGCTCAAAACCAGTACCACGTAAAGCAAGGGGCACCAAGCCCATTAGAACAATTGTGCAGGAAGGAACATGGTTTGGAAATGTTGTCCCTGACCAGTGGAAGTTACCAGAACCTAGCCCAGCCCAGGCCAGCAAATCAATGGAAGTGCACATCTCCCTTTGCTCAGGGAGCAGCCATGTCTTTCTCTCCATCACTGCTCTCTTCCCTCAGCTGAAGCCCCAGTGAAAACCTTGCTGATGTGTTTCTGCTCACTTGACCCAATTCCTCTTCTACCCTGACCCAGTCAAAAGTTCCCATCTCCAGTATCAATAAAGTTAAGTTATGCACCGAACACAGGGCCAGGTTCTGTGCCACTCTGGCTCCCCATGGCAACGACACTCTCCTTTCCTGTCATCCCTCTCTGAAGCCATTTCACACTTACTCGCCAGACTCAGGCCCTCCTGCTTCCGTTTAGTCCACAGAACATGCCAGAACCTTTTCATGGCTCGGAAATTTTACCGTTGATGTTAATCGGCCCTTTCTGCCTGGCAGGATGGGGACAACCTGCCCCTTTGTTCCCAAGCTACATGTTATGCTTTGGATGTGAGGTGTCCCCCCAAAAGCTCACATGTGAGACAATGCAGGAAGGTTCACAGGAAGAATGATTGGGTGGTAAGAGTCTTAACCCAATCAGTGAATTAATCCCTAGTGGGATTAATCGAAGTGGTAGTGTGTGGCTGGAGGAGGTGGGAATTGGGGCAAGGCTTTGGGGGTATATATTTTGTATCTGGAGAGTGGAGTCTCTCTCTCTATCTGCTTCCTGATGATGCGAGCTGCTTCCCTCTGCCGTGCTCTTCCACCATGATGTTCTGCCTCACCTCGAGCCCCGAGCCCCGAGGAATGGAGCCAGCCGTCTATGGACTGAGACCTCTGAAGCCATGAGCCTTCAAACAAACCTTTCCTCCTTTACAGTTGTGCTGGTCAGGTCATTTAGTCACAGCAGTGAAAAAGCTGCCTGAAACACCCATTGATGGAACTTCCACAAGTACAGGTTATTACTTCTCCCCATCTCTCAAAATGCAGCCTGGTGGGGGCTGGGCGTTGGCAGGGGTTCAGAGTCCTGCTTGGACGGCACAATCAGGTATCTCCAGTTCTCCTGACTCCAGTCAGTCATGGTCACTGCACTGCTCAGTAAGCCTGTTGTCATCCCACCATTTTAATGGAGTCACACACTGGCCACTCCTAGTTAGACTGGGAACCCTCCCCTTCCCTAACCGTGGGGAAAACAAGGCTAACCTTCTTCCCATCCTAGACAGAGTCATCTGTCCTCCAACTCAGGGACCACAGGAGTGAAGGGATCCCGACTTTGGGGCTGGCAGCAGCGGTTCCGAGAAATGGCTATCTACCCCAGTGTTTCTCCTTTGCTCACAAAGCAATAAAACTTCCTTTCCCTCTCTCTCAAAACCTTGTCCTCGTTATTGGACTGGCGTCTCGGGGAGAGACCGAGCTTTCGGTATCACCAACCCATCTGAGGCCTCAGTGTAGATCGTCATCGTGGGAGCCCTTTGCCAATGCCGGGTACATACAGCAGGGTTCTGCAAGTAAGGAAATACAGTGCAGATGACAGGTGGTAGGGTTCTTAGAGGTCTGAGGAGGAAGCAAAAATCACGGAAAGGTGGACAGAAAGGAAAACGTAGAACAAACTCTGCTTTTGGACTCTTGCTCGAGATGAGGGCGTAAGTCACAATTCTCTTTGCTTACAGAGAGGACAACTTTGTGTCTGAAGTCTACATTCTCTGACAAAGGGGAATAGGGATCCTTGGAGGTATGAAAGAAGTAATGGCATTTTTATCTTCCCAGGAACCAGAGAACCACATGTTAAGCACGACAAAGAGGGGTCGTTTACAGTCACAAAGCACACCCCTTAGGAGGGTAAACAGTGGACCCCGAAATGATGCGGGAGAATCCATCAGAAATACAAGTAGTAGTAGATAAAACTACTCGTAGTCCGGATGAGATGCTTCAAGCCCGTCTCTTCATCGTCGTGATCACAAACACCGCACATACAATGCACCCGGCCCTTGAAATTTTCCAAGTCCTTTAATGGAACTCCATTTTAATGCCTCATTTCAGCAGTGGACTACACTTGGCCCAAGACCAGTACTTTGCCAACCTCTCCTCAAGATTGTTGTCTTACTTCGTTTCCTGGGGAGCAGCAGCTGTGGCTGCTTCACACCTGGCTGGGCTGACAAAATCCGCAGTTGTTCTCTGTGGACACACTAACGCATCTGCCAGACTGGAGAATGAATGGGAGGTCGTGGAATCCATGGCTCATGTACCTCTCAGTTACAACCCTGGCCTTCTCTGTGATTCCCACTGGTGTGAAGGTGCTTTGGAATAATGACTCTCCCAGGCACCTGTAGCTGCCACAGCTCCCGCTGGCCCTTCTTCTGCTAGGAGTTCCTGCTCCATGGCTCAGGAAGCCCAGGGGGCAGTGGCAGAAGCCACATTCCCTTAGGGCCTGGGACTTGGTCCTGTTGGCTTCACTCCAGTGCCTGGCACAAGAAATGGGGTCGACAAGAATTTGCGGGGTGAACCAGCGAGTGAAAACACAACCTCCACAAGTTATTCCTGACGACCATGTTCCCCTAAAATGGAGAGGTGACCACCAGGTGGCTGGGAGGTCCCACTAGACCTGTCAAACAAACCCAGAAGCAAACTCTGGGGCAGGGGCTCATGGTGGAATTAGGAATCCCAGGATCTGGGGCTGAGCTCACAGCCACTTTCCAGTGGTGCTGAAACCTTTAAAACACAGTTACCTAGTCAGATGCTCTCTGAAGGCAAGGCAAGAAGCTTCATGGAGGATACCTGTGGGATTTAGGGAACATCCTCCCCCACCCGGGGCAACACCGCCCCTACACCCATCCACACACACATCGAGGGGCTCTGTGTTTAATCCCTGAACAATGTCTGTACGTGGGACGGGCCTCTCCCACAGAGCGGCTCGAGGGGACTGAAGGGTACCATATGTGGCAATGTTTTTGTTTAAAAAGTTCATTGAGGACCTAATGGGATGCTGGAGAATTTTATTCCTAGGGAATGAATGATGAGCATTAACCACAGATGAGCATTATTGCCACTCAGGTAATTCATTTATTGAACTTAATAACATGCAATGAGCTCCTGGTATCTACCAGGCACCATGGTACGTGCTGGCTAGTGGGTTAATGAAAACAAGCAAACAAAGCTGCCGTACTTCCATGGAATTAGCATTCTAGTATGGGAAAGAAGGCACATAGGTAAACACTAAATTTAATAGATTGAGATGGTGACAACAGATGGAAAAATATTATGGAAAAATAAAATTTGGGCAGATAGCATAAGGGGGACTCAAAACTGAAGGCAAGCTGTGACTTTAAGTCCTGCCCATTAAGAGGCTGGCCCCGCAGCCTCCCAAGTACTTTGCCTCCCCGTGTTACTTCAGGATCACACGAGGCCACCGCCAGCACAGAATCCACTCTTAGCCATGGAAAACCAGGAATTCAATCACCCCCTGCTTGGGCTGACCATGACCCACAGTTGCGCTCCAAGAGCACTCTTCCACGTTGGCCAAAAAGGAGAATTAAATGGGCAGTGGTGGGATCCACAGCCCGTGCATCTCTCACATCCAATATGGCCTTCCCTGTGATTAAGAGCCACGTTATTTCTTTCCTACAATCAGGAACCAGTTTTAGCACTTTCTGAATATATTAGGCACATCTCTGAAGTGGGATCACGGTCCCCAGGGAACTACCCAGTAAGTCTGCAAGGAAAGGCCAATTTAACCAATTGTTTGGGCCTGCTAAACTCAGCTTTTTCATTGAACCAGGCCCTTGACTGCCTACGGAAATAAACTCCAACAGGAAACAAAAGGTTTTGCTTTTACAATATGTGCACTGGGGTCATAGAAACTGCTCTCCAAATATAGCAGGACTGAACGCTCTCCACGATGACCACATCCACAATGTCATTTGGCTGAGGTACGTATCCCGCAGGAAGCTTCAGAGAATCCAAGGTGAAAAAGATGGTGTCGTCTACCACACCGTGTCTTCCACGTACGCTACTAATGCAGACCTGTGGTGAGAAATGATGGGAACGGTTGTGTGAAAGTGGTCCACGGTCACTGGCTCAGCACCTCCTCACCTCTGCCTCTGACCTGCGGGTCAACCCCACCCCTGGCACTGATGTCCCAACCTGCCTGGCACATGGGCAACACCAGGGGTGCTTTTCAAACACACCTGTGCCAAGATCCCGCCTCATGCCAACTAAACTGGAATCTCTGGAGATGGGCCCCGAGCCTCCCACCAGAGACCTCGGGCTAAATATTACCCACAATGGCCATCAATCCTATTTCACTGAGTTTCCTACTGGTTGTCAGGCTGCAGTGCCCAAGTCATGACCCAGCTTTTTCCAGTAAGATCCAGACTCACAACCCACTTCATTCATGTTTTCCCCAAAACTTTCTGGCATGCAAATTGTTTTTCCTTAACCGTTGCTCTCAGAACTTTTTAAATATTTTTTGTTGTTGTTTGTTTATTTGTTTTGCTACTGGGGTCGGGGAACTTGACCATCCCCAGCTACATCCCCAGCCCTTTTAAATTTATTTTTAGACAGGGTCTCACTAAGCTGCTGAGGCTAGCCTCAAACCTTTGATCTTCCTGCCTCAGCCTCCAAAGGGTCTGGGATTAAAGGCATGTGTCACCATGCTGGACAAACTTTTTTTTTTTTTTTTTTTTTTTTGCATTCCTGGGAACTGAATGCGGGACATGGCCCATGCTAGGAAGGTGCCTTTTCACTAAACTACACCCACAGCCCTCTAATAACATTCTAATACAAAAAAACCAAATAAACAAACTACAAATTAGAAATTAATTTTGCATGTGGTCTGCATTGCTTTCTGTTTAGTTCCTTTTGAAAGTCCTTCCTTTTCTATAAGAAAATGGGCTTGTCTTTGGTAAGAAATACATTTTCTAGATTTCTAACCACACTCAATAGACTTCCCCACAAGACAAATTCCCGCTAAAGGAAGGATTGGCAGAAACAAAGGACCAGTGAATCATGGACACAAATTACCTCATCCACATGCCTACAGTTCATGGGCTTCACGGAGAGGGCATTGATGTTTGAGGTGCCCGGCTGCACGCAATACTCAACCTCTAGCCAGTCGCCCTTATAAGGCATGAAACCTACAACAACCGTGGAGAGATTTCAGTGTCATTATCTCTTCACTTAGACCACGTTCACGTTCATTATTCCCTTTGACATGGCAATACCCTAACACACCTTCTCTTGGGTGCAGAGTACATTCTGTACGTGTTTAAACAGACACCTTGTACATCTTGCTGTTGGAAAGTCAGTTCATACTCCTGTAGCCACCGTTTCTCCTGTTCTGATTTAACAAAGTCAAATGGGGGAAAGTGTCAACCATGGGTCACAGCCAACTTTGGGGCAGTAGCACGGGATTCACTAATCAATGGGCCACATTCACAACTCCTTTGGGAGAGTCAGCCAAGGACCCAGGTGGGAGCACAGGGGTGAACTTGGCTACCTGCCAGTATAGCATTGGCTAGAAACAAAATCTTGGAACTTACCTGCTGATTACAAATGGAGCGCAAGAATGAGCACGTGTGCACATGCACATGTGCCCACCTGCGCACGCATGCACACACACGCGCACACACACACACACACACACAGAAGAGCTATAAAGCTGTCTCCAATCTCATTTTGAAGCATTTCACGGTTGCGGCAAAGAGTATCCTTTTCACTTGCAGAATGTTTTCCTTGATTTAACATTACATACGTAAGTGAAATTCTATACAGACATTCAGTTTTGCATTCACACATAGGAGAGGACCACTGATGTTTTTATGAATGTCCCCTATCTGTCCCTGCATTGTGCATTATTTTCAATTCCTAGGGCCCACGTCACATACTCAAGAGCTGTTAACTGCAGCCAAGTACATTGTGGCTGCAGCTCTTTCTCTACAAATGCAAACCATACCTTCACGAACAATAGATAGTGAGAAGCAAGTATCTTTATTAATGTAGACCGCATCCTTTGTCACCAAGGTGGCACGACTGATTAAAATACTGGTTCCAAGGTCAGATGGCCCAGCATCATCAACATGATCAGAGATAGCATCCACCTGGAGCACATGGAAACACTTATTTCAAACAAAATTAATTTTTACAACAAGTATGTGTACGATCCCTCAGGAAGCCCCCTCAAAACAACTACAACTCAGTGAGTTAGCCTGGTCATCGCAGGTTTGCAAGACATACGATTCCTGTGTCCGAGACAGAGGACTAGTCGTGACTCACGGCAAATACTGCCACTGCCCACCCACTGTTGACAACGTTGGTGTTCAGGAAATATTTTAAACTCCCCGCCTCGACACCAGTCCACATATTTCACATGACGAGTACATCGTGGACACGAGGCGATGCTAAGAATAACGTGTGTGCATCGTGGACTGCAAGACTGCATCCAAAATGCTAACTGCGCATCCGTGTTTAATGTGCTCACAGCATCAGGCCCAAGTATAAAAAACATAACGTCCTTGCCAGAAAGGAATTCAAAGTTCAACGTAGAAAATATCTAGCTCTGAACAAGTTGTGATAATGGCTATAAATCATGTTTGAAAATGCTTCTTGCAAATCCCCAGGGGGAGAACATTTTAGGCTGGGAGAAAATAAGGGTATTACTTGGAGGAAGTGAGACTTGAGCTTTGTCTGCAAGAAGAGAAAGTCTTTATCTGGCCAAAGGGGGTGGGGAAAGGTGCAGAGAGAGGAACAACAAACACAGGTTGGGAGAACAGGGAGGAAAACACAGTTTTCAAGACCTGGTCCTGGGGGAGAGAAACATGAGATAGAGTTGGAGAAATAACCACAACGGGAGGAGATCTAAAAATGGAAAGTGGCATTAGAGCCTCACTTTTCCACGACAGAGAGGATACAAGTATCTTGGCTTATCAGAAGTAATGATCCTTATTTAAAATTGTTTTTAATTAGAGCGGGGTGGCACATGCCTGTCATCCCAGTGGCTCGGGAGGTTGAGGCAGGAAGATCCTGAGTTCAAAGCCAGCCTCAGCAAGTTAGCAAGACCCTAAGCAACTTAGCCAGCCCCAGTCTCTAAATAAAATATAAAAAGGGCTGGGGAGGGCTTGGGGTTGTGGCTCAGTGGTAGAGCACTTGCCTAGCACGTGTGAGACACTGGGTTTGATCCTCAGCACCACATAAAAAAAATAAATAAAGTAAATAAAAGTACTGTGTCCATCTACAACTAAAAAATGTTTAAAAACAAAACAAAACAAAAAACATAGGGACCGGGGATGTAGCTCAGTGGTAAGGTTCCCCTGGTGTCAATCCCCAGTACAGAAAAACATTGTTCTTAATTACACAAACAATACACTTTCGTTAAAGACAAAGAGGAAAAGACAGATAAATATGAAGCAGAAAACAAGCACCCATCGTTTACAGTTTTTCCATTGCCAAGAATGTATTATGGTATTGACCATATTATTTTATTCACCATGTTTCAGACATTTTTTCCTGTGATTATATACATATGCCCAGTTTCCAAAACAAAACTTAATATGCCATGCGGTACTAAAGGTTTTAGGTCCTAATCTTTTTCATAAAACAAGATAACTGAAAGGGTATTACGGCATCGCTATGAATGGATCGTCATAATTACTCAATCCAATCCCACATTATGTGTTATTTAGTTTGTATCCTACATAATCATGCACTGCCTACCCCTCTCGTTTACTTCTGTAACACCAAAGTCCTGGGGGTGATATCTTTTGTTTCAAAGATTTATGTTGGAAACACGAGCCATCAAGGTATAAAGTCCTTTTCATGTCTTTTCTAAAGCCTATTTCATTGCTACTCCTTTATCAAAACTGGTGTTTTTCCAGCTGTCAATACCAATCTCATGGTCCTTTGCCCAGATTCACTTTCTTTGGGGAAGGAAGCACCAGGCTCCTGGCTCTCTCTCCAGCACCACTTCTGTCAGAAACCAAGTGGGTGATCTGCCAAACCCTCTCACATCTCTGTGCCCTGGCTCCACACTAGCTCACAGCCGTACTGTACAGCAGGCTGATTCCCCGCCCCACCCAGGTTTCACATCAAACTCCCACTCCCCAAATTCCTTTCCTTTCCCCTTGCTAACATCACTAACACAGTAGGGAGTGAAGACAGATTCAAAGGCTTGTGAGAAAACATCTTACCACACACATGGCCTTTGTTTTCCCATCAACAGGGGGATAAAGTGGATTGATCATCCAATTCACCATAAGGGACAACTGGGTAGCAATTATCAAGACAAGATATGGGTCTTTCTCTCAGACCGCACACTTAAATCAAATACAGACTGATCGAATGTTGGCATGTCAACGCACAGAGAACTTTCAGGAGAAAAGGCAAGAGAATGTGTGCGTACATTATGAATTGGAATGAGTCCAAGAATTCCTGCTGAACTCAAAAGCCACATGGACAACATGGACATATTTATATTACAGGAAAATAAACACATACAACAAGGAAAAGAAGATGATATTGTAGGAAACAACGCAAGAACTCCATACACAAAGTTTCCCAATAAAGACTTCCTTTTCCTGATATAGAAGGCTGTGACGTCCCTAATGCATATGTAGTTCCAAGAAGAGAAAGTTGCTCTGTTAACACTAACACTTGAAGAAAGTCCAAATAAGTTTATGACACCGCTTTTCACTACTCGTTTTGGCAGTGATTTCTGGTCAGGAATATTCCTGTCTTTACCTATATCGAGAAAAAGGCAGTTCAGGGCCTATTGCTGAGAGAACCCATTAGTAAAAAAGTAGCTAAAGGATAATTTGATAATAGCCATTGAAATGGTAAATATTGGGACTGAGATACCATTTACAGTGCTCTGTACATCTTCATAAAGTTACTGATTTGCACTCTTAGAACTTGGTGCTGCATTGATGCTACCTCAATGAAGCTACGATTAAGAAGTTTAAAATGCACCGTGTTTGACATATTTATTCCACCTTGCACGTGTACCTTAGAAAAGGGCTCTTTATACACATATATTTTAGTTGTAAATGGACACAATACCTTTATTTTATTGTTTTTATGCGGTGTTGAGGATTGAACCCAGTGCCTCACACGTGCTAGGCAAGCGTTCTACCACTGAGCCGCAACCCCAGCCAGAAAATGGCTCTTTACCAGAAAAAAATGTGGGATTTTATAGAGTCCAATGACATCACCATTAACAATAGTTTGTTTGTTTGTTTCTGCTTTTGTTTTTTGGTACTAGGGACTGAACCCAGGTGACACTCAACCATTGCGCCATATCCACAGCTCTTTTTTGTATTTTATTTAGAGACAGGGTCTTGCTGTGTTGCTTAGGGCCTCTCACTAAGTTGCTGAGGCTGGCTTTGAACTCTCGATCCTCCTGCCTCAGCCTCCAAAGCAGCTGGGACTACAGGCATGTGCCAACACACCCGGCAACAATATTGTTTAAATACAGGAAAAACAGACAAAGAGGTTTTTGGCATGCAAACAGAACCATTACAACAAATATGAGAAGAACCTTTAGGCTCAGGGAAGTGGGACTTCAGTTTTCACTCTACATCCACTGAACAGGTCCCATGAGTGTTTGGATTACACTAAGAAACAAGATTGAAAGCCCACTAGGGTAAGAGACTGTCTCCAAAGCCCATCTATTGCGGCTGTGGGAGAGGGGGAGGGGGGCCACTGGGGATCAAATCTGCTGGGGCTCATACATGCCAGGCAAGTGCTCTACCGCTGAGCCACATCCCCAGCCCTCCATCTTACTTTGATTGCTTTCAGTACATGAGATGCTTTATCTTCTTCCACAAGTGCAGTAACTTTTTGGCCAGCTTTCAGAGGCACATTGCCAGTCACAACATCAGTATTGAAGTAGATGGACTCATCGATCCGGCCATAATCAGTACAGAAAGTTGTCACAACCCCCTGTATAGTTCTCAAATTGCTATCACCTGTGACACAGGTAAACAAAGGTCACATCATTTAAGCTCAAATGCAAGTGCCCACTACAAATAAGCCCTGCACTGACCATCTCTGGCACTCTGGGCGCATTTCTTCACTCCTCTGACCTGTTTTCACCTTTAAACAACCTCAATAAGTTTCTGTGCCCCAGGGTTGGTGTATTAACTGACACATACCTGTCACCTGTGAAAAGCTGGGAGTGCCCTGCCCAAGTGAGAGTGTGAATGTTGATGTGATTATCATGGCTACATGGATGAGTCTTTAAGCTTCTGGACTACTATGATGAGCCTTCATCACCGTCACTGGCAGGATGTCTAGATCCTTCAACATCTCCCCAAAGCACTAAAAGGTTTCAGGAGACATTAAGGCTTTGCCAGAACCGCATCCCAAATTTTCCTCCTATTCTGCCCGTGCATAGCTGGTAACATTTTGGGGCGTGACCCCAGCAGCCTGCCCGCACAACAGGACCCCTGCCCTCCTATGGGGCCACACATACGACTTGCCCACTCCACTTCAAATACATGCCTACTTGGGTTAGAGACCAAATTTGCCCCCAAATTAGGGTGGCTCACATCTCGCGGAAATTGAAAGGGGTGTCGCACAAGGGAGAGGAAGCCACAGGGTCTTCTCTGTCACAACTTCTCTGTGGTCATCCAAACACCTTTCCTCTTTGGACCAATGGGAGACTTAAGGTCGCGGGTCGAAGGCGGACTCTGGGACACCCTTATCCCATGCGCACACACCATGGCAGCGCCCCCGCTTCCCCACCAGCCCTGTGAGTCCCCACGGTTCCGGGTCAGGGGTGAGGAGAGACCCTCTGAGGAGGCTCTTCATGTGGAGGACAAGGGGACTCACAGAGGACTACCTTGCAGCAGCCTTTGCTGCCCTTCGTCGGGGTCCACCCTCTTCCGGAGGAAGGCCATAAACCTTCTCAGAATCCTCAGCATGCTGCTGCCACGGCGGGCCTGGGTGCCGCCCTCGCCACACAGACCAAGCACCAGGCCTCCTCCGTGGGCACGCCCTAGCGTCACAGCGCCCCCTCAGTGACCCCTCTGCTTCTCTCCCTCAGCCTCTGTGAGGTGGGACCACCGAACCGCTGGTGCGCAGCCCTCAGGAGAGCCAGGGTCACAGCGCCCCTACTGGAGCTCCCAGGTGTGCGTTAACCTCCCACGCCTGAGAAGGCTCGTGCAGGGCCCACCTCGTTCCACCTTCTAGCCAATGGAAATGCAGCTGGCGGTCACGTGGGTGTCTGCTACCAATAAGAAGTGATGGGTCGGGGTCATCATGGCTCCACCCATCGGCGCTAAGGGCCCCTTAGGAAGATCTCAGGAGTGTGCTCAGGGTGGGGG
>JAJEJO010005070.1:276655-328954 GCA_020662805.1 Glaucomys volans | reverse complement strand
TACAAAAACCTAAAATAACATTTTTCCATAAAACACGGGACTTTTTTCTTTCTTTTTTTAATGCTGCAGTCTAGTAATATAATACTTGTTCACCCTCACACCACCAAATTAAAAAAAAAAACACTAGAGGCATGGAAACCAATTATCAATCATGTGCTTTTAAGTAAAAGCATAGCATTATTAACTCAGATCAAGGCAGTCTAACTTCACTACCAAATCATAGTACATTTTTCACTGATGGGGTCCTATTAAATTAAGCCACTTATATTGATTTTAAGTATTTTTAATACACTTACCCTGACTTCATTAACATTATTAGAATAATCCACAGTCTGGCAAATATAGCTATATCCTGCATTATATGATCCCATGAATAACTAGAAAAGAAGGAATAATATTTGGAGTAAAGTTTTAGTAGATTCAGCAACAATAAATTTGATATGCAACTTTTCAAATTAATTTAAAAGCAACATTTTCTTTAAAAATTTCAAATGCAACTAAAACACTGCAGTCTGAGTTAAAAAACAAAAACAAAAACAAATGTAACCTCTGGATGGAGACATCAACTCTATCTACTTTGTAATATTAAGAAGTTTTAAAGCCAACACATGGATCCAAGAGTGGTCCTGTTTTAACGGGTTTCTATTCTGGATCTGTTAGTTTGCAGCTAACAAATTAGGTAAGAATATCCAAATGAAGTAAATGAAAGTTTTTATGAAACTTAAACTCTGTAGGCTAAATTGATAATGAAGAATGATTCTTTTTTCTTTTTTAAATAGAAGAATTACTGTTTATTATTGTAGCATCACAAGTCAGTTCTCTGGGATAACAGAGTTTTCATGAGTCTCTTAGGAAACAAATTCCTTACACTCTTGCAACTTAAAAAAAATAGCTGTGTCACTCAGCTTTCAGGGATTCCTTTCAAAAGGTCATGGAGAATTTGCTAATGCACAGAAATGTACACAATGATTAGTAGGAACAGCTGTATTCCAGGTAGCTCATTTCAGTACCAACCCAAAATATATTATAAAATAGGACTGAACTTCAAGTTGGTACTTATGTCTATTTTGATCAGTTACAAAACCTGAAACTAATGAATAATAATTTAAGTAAATTACTACTATTTACTGAGTACCTAACATGTATCAAACACTATGAAAACGTTATCTTACTTAACTCTGATACTAACCCACAAAGGTAGGTATTTCATCCATGTTAGAAATGGAGGAGCCAAGAAGAGGGTAAACAACTTCCAATGTCAGAACAGTTAATAACAGTAAGCTTAGAATTCACTGAGTCAACATTCCATTTTAAACAACTGTCCTGTACTTCATGTTCCATACTCTTGTTGTCCAACATTTTATTAAATGTAAAACATTAACTTGTAGAGTAGCTACCTTGAGGTACAGGATTTCAATGGTAGATTTATGCACTTTCATTTCTTAATTCCCTGTAACCCTGGAGAATTATAGAGTGATCTTAACCAACCTACCTCTCTGAAGATAAAAAGGTTAAGCAAAACCATCCCAAAATTATAGAAAATGAGCACTAAGCGCATCTGAAATGGCTCCCGGTCCTTCATCCACTTTGGACCCAACCACACGAACAGGAGATAAAGAGTGCTTATACTTAGTGTAGGCCATGGGGACTGCATCAGAGGCCAATCTTCCACGCGTTTATCTACAGAGAGAACAAATAACAAAATCCACTAAACCATATGTGCTTTACAAAATAAAACTTTTTGAGAATTAAAATGTTTCAAATTAATTTCCTCATTCGACCAGAAACATGCCACTGTCTTTTGAGTCCCAGTGAAAATACATGGTATAACAACCCAATAAAAAAGACTAATTTCTAGAGTAGCTTTTGAAAATCATTTGATTATTTTATAAGTTTTACAGAGAACTTGAAAAACAAAGACACGAAATAAAAGGCACTAAAATACAGGAGATGAGCCTGAGCTGAATAGATGATGAAAGACAAAGTTCACAGGAGAGTCTACTACTCCTGGAGTCAGGGCTGTGTCACTCACATCGAACCCAGTCCAGAGTGCAAAATGAACTGAAGTCTCTGAAAGACAGGAGAGAGAGCACACCTCCCACAAGGAGGAAGTGACTTAAAAAGTGGTGTGGTGGCTTCTGTCAAAGCCACTATGACCTTTCAGTGATTATTCACCTTTTAAATAATATTTTATCCTTCTATGATAATTATCCTTCTATGGCCATATGTTCCCATGCCTAAGAGCCCCCCTGCCATAGACTCAGGCTGTCTATCTGCACAGGTCTTTGTTGAATTCAACAAACTCCTAATGCGTAAAAGCCCTGTTCTTGGTCCCTAGAGCAGAAATTGCTATGGTGTCCTTTCCACAAACACTAAGGTGAATACCGCTTTCAATCAGACTAATGCAAACAGCAAAAGTACTACTAATGGCATAATATGTGGCACAAAGAAAGGAAGATAAATTCATCTGTAAGGAGATCTTCATTTCTGACATCATGGATTATTTCTCACCCTTACTATATACTACATCAGTGACAAAGAAAGTTCTCAGCAGCAAATAGGGAAAAAAAATTAGAGAAATAGGCTCAAAACTTTGCCAGAAATTAAGGGTAAATAAAAATGTTCTACCTTTTTGAAATATAGTGTGGTACACTGTATCACCCTCTCATTTAACAGAGAAATTCAGAGAGGACTTCTAAAGAGAAGAACAGAGCATAAGAAGCTGATGATTTTACAATACAAAATGCTAAGGCAGGCCAACAGAAGAGCAGAAAGGTGTGTGTGGGTGGGGGGGGGGGGAATAGGAAAAAACTAGAAGGTGCTACCAGTAGGCAGACTGGCTAAGTTCTAATACTGGCCCTGCAACTGAATGGAGGGCCTTAGGGACACAATTACTCTTCATTTCCTTCATCTACAAACACTGAAGAGGAGAAAGGGAGCTAGATTAGTGCTTCTCTAGCTTAAATGAGACAAAGAATCATCTAGAAAGAATAGTTAAAATGCAGGTTCTGATACAGTCGGTCTGGGAGGCAGCACATTTCTAGGAAGAATACATTTGCGGGGAAGTTCCAACTGAGTCTATGCCACTATCCAAGGACCATGATTTAAGCAGCAACATTCTAGATGATCCCTTCAGTTTCATTTAACTTTTAAAAATAATAAGTAGGAAGAATGGTTTTAAAAGGTGAGGAAAACTGGATAAAGGAAATTTTCCCTAGTCAGGAGACCCATTCTGTACTAGCAGAGAACCTGCACATGCCTCTGTTCCATTATAGCCCTCACCACATTGCCCTGAGACCCTCCCGCAAGCTGTAACCTCCCTGAAGGCAGGGGCTGGGTCCTTCATTCGGTATTGCAAGGCCTATCAAGGAGCCTAAACATTTACAGGATAAAAAAATAAAGAATGCACAATTTTTTTTTCCACATTAGTCCTTTATCTTCCATCCCTCCGCTGAATTCTTTTGGTTTCTTCAGTGTCCAGGAACCCTATCCTGCAACTCCTCTTGAATCCTCCTCTGTGACAGCACAACTTTAACCTCAAGTCAACAACACTGCATCCCCGTATTTGGTGAGTATGTGTATGCCCTATTTGGCTCAATGTCCTTTAAGTCATTGCTTACTGAAGGGAGAAAAAACAATGCCTTGACTGCCCTGCCCACCAATGCAAGCCATTTATTCATTTACAATCACTTAACAAATCCATTTTCAGCCTATAAAATGCCACATGTGACACCACAACCTTCTCAAAGTAGCCCTTCCAGTTCACAAGGGTCAGAGAGCTCTCAGAAATTCCACCTGCTACAATTACTATGGACGTGGGAGTAATTGTCAGCACCCAAACCACAACTGAAACAATGCCCATCCAAATATTTGCATGAAATTTCCCCATGTCTTTACATGTTATTATACAAGTCATATGTGTTTTTCTGTACTTATTTGCAGTATTTCCTTTAGTGCTTCTGATGAGATTCAAATATCCTACATGACTGCTATGCATTTTTCATTAAAAAGGACAGTGCCATACAGTGATAGGAAAATCCACCATTACTAACATGTCCCCCTAAGCCTTGAGACAAACAAACAAAAAAATTACAATCTATTTGCAGAAGGCAGAACTGGAACCAATGAGAAGTCACTGGGAAATAAATAAATAAATTTCACCTAAATTT
The DNA here is from genome assembly GCA_020662805.1 of Glaucomys volans. NCBI lineage: Eukaryota > Metazoa > Chordata > Mammalia > Rodentia > Sciuridae > Glaucomys > Glaucomys volans. Next base: position 324,785 of record JAJEJO010005070.1, on the reverse strand, counting down.
CTAATCAATGGGTCTTTGATAATAGGTTCCCTATCCTAATAAACCATATTTAAGTAAACCTAAAACAAATTATAGCAGATCAAGTTCTAGAGTAGAGGACTTTATTATAATAATGAGAATTACCTAGAAATATTATTTTTAACTAATTCTTCCAGATCTTTAAGTGTTAACTCTTTCTCAGGAAATAGTTTCCACTGAGAATAATTTGTTTCATAAAGCTTATGGCAAGTTGGACTGATCTGTTTATAAACATTAATTTGGTCGGCAATCACAATTTTATCTATATTAAAAGGCACATAATAGTTACACAACTGCATTTGTCAGAACTTACAAACTGCCTACTAAAGGAGTCAATTTACTCTATGAATATTATAATATTCATGGCATAATATGTGGCCCAAAGAAAGGAAGATAAATTCATCTGTAAGGAGATCTTCATTTCTGACATCATGGATTATTTCTCACCCTTACTACATACTACATCAGTGACAAAGAAAGTTCTCAGCAGCAAATAGGGAAAAAAAATTAGAGAAATAGGTTCAAAACTTTGCCAGAAATTAAGGGTATAAAAAATGTGGAAGGGAGTGGGTAAAATTAATGTTTATAAAAAATGTGGACAAAATGGTCCATCTGAAATGGGACTTTCCCTGAATACCCTCCACCAACACATTTCTATTCCTAATCTGATTTGTATCTTAAGATCACAGAGCAGTGAAGTCAGATAGCGCCATTCCTTCAGAATTAAGTGGTGTGGGACAAGTTTGTTCTTGACCTTTCAAAGTTCATTATCCATCAGAGGAAGAGACAGACGTGGAAACTCAACAGCAATGCAACGAGATGAGTATCTGAAGAGTGTTTTAAGTACATTGTAGAACAAAGAAGGGGACAAGAGCAGACATTTGAACTTTTTCTCAAGTGAAATTTGCCAACAGATAGGCAGAAAGGTGTTTTTTCAGGGGGAAAAATTAGAGAAAATTATACAAGTTCCATCAATGGAATGACAAGAGACACTCAAATGAGAATACCTGAATACCTGAGAGAACTGAATGTAGAATACAACATTTATTTTGGAAACTAAGCCGGCCCAAACAGAGGATATGTACAAGGGAAGTAGCTGTGGAGATCCTTTCAGAGGTCTCACAACGTAGTGAGAAGGCTGGAACTCATCACAGATCGTGGGGAGATATGTGATTGATTTTGGCTTTTAAAAGGTCACATAGAATCAGTGAGAGACTGGAGGGGAAGGGGATATGTCAAGAGGGAGGGAGACCAATCAGATGTGTGGTTCCCAAATGCCTGTCTTTGCTAGACTGCACACATAAAAGATGTGTGCTTGTTAAAATATAGGTTCCCAAGCCCCACCCCAGATTAACTGAATCAATATCTCTGCAGGTGGGGCCCAACACCATGATCTACTATGATGATTGTGATAGACAGGCAGTTACAGAGACACTACTATGCAAGAGATGACACAGGCTGCACTGGAGATGGACAGGGTAGGCAGATACGAAAATTACAAGGGTCAAATCTAGAGACTTAGTGGGTATTACAGGTGTGACAGGTGAAAGTAAAAGTTTAGGATTACTACCAGATTTCTGGCCTAGCACAGAAAGGGAAGTCTTGATCCAAGACAGTATGAGAAGAGAAGCAGACCTGGGAGGAAATGACCAGGTGAGTGTTACACATGTCCTGTGTAAGATACTCTTGGGACATGTAGGTGGAGGTGGTGTTGTCAAGCTCTGGTGCTGCAAAGGAACTGCCAGAGCAGCAGACCCACAAGGAGTTACTGGCCATGAAACTGCATCAGAGTTTGAGGTCACAAGGGAAAGAACATACAGAGGGAAAGAATAAAATTAAAAATGATTGAACCTGGGGACCCCTGACGGGGACAGTATGTGAAAATGGCAGCAAATCGTCAGAGAGGCAGGAAGAGGGCAAAGGATGTGTCAGAGACAGGGCAGCAATAAGCTTCCAAAAGGACAAGGCAGGCAATGAGATCCACAGCTAGGGAATCAACTGTTCTCTTTTTCTTTTTAATGAGGAAATAACTACCTCACAGGGTTGATATGTCGAGTTCCCAGCACATCATGGACACCAGTCATTCACTCCCTCCTGCTGCACCTCTTTCCTCCCCACTCCACCCCCTCACAGTGTGCTTATGTGAACCCCTCCCCTTCAAGGGCACACCCTCCTGTTTCTCCTGCACCACTTCTTCCTGATCTATAGACTTCTCTAGGTTTTGAAGGTGGACTCTCAAGTAAGAGTAGCAGCATTAGAATCTTCACTATCAGCTGGATAAACCCCAGGGATGAGTCAATGCTAAGAGTTAAACCAAATTAAACAATGAAATGAAGACAGAACACTTTATAATTTATATCCTGAAATGACAAAAATTTTATGGTTTGGTCTTTATTTGGGAAATCAAACAAAAAAATTCTCACAAATTGAATTTTTAATTACATAGGCTGTTTTTAATACTTCTTTTTAAAAGATAATATCAAATGTTATATTTTAATAAAGAATGAAATACTTGCAATACCAATGGTTTTTAAGGAGTCCTCGTAGCCTCTACTTACAAATAACTGTAATTCATACAATAAATTATCACTATATTAAAGCAACTTCTTAATGATCCACCCTTATTGATCAACGTGATCAATTGATCAATGATCTAGACATAGAAAGCTCCTGTTAAGTACAAATAAATGTTTAATAAAAATACATCACATCAATTGTTTTTTAAATTAACAACTTAAGCGTATTTAAAATTTTTTCTTTTTCTGTAACAGTACATAAAAGTAGATGGCAAAAGAAATTAAGAATACTCCATTCCCTTGCTTTTGAAAGTGTAGCCCCTGTACTAGTAAATTATCACTTGAAAGCCTCAAAGAAATAGAGAATTCCAGGCCTCACCTCAGAATACTCAGCCAAAATCCTTTTTTTAGTCAGACTGCAAGGTAATCTGCATATCAAAATCTAAGAACTGCTCTAGTCTATTCAGGAATGTGAGTCTACATTATATATCATATAATCAGATTCTACCTAATAAATCATCCACCTTTTTTTTGTTTCTAACAGCATTTATATCTGTTTAACCTACCATTAACAAAAGAAAAACACAAGTTTAATGATGACTGAATACTAACTAGCTTCAGGAGTATATTCAGGACATCAAGAAGTATGTATTATACAGTACTCTCTAAAACTCTCCTTCCTTCTTTAATAAGTTAAAGCCAAGAGTTACAAATCAACTCCTTTTTTAAGTGGTATTATTAAAAGTCCATTTGCTTTTACTGACTACACAAAAATAAAGGTTACTCATTAGTAGTAAATGTCACGTTATATATAAAAACCACCTCATAGGAAAGCTATGAGTCTTTTTCTTAAGGATGCAATCAATCCCTTCCTCAATTTATTATAAACATTATGATGGTCAAGGGCACAGCCTTTATTCCTTGCTGTATTTTTATGCTCTTACAGAGAGTATAAAAATACAGCAAGAGTACTCCTTCTTTTAAAAAAGAATTTTAATGAAAAATACTGACAACTGCTGTCAAAGAGTCCGAGATATATCTTATTTTCATGACAGGGAGTAAACTAAATACCACCTAAGACCTCTTCTGGGTTTTGATCTAAAATGTGATGCTATACATATTCCTCAAGCCAAGGAAGAGCCTGTGTATCAGTGAGTTGAAAAAGGAATAACTAATAAAGAAACCTCTTCGAATACCTGTGCAAAATGGGACCAGTAACTAGCTGAGATATACTCTAGAAACAAAGCATTGATTCTGAATATGGTAGGACAGTCTGATGGCTTTCCTACTCAGCAGGGTGAATTTCTGTTCTAACCTCCACATACTCTGGAAAAAGGGTGGAAAAGTACATGGGTGAATGTTAAGGAAAGGGTAGCTTTTGTGGAATGCAGAGGTGGACAAGGCAGAAGCTGAGCTGAAAACTGGCAGAGGTCAGAGTGCGGGGGGAAGGGAAACCTTGATAGCAAGGGAGAGTCAAGTAGATGTCTGAGGTAGGAGGGAACTGACAGCTTGAGAAGAGTTCAACATCAGAATTGGCTCAACAGAACAAGAGAGCAAAGATGTTAGCTATGTGGCAGTCACCCAAGAGTAAAAGAATTTGTAAAAGTAAAAGAGGAGTTAAAAGCAGAGGAAAAAAGAATTCGGGTTGCAAATTTGCTTGAACAGAGATCATAAAAAAGGCAAAAAGGAAGAAAAAAAATTTCCAATAGAAAGCAGAAAAGTAAGATGGAATTGGAAACTGTAAAGGAGAAACTATGGTAACATAGATGAGAGTAAATCTGTGCATGATTCAAGCTGAAGGTTGCTTACTATGAGTTTTACTTGGGAAAATTAATTATTAGATGGATAATATCCATCTAATAATTCCACTCACAGGGAAAATGGGGCTAATAATGGTACCAAGTCCAGAGGAATATGAGCATTAAACATGATAATATAAAGCACTGCAAACAGTGCCTGGCACCTAGTAAGCACCCGAACACTAAATATTCATGCTGAGTAAAAAGGCGGGCTATGCTGCATTATAAACAGGTAACTGTTTTAGGAAGGAGAAAGATCTTGGTTCTATCCCAGCTCTGTGACTTTCTAGCTGCACAGTTTTAAGTCTATAATATTTTCTAGGACTTGTGTCAGGCTATTGGGCAAACACTTTCAAACCTCACTTTGAATATACTTTTTTCTTTCAGTACTGGGTATTGAATTCAGGAGTACTCTACCACTATCCTGCACCCCTAGCCCTTTTTATTTTTATGTTTCTATTTTGAGACAGGGTCTTGCTAAGTTGCTGAGGCTGGCCTTGAACTTGCAATTCGCCTGCATCAGCATCCCATAGCTGGAATTATTAAGCACGCACTACCTTACCTGGCTTGAATACAATTTTTTAATGATCCTACCACTTTTTATCATATGGAAGTGAATTTCATCTTCTCAGGCTAAATGTCACTCCTTATATTTTATAATGTATATTTATATATGTAGTATAAATTTATATAAACATGGGGTTTTAGATTAATCTCACACTCTAGCCCTTCAGCACCTCTGACCATTTTAGATGTCCTTTTTTAGATCATCTCTGTTGGTATGATTTTGTTCATATTTAGTATTTTAAATGGGACTATGTAGCTAAGGTAACAACATAAGAAAAAGTAAAATAAGGGAGATGCATAGGTCAGAAGCCTAATTACTTCTTTCCTATTTGGCTAGTATGATGCGAAGATAAGAGCCCTGAGCTAGAAACAAAACCACCAGTTTGTTCCCATTTCTGCTATAGCAACCATCTTCAGGTTATTAAACATCTATCAATCTCTCCAGGACTTCTAAACATAGGAAACTAACAATGCTTCAGGCCTATCTCACATGGTTGTTGTAAAACTGTAAAGCAAAATACAAAGCCAAAGCTGTCTTCCTTGTTGTTTGTTATTTTCAAGCCATGCACGTTTTTTTTTTTTAAGTTGACACCTTGGATTTTCTTTATAAAGCCATTTCAAGATAAAAAAGAAAAACAGAGAATGAAAGAATCAACTATCTTACCACCAAACATGAAGAAAGATCATTTATAGAAGTGCTATTATATTAATTGTACAATATGTGGAATTCTTTTTTAATTGTGGTAAACAGCAAAATTTACCACCTTAATAATTTCTTAAAAGTATACATTTTAGTAATAGTAAGTATATTTACAATGTTGTGCAACCTCCAGAGCTATTTCATCTTACAAAACTAAAACTTCATATCCATTAAACAATTTCCCAGTTCAGTTCTCTGTTTAGCCCCTGGCAACCACTATTTTATTTTCTGTTTCTGTGAATTTAATTACTTTAGAAAGCCCATATAAGTAGAATCACACATTATTTATCCTCTTGTGACCAACTGATTTCACTTAGCATAATATTTACAAAGTTTATGTATGTTGTGGCATGTCAAAATCTCTTCCTTTTTAGGTTGAATAATATTATTTTGTACATATATACCACATTGTTTATCTCTTCATTCATCAATGGATATTTCAGTTTTTTCTACCTCTTAACTAGTGTGAAATGTGGCTATCAAATATGAAATTTTTCAACATACATCTCTGCTCAAGTTTTAATTTGATAAATAAAAATGAAAAAAGAGAAATTTATTCCTTCAAATGCTCTATTTCAAAATCACAAGTGCTTTTTGTGATTACACCCAATAGTGAATCACTGATTCCTTCAGTAGATTAATACATTTGTCTTGCAATCCCAAGACTCATATTCTAATTAGAATGTAATCATAAAGTACCATACTATTTAAGAATGACAGTATTCCGTAAAAAATGACAAAGGGTTTAAGAAATTAATATATTGATTAAGGAATATATTTACATAAAAATTATGTTTTGTTTTTCCCTTACTGTAAGACACATGTATTTTTAGCAATTTTACAAAAATATTTTAAGTCACATTTCCAAACTTAAATTAGAAATGATCAAATATAAAGTGCCTATAGTGGAAAACTTTTTATAATGATGTATAATAAAATTTTACATTTTTTATAGAAAAAATAAAGTAAGATTGAGTTTACATTGATAACCTTTGTTTTAGGAAGCATGAAAATTCGATAAAGTGGTTTTAAACATTATACAGTTAAAATCTCTTATGGTACAGGCAGAAGGAGGAGACATTAGTAACTTGCCCACAACCACATAATAAGCCATTTTCAGAAGTTGTACATCAAATAGTCAATGTTGCATGTTAACTGAGACAACTTTACCCTTCCTGTTATTGCTCCTATTTTTGACAGAAGAGTTAATTCTTGGTTATTCAAGGAATATGGAGATAACAGGTAAAGTGATGCAGCAACACACAGTGCTGTTTCGAAGCTGGTGCTTAAGTATATAGGTACCCTATGTTACTCTACTCCTCTACCAATTTCTTGTGCAACAGATAAGACGAAGCAAAAAGGACTAAATACAAAAAAAAAGCTATCCTTACTATTTTGGCAGTCTGAGAACAGACTTTTGTTGAAAATATTTCAATTACTATACAGAATGAAGTTTTTGAATTTATCACCAAAGTGTGTTTACCTGAAATTGCTTCACCTACTTAAAGAAGAAAGAAATGACATCTATACCCAGAACTTTAGAGCCAGGTAGGACCTCAGAGATTACCTAATTCAACCCTATTAATTTACAGGTGAAAAAGTTGAAGATTGGAGAAGCAAAGGGACTTGCCCAGACTTTCACAGCTAATTAGCAGCAGTCCCACCACTAAAGCTTGGGCCATCTAAACATTAGTTCAGAATTCTTTTCATTGACTACCCCATGCTGCCTGCCTCACTTCCACACAAATCACAATGCTTCTGCATAGAAAATGAAGAGAAAGGAATAATCGTAACTGATTTTATATGCTTTGTGGTACTAAATGATTTAATGGTTTGATTTATTCATTGGATTTAGTCACTGCCAATTGAATTTATGATTGAGTGATGATAAGGATCATTAAAAGAACTTGTTCTGTAATTTAGTGTGGTCTAAAATGTATTAGTGTTTAGCAACCAAAATATATCACTATGCAAAATTATGCTAGATTAAGGGGTCATCTCTTGGTTCATGTCTGGGAGAAAAATACATAGGAATGAAGAAGTAACTAATAATGAAGGTACAGTTCAGGACTAGAGCCACAGGGGGAATGGCACAAGAAAATGAACAAGTAACTGCTAAAAACAATGTGTTCAACAAATAACCCATTCAATAAACGGGCAAATGAACTAAACACACACCTCAAAACAAGAAATACAGATGGCCAACAAATACATGAAAAAATACTCAACGCCCTTAGCAATCAGAGAAAAGCAATTCAAAACTACACTGAGATTTCATCTCCAGTCAGAATGGCAACCATCAAGAATGGAAATAATAAATGCTAGCAAGGATGTGGGGAAAAAGATAAACTTAATACATTATTGGTGGGGCTGCAAATTAGTACAACCAGTATGAAAAGCACTACGGAGATTTCTCAAAAGACTAGGAATGGATCCACCCTATAATCCAGCTTTCCCCTCCTTTGTATTTATCCAAAAGAACTAAAATTAGCACACTATAGTGATACATACATACCAATGTTTATTAGCAGCATAATCCACAATAGCCAAGTTATGGAACCAGCCTAGATGTCCATCAACAGATGAACTGATAATGTGGTATACATACACAATGACATTTTATTCATCTACAAAGAAGAATGAATTATGTCATGCAGAGGAAAATGAATGGGACTGGAGAACATCATGGTAAGTGAAATAAGTCAAACTCAGAAAGTCAAGGTCAAATGTTTTCTCTCATTTGCAGAAGGAAAAGAGAAAGAGAGGATTAAAAAGTACCCCTTAAAAAGAGGGGGGGGGTCTCATGAAACAGAAGGGAAATCAATGGAGTAAAGAAAGGGGATTGAGAGAGAGGAAGGAAGGGACATCATGGGTAGTACTGGGGAAGGAAATTTACAAAATTATGCTAGGTCCATATATGAATATATCACAATGAATTCCAGTTTTTTATATTTCTTACATAAAATATATGTATTTATAATGCAGTAATTGAAATAATAACAGAAGGCAGATCAGAAGAGTAGAGCAAGAAGATGGGGGAAAGAGGAGGGATGGGAAAGGGAAGGTACTGGGGAATAAGATTAACCAAATTAGGTTAGGTTCATTAACAAATATGGGTCAATGAATCCCACTGTTATGTATAATTTTAATTCACTAATAAAAATAAATAAAGATGGGCTGGGGTTGCAGCTCAGTGGTAGAAGCATTTGTCTGGCATGTGTGAGGCACTGGGTTCAATCCTCAGCACCACATGAAAATGAATAAATAAAATAAAGGTATTATGTCCATCTACAACTAAAAAAAAATTAAAATAAATAAATAAATACAGACAACGTGCTCACACAAGGAAGCAAACTACTCCGGGGTGCCACGGTCAGGAATGGTTTTATGAGGCAGGGATGAAGGGATCTGGAGAGGTGAATGGGGCAAAAATCAGTCAAGGTGTGGGCCATGGTATAATGAGACACAAAAAGGTGGACATGAACGCACTTAGCTGAAGGGTCAGTAAATTACCCCAGTTGGTAAGAGCAGCAGGACTGCGGGCAGGGGAATGCTAACTGACCCAGTTAGAAAGTTAATTTGAAAACTGGTTCTGAAAGCCACGTATTTCTTGCCCTCTATTTTCTAAAAGCCCAAATTCATTTGATTGTTAATAACAGACTCTAATACATTCTTATTCTGAGGGAAAATAAAACAATAGCACCTTGATTTGTTACAGGCAAAATGTTCTAATAATGAGATGGAAGAAAAAGGCATCCAGGATGAGAAAAGACGTACTACACAACTCTTTGTGTGCTAAGATATACCTGATTCAGAATAATAAGTGGCTCAACCAATGAAGGAGAATACTTATGTTAACAGTGTTAAATCATTCACAGATGACATTATCATGTGACCTGAGGAAAGAGAAAACAAACTGACCAAGCATTTTGTGGCTCATCAGATCACAAAAGCATTGTCTGAAGTATGTAATACTTCTTAAAACTGCCTCCCTAACACAAAGATTCTAACTGCATAAACCGTCCTGGCACCAGTTAGAATCTGCATTGTTTACCCTCCTAGAATTCCATTGGCAATGGATATTTTTCTGTGTATGTAACTGCTGAAGACTAAACAGGAGCATTAGCTGTTCAAGTCCAGGAGTCTCAAATCAGACTGTGGTGAAGGAAGAAAACCAAACGCACCACCAAAAAACCTAAATTGGTATTCTGCCAGGTTATGAAATAAGACCTTACTGAAAGCACTGAACCAAGGGAGATACCATCTTCAAAGTGGATAATGTTCCACAAATTTGTTTTTAATCAGCTGTTTAGAACTTACCTATTTTTCTCAAAGCAGCATTAAAAATGGCAACTAGGTTCCAGGTTTAGTCAAACACAGCTTATTTTACACAATAACATTAAAGAAAAACTACATGTTAACTGTGACAAATAGAGGTAATATAATAAACATGCTACAAAATGTTTAAAATACGTTTCTCAAGGCCCAGCAATCCCTAGGATAAAGCTGTTTTTACTCCAGCTTATTAAGTGAAACATCCCCTCCCACATCAAGCCTGGATGACTCACTGCCCTTACCCACCACATTCCCAGGTTCCCTAGTTTTAGTCAGGGTTCCCCTTGCCTTTGATACCCTCTGCCCAGTCTAGATATACAAACTTTCTCTGATGGTTCCCATCAACTCATTCAAGGGTGAGGGTAAGGAACCTGTGGGATAACTGATAAAACATTCTAAAAACAGAGCTGTCTATTATTTTCACAACACAAGACTGATGTACAGGTGGAGAAACAGAGATAAAAGTAGAGAAGGACATTTTTGACTGTCCTTAGGCCTGGCTAGGCTTTACTCTGACAGACCACATGGCCTTCAGACCACGATACCTAGGAACTGGTATGATGGTGAGCCCAAAAAACTATATGCTGTGCTCAAGTATTCTCCTCCTCTCTCCAGAACCCAGAACTATGCCTGCACATGGAAAGCACCTATGGAAAGAATGAACCATAATAAAAGCCTGGTTTCCAAGTTTTGTCATCATTTTATGAGAATCCTCCCTCCTTCTATACAATTCATCCCTTCTCCCTTCTAAACCCTCCAAAGTGAATTCAAGAAAAAGCCAGTCTGCCCTTTTACAGTCCAACTTCAACCACCAAGTAGATACAAATTTTCTTCACCAAAATGTAGGGTGTCGTTTCTGAACAGAGGAGTAGCGACAACCATTCCCAACCAACACACACATCCACCTACACCCCATGAACAAATGATTCCTGTTTATAACCATTAGGTCAGAAAGAAATTTGGTGGCTCAGGAGACATATGGTTTTACTGAGAGCATCCTACTAACTTTTAAAGATATTCATATGCTCAATGTTGGATACACAGAAAGCTATTAATAAGCATTTACTAAAAGAATTTAATAATAACTTATTCAATGAATTTAATGAATAATGTGAAAAATTTGAGTATTTGTATAATGGGGAATATTTAAATTCATCACTTATTAAAATGTATATATAACTTTCCTTAGTTAGATATACCCCTTCAGCCTTGGATACCAGTCTTAATCATTTTTTTTTTTTTGCTTTTTTTAAATTGTTTGTTCTGTTTAGTTATACATGACAGAGAATGCATCTTGATTTACTGTACACAAATGGAGTACAGCTTTTCATTTCTCCAGTTGCACACCATGTAGAGTCACACCATTCATGTAATCATACGTGTACACAGGGTAATGATGTTTGTCTCATTCCATTATTTTTCTTTCCCCCTGACCTCTCATCCAGTTCTAATCATTTTAATGCACTCATAAAAGCAAAGGAATAGAAGAAAACAAAACCAAAATGTCATCAGAGTACCTTCTCCAATACCATCAACCGGTATGAAGTCCCACATCAATCTATACTTTCTTCTAATGTAAGTTAACATTAACTTCTTTATTCCTCATATCTAAACAAATAGGAAGTGGAAAATTATTTTTATTATTTTCTAGAACAGGTCTTTCAAAGTTTCAATTCCAATGTATAAAATGTTAAGGATATACTAAAAGTAGTATTTTCAGTGTTAACACATTTAACAACCGTATGTATTTACTAAATATTTGCCTTTGAAAAACTCATCTTCTATATGTTGCTTTGGATATGCTTTATTAAATAGCAGTATTTGATATTAAAGCTCAGAATGAGATTTTTCCAGACAGTTTATACTCAGGGCAAAAATCTCTGGGACCATCAAATACACTGTACTAATCTGTAACTATTCCTGTTATGGGACCATCAAATACACTGTACTAATCTGTAACTATTCCTGACAATGCAAAGTAAATGTAGTTTATTTGAGCTTTGGTAGAAACCTCAATGGAGAGATATTTAATGAGCTAATAAAAGGGAAAGAAGCACATAACCACAGTCTAGGAAGGAGGCTTGAGGGCAGGGGCCTGCTCATTTCTTGCTCCTCCTGAATAACGTGCGTCCTTTCATCACACTCATCACTATTTCTCAAGACCATCTTTCTCTACCGCCCATTTTTATCTCCCTCTTTCCAAACATCTGAATCACCAACTTTTCTCCAACCTCATCTAATTTTCTATTCTGGAGACCCCTTACCCAGATTTTCATGAAATTTTGCCATGAAGGGACGCCCTTGAAAGCAAAACACTGATGGGGTCCCAAAAAAAAGGCACATCAAGAGCACAGAAAGGAGGAAAGAAGGACAAGGGCCCCAAGGGCTTCACATATGTCCTGCCTACACCTGAAACAATTGTCCTCCAGACACAGCAGCAATGCAGAACAGACTGCAGCCACTAAGCCTCTCTACTGGTTAAGAAATACCTGTGCCTACACAAGGTAGCTCATTACAGAAGGCTAGGAAGCAGTCTCAGGTTTCGTAAGTAGATAGTCAAGAGCACTGACAAATATCTTCTCTTTGACCTCCCGCTGTGTTTCAGTGGCTACTCACTTCTTATTTTTGGTGCACCATATTATATTATTTTATATGCTCTTCAAAGCCCAGTGGCAAGCTTTCACCAGGTGAGTGCACTAAATTTCCTGTTCCACTCATGGCCTCCCCCACCCCCATGGGCACAGGAAGGAATTAATCATCACAGAAAGCTGTATTCTCAATTCTCAAAGCCTTGTTCTCAATTTTTGTTTCTGAGACTCAGAAGATGAAAAAGCTCAGGATAGGAAGGGAATGAGAACAACAAGGTGTGGTCTGGCTTTAAGGACATTGGAGGAACTCAACAATGTCTACTTCCAAATATGCAAAGCACAATTATCTGCCAAAAGGCTTGTCTGATGTTCATCTCTGCACAGCTGTGTAATGGGAAGCTCTGATGCAATGTTAAAAGAAACTAAATCACATAGATGAAGGGAAGGGTATGCCTCCCCAGTTTTTGCAGGTACAACATAAGGTCAATGTGATAATTCATTGAAGAATGACTTCAAGAAGAAATGCTTCATTAAAAACTGCCTTTTAGCCATTTGCAGTTGTAACAGCTTACAAAATAGCTCACTTTTCCAATGTTAAATTTGAGATCTGAAAAACACTTTTCTAAATAAATCAATGCTTTAATACAAAAGCAGAGAAGCAAATGAAGAAATGGTGAAATGGAATAATGCATAATATCACAATTGCTTCTGCTAGGAAAGCAGAAATAAACCAAATGACAATCCTGTCAAATAAGCTGAACAGCTGAAGGAAGTTTGCTGATCTAAGAAAACCGTGTGTATGTAGGTTTCTGGGACAACCTCTAGGTGCTGCTGTGGAGACCCCTTTCCTAAAGACTTATTTCCTGCCCTGTGTTTCAGCCTCCCCCTCCCCCTGACTACACTGCAGTGCGCAAAGCCATTCTAGACAATCACTTCAAACAGATTTGCTACTGTAAAATCCTCAGAAACTAACACTTTTCAAGCAGTCAAATAATGCTATTTTACTTTTCAGTCCAAATTATACTTCAAATGGATGAGCTAGATAGAAGAAAATATTTGCAGGGGGTTGTCAAAGAAACCAGGAGGCTGAAGTAAGAGAAGAGCTAGAGTTGGAGCCCTCCTCCCTCTCCAGCCCTCCCTCCATACGAATATTACTAAAGGTTAAAACAATCCTGTGTATAGGGCAGAAAAACTGAGAGATGAGCTCAGGAGATTTGGGAGTGCAGGGTGGGGCGGTTCCTGCGTTGAGCTCCTGGACGCACAGTCTCCATCTAATGTCAGCTCCCGCATCCGAGGAGCTGATGAGAGATGGTGGAAGCTCAGAGGAAAATCATGCGAGTGTCGGGAGGGTGAGGGGGTGGGGGAGGCCTTAACGTTCGGATCAGATTAACCAATGCACAACCGTAGTGCCCGCGCCCCAGCACCTGCGCTGATCCGGGGCACCCTAACAGCCACAGGGCGCTGGGGGCTGCAGGAACAGGGCCCGGGCTCTGAGATCCGGGCAGGCGACTCACAGCGGGAGAAGCCAAGCGAGGCAGCGGCCGACGAGACCAGGCGAGGATGGGGAAGCCAGTGCTTTTACCTGCGATAGACCAGGTCCAGCGGTAGAACTCCACCGTGTCGTTGAGTGCTGTGGACACCACGTTCAGGACACTGCCCGGCTCCGAGTCCAGGAGCCCCATCGTGGCGATAAGAGGGATCTGGAGGCGGCAGAAGAAAAGCGGAGATCCCGCTGGAGGATCAACCTAGGAGGCTAAGGCCGAGGGTGCGAGCGGCGCCCGGGACCCTTCTAACGGCGGCGGCCCAGCTGTGTCTCTCCTCCTCCTCCCGGCGCCGCGGCGGTGGGGACGCGGCGGCAGCGGAGTCAACGAGCTGGACAGAGCAGAAGGTGTCGTTAAGGTTCCCAAAAGGAGGAGGAGGAGAGGAGGAGGAGGAGGAGGAAGAGGAGGAGGAGGAGATCCCGCCGCAAGCACCGGGTGCTGCACCACTCTGCTGCCTCGCGTCGCAGCAGCTCCAATCTCCTCCGCCGGCGTCACGTGGCCGCGCGCGGGGGCGGGGGGCTGGAGCGCCCCTCCTCCCGCCCGCGCTCTAAGAGTCAATTGCGCAGGGATGCTGCGGTCGGCGGGTGGCGAGTGTCAGGCTCGCGCAGGCGCACGCAGTCCTGCTGCTTCGTCCCCCTCCCTTTTCCCTTCCCCTTCAGAGCGAGACACCTGGGCCCCTCCTTTCTACCGCCCCCCACGAGTGTCCCCATCTTCCTCCCCCGCCTACCTCGGGGGTATCGGGCTCCTGCGGAGGAGTACGCCGCCTTTCCACCGGTGACCTCGCATCCGCCCCGGATGCGTCCGGGCAAACAGGACAGGAAAGAATGGGTGTTCTGTGAGCAAAGATGAGGTAGGCGAGGTACTTTGGTCCTTACCTGCCGCTCACCTCGATTTCACTTGTGTTCTTGTTTCCTTCACCTTCGCCAGCACATATTCGTCACCATGACAAGAGAAATGCACGAGTTTTCCCTCCAAATAAGTGAAGGGATATTTGTCCATCGTGCTACAGCTTTGGAAAATAGGCTTTGTGGTCTACTTATTTGCAGATGAACAAACAGCTGAATGAATGCTTGCGTTTGCTCGGTAGACTTTTAATGTACCTGAAATGATCAAAGTAATATGATCGTGCTAAATTAGGCCAGTAGTACTTCAGAGAGGGAGAACTGAGAAGGGACTTAGAGGAGTCTTCTAGGACCTGATGGAATTGAGGTGAATCTTAGGAGAATGCTTAGGAGACAGAGGGCAATCTAGTAGACAGGAAAACAAATTAATTTACTTGTTAAAAAATTGTTAAGAAATTGGGAGTCAATAAAAGAGACTACTTCTGAAACGTAGTAAAAATACACTACATACAATTTATAATTTGATAGTAACTGACGTAAGACATCTTTGAGAATCGTTCAAGAACCAACTCATCTGCTTGATATTTAAATGTGTCACCTACATTTTGTTTAACCTTTTCTCTACTTGTTGATTTAGGATGTGTCAGATTAAGGGCTACTGAGTCAACTGTGTGATTTCCTCAGCCCTCTGACATTGTTAAAATAATGTGAATACTAGCTTTTTGTCACATTTATTTGATATATTTCCCAGTTGACCCAGTTATTTATTTTTCATCTTTATTTTATATTAGAAGCATACTAGAGGTAAGAATTCTTTTCGGTTGCCTGATGAGGCCCTAATCCTGTGCTGTATTAATAAATATAATGACAAAATTATAACTTATACTTCTTTCAGAGCATAATAAGGATTAAGTGACAGGAGCTTAAGGGAGACAAGGTAATTAAAAGTAATTGATTTATTGTATAACACAAGCAACCAAAGTCTTCTTTAAATGCTTTATTCTTGAAATTCACCCAATCAAGGTATAATATATTAATTTGTCAAGTATATATAGTTTTCTGGGTTGAAGTGATAATTTCTCAAGTTTTAACCTTAAATTATGTGATTGATTCTAGTAGCTATAGAAGAAACTGGTCAAGTGTCTGCATTTAGAGTAAAGATCAATTCATTTAACTTGATGACCAAACAAAACAGATTAGTCTGAACTTTGTGAACAGAATTGATTGCTACTTCTGTGTTGTAGAATGCTGCGTATTTTTTAGGGAGAACAGATTCCTACCCTCATGGCCATTCACCCAAACAAAACTTCATCATCTTTACTTATTTAATACAATGTGAAATTGTTAAAACGATTTCAGATATTTACTTGGCCTCTTTTCTACAGTAGGGACCAACTTAAGTTCCTTATTCACTAGGGGGCGCCAGTCACATACAACAAAATCATAGATGGTAAGTATAGGGAATGGCAGTTCTACCTCTATCTCCTTGTGCGCACTTTACCTGAAAGCTTAGTATTGTTATTCTTATTTATGAACTGTCCAAACACACCCCAAGAACCAAAGCCATAGACTTCACCCACTCTGGGAGTTTTATTCAGCAGTGAAGAAGAACGAAATTATGTCATTCGTAGGAAAATGGATAGTACAGGAAACCATATTTTGAGCAAAATAAATTTTTATTTGCCCTCTTATATGGAAGCTTTATTCTTAAAAAGCCCAAATAAAAAATAAAATTTTTTTTTAAAAAAATTAAAAAATAAAAATTTTAAAAAAATAGAACAAAAAATAATTTTTTTTATTTTTAAGAATAAAGTAGAAGACAGAAAAACAAATTAATTTACTTGCTAAAAAATTGTTAAGAAAGTGGGAGTCAATAAAAGAGACTACTTCTGAAATGTAGTAAAAATACACTACATACAATTTATAATTTGATAGTAACTGACGTAAGATATCTTTGAGAATCGTTCAAGAACCAACTCATCTGCTTGATATTTAAATGCGTCACCTACATTTTTTGGTTTTAAAGAAAACCAAAAAATTGGGGAAAAAATTGGGGATGCCATGAAATTAGAAGGGTGGCCAGTACCATAGAGGGAGGAGAAGGAGGGGAGGAAGAATTGAAAGGGGAAGGTTGTATTGGGGAGTAAAATTGATCAAATTGTGTTGTTTATATATGTGCAGATATGCCTCAATGAAACCACCCATTCTGTAAAATTGAGGTGTACCCCCCAAACAAAGGAAAAAGGACAAAGAGCATAGCAACTCTAGAGCCCTATTACCTGGCATGAAGTCTGCAATCCAGTATTCACAAGTGGTTTACAAATACTACTGATGGTCCAAAACCAACACCTGCTGTTATGGTTTGAATCCCCCCACCCCACTCTGCCCACAATTCATGTGTTGGGAACTTAATCCCCATTACAACAAGGTTGGAAGGTGGGGTCTATTGGGAGTTGTTTAGGTCAGGAGGCCTCCACCCTCATGAATAGATAAATAACAATTATAAAAGAACATGAACCTGTGAGTTTGGCTTCTCATTTTTTTTTTAATTTATTCTTTTATTTACTTATTGATTCATTGAACACAAATGGAGTACAGCTATTGTTTCACTGTTTGTACACAAGGTAGAGTCACACCATCTGTGCATTCATGCATGTACACAGGGCAATGGTATCTGTCACACATTCTGTTATTAATTTTACCCCCCACCCACCCCCACCCCTCCCTTCCCTCTATGCTAGCTATCTTTCCTCCATTCTTGCCATCTTTCCCCCCCACATTATGCATCATCATTCATATATCAGAGAGACAATTCGGCTTTTGAATTTTTGGGATTGGCTGATCTCACTTAGCATAAGAGTTTCCAACATCATCCATTTACCTACAAATACCATAATTTTATTCTTCTTTATGGCTGAGTAATATTCCATTGTGTATATATACCACAGTTTCTTTATCCATTCATCTACTGAAGGGCATCTAGGTTGATTCCATAATCTAGCTATTGTGAATTGAGCAGCTATGAACATTGATGTGGCTGCATCACTGAGGCAATCTGATTTTAAGTCCTTTGGGTATAAGCCAAGGAGTGGGATAGCAGGGTCAAATGGTGGATCCATTCCAAGTTTTCTAAGGAATCTCCACACTGCTTTCCATGGGTATACATTCTTTTACCCATCCACTTTCTGCCATGAGATGATGCAGCAAGAAAGTCCTCACCTGATGTAGTCTCTTGGTCCTGGAATTCCCAACCTTCAGAATCGTAAGAAATAAATCTCTGTTCTTTGTAAATCATCCAATCTTGGGCATTCTATTATAGCAGCACAAAACAGACTGATAGAGGAAATGGGTATTGAGAAGTGGGGCTGTTCCTATAACAAAATCTAAAAATGTGGAAGTGACTTTGGAACTGGGTAATAAGTAGAGTTTGGAAATACACTAGAAAAAGTCTAGATTGCTCTGAATTAAGTGGTAAGGGCAGTTGTGATGAAGGCTCAGAAGAAAATTGAGTGGGGGAAATCTAAATCTTCTTAAGGATTACTTAAGTGGTCACAACCAGAATGTTGTTAGAAATATGGGCAGTAAAGGCCATTCTGATGATGCCTCCAATAGACATGAAGCCCAAAGTATTGGCAACTGGAGTAAAGACGACCCTTTGTTCCAAGATGGCAAAGAATTGATTGAATTGTGTCCATGCCCAAGGGCTTCATGAAAGGCAGAACTTAGGAGCAGTGAATAGAATATCTAATTGAAAAAATTTCTAAGCAAAATAGTGAAGGGGCCACATACTTTTAAATGCATACAGTAAGATGCAAGGGGAGCTATTTGAAAATTTTGCTCTGACTTAAATTTCTGTGTCCATACCAACACCAGCACATGACTCTTTGTTCCATTTTAGAGCCTGTGGTTGCCTGCTAGGAACAGGACATCTAAAAGGTAAATGTTTCTGGAAGGCTATGGTATAAGGTCATTTTTCCTGGTGATAAGCACGGTCTTTAAAACCAAAGGAAGCCCACAACTCTTCTTAAAATTGAAGGTATTTATTCCCAAGATGAAACTGAATTCTTATTCAGTTTCATTCTTTGTATATATACCACATGTGGTTATGTATACAAAGAATGACACAGTGGCACAGTGACTCCTGGCAGCAAACCATACAAAACTAGGGTAATCTGAAGAAAGGTAACTTGTACTCATGAAAATAGTGGCATGATTTGTGCCAAATTACAAAGCAACCTTTCTGCTAAGATCACTGGACACAGTCTGTGTGATGCTATACTCTCCAGGATTTAAATTAATGAAACATAAGTAAGTGGATTTGTTCTTTTGGGTGTTTTTTTTAACTGCACGTGGATGTTTATAGCAGCTTTATTCATAGTCACCCAAAACTGGAAGCAACCAAGATATCCTTCAACAGGTGAATGGCTGGCTATGTTGTTGCATATCATATATTGGAGCATTATTCAGAAATTTAAAATTTGAACTATTAAGCCATGAAAAGACTTAGATGACACTGAAAAGCATAAATTCATATTTTGGGGTTGGGGCTATAGCTCAGTGATAGAGCACTTGTCTAGCAAGTGTGAGGCACTGGGTTTGATGCTCAGCACTGCATAAAAAATAAAAAAGTTATTGTCAATACCTACAACTAAAAATATTTAAAAATAAAATAAATTAATATTTCTAAGTGAAAGAAACCAATCTGAAAAAAACACATATTGTATGGTTCTAATTATTTGACATTTCTGGAAAGGCAAAACTATAAAGATAGTAAAAATATCTAGGGCTGTCAGGTTCTCAGGGGGAGAGGAGAGGTTGAACATGTGAAGTAAAGATTTCTTTTTAGAATTAGGAAACTATTCCATATGATACTGTAATAGTGGATAAATGACACTTGTGCATTCTTCATAATGCATAAAATTTCACAGCAAAAAGTAAACATTGACGTATGTAAATTTTTAAAAATCACTTGTTGGAGATCCCAAGATACAATACAGACTGTCTCCAAAGAATCTAACTGTATTTCAAAAATATATAGAACCTCACAGAAGGGGGTCAAGGTATAATTTGCTGACCTAAATGCATTTGAAAATGAGTTATCTAAGATTAAGGCATAATGAACCACACATAGGCAATGTACTGAAGTCTATAGGATTGTTTCCCACAGTGGAATGAATCAACAATGCTGATACTGCTATGTGTGTGCACTGACATTGAACATTAAGTAAACAGATGGTAGATGGTGGAAGCCAGTCTCTGACGGTTGAAAGTGTAAGTTCATAGGTAGGAAAAGAGAGAGGCTAGAATGGCCCATGTGGAGATAGATTAGAGTTAGATATACCAGTATTAACTTATTTTTGGCTTAAATATAGACACTAATGGTTACGTATAGACATTTATAAATACGTGTGTATTCACAGGTTAGTATAGTCATATTATTTCTTGCTCTATGAGATGAGAGGCATTCTTCTAGCAACAAGCACACTCAGCACCCAGATTTGGGTTTCTAATACCATTTTCCAATCAAAGTAACCAAAGATCCTTAAAAAATGATTGATTTTGAAGCCTGGAGCTTCTTGGTACATTGGAAAGTAAGGAAGTGTTCAAGGAAGAAAATCCTTGTATGGGCATAGCAAAGGGACATGGTAGCCAACTGAAAGAGATCCCAGTGCCTAAGGCTGGAAAATTCTTGAGTATCATGTCAGTTAAATACTATTGTATTATAGCCAAAGAACAGCCAGGTGCAGTGACACACACCTATAATCCCAGCAACGTGGCAGGCTGAGGCTGGAGGATTGCAAGTTCAAGGCCAGCCTCAGCCATTTAACAAAGCCCTAAACAATTTAGTGAGACCCTGTGTCAAAATTAAAAAATAAAAAATAAAACGTCTTGTATGTAGTGGTAAAGCACCCCTGGGTTTAATTCTCAGTACCAACAACAACAATAAAAAATATGTACATATATCTGTACATATATATATATGTATATATATGTATATGTATACACACATATATATCACCAAAATATAAAATAAATAAGCATGAGTCTATACTAAAGTAAATAAGTAAATAATCTTTGAAGAAAAATCCTAAATATTTTATATGGATTTCTGCCTTTAAGGAGGAGAAGCATAACACCCAATGCATTAAGTGTGGGCTACACATAGTGACTTCTTTCCAAAAAGTGCATAATTGAAAGAGGAAAAAAGAATAACTTCACAATGGATAAACCTCACAAACACTACCTCAACTGGGTGATCAAGATCAACATCAATGGTGATAGGAAATGTTGATAATATGTATCTTTGGTCCAATGCAATGAAAATGAGAGTTTATCTCTGTGGTCTTGCTACCTCAAACTCTAATCATGTGAAAAATATCAGACAAGTTCCAATTGAGGGACATTCTACAAAATATCTAACTGGTACCCCTCAAAGTGGTCAAGGTCATCAAAAACAAGGAAAATGTGAGAAACTGTCATAGCCAAGAAGAACCTAAAAGACATGAACACTAAATGTGGTATCCTGGATGGGATGCCAGAACAGAAAAGAAACATTAGGTGAAAACTAAGGAAATCCACATGAAGCACAGACTCCACATTGATTCTGTCATTGTGACAATGTACCATACTAATGGCAAAGATGTTAATAAGAGAAAATAAATGTGGGAATTGGGAATTCTGTATTAACTTTGCCAATTCTATGTATATCTTAAACTGTTCTAAAAGATGAAGGTTTAAAAAATCATAAATAATAAATTTAAAGTGAAAAATAATTAAAGCTTTGCAGTAATTTCAATTTTAGAAATTTATCCTGAAGAAATAGTACCTGATAATGGTACCTACAGTTCAGTTTGTCTTAAAGTAGGTTTCATAATAATACCTATAGTATTAGCATATTATGGTGCTTAAAGGAGGTCATTCATAGAAACTAGTATAAGTATTCAATAAATGTCAGTAGCTACTGTTCTTCTAATTATTCAAAACTGACTAAATCAGGCACAATCCTCAAAGAACTGACAATGTAAAAAGGTGAGTATAATTTAAGTATAGTAATTGATGATAAGCAGCTCTTTATTTAATATGTGACCTTGCAACATGAGTTAAACCCGCTGCCATCAGCCTCCAGCAAATGTAACAATAACGATGATATTGATGATATCAACCTCAACAGCACTGATAACAAGATGAAGACAAAAGCATGAAAGGTATGGTGATGTGGAACAAAAGAATCTCTCAACTTTGACTGGGGCTGTCCATGACTTACTAGAAAAGGTAATTGCTAAAGTGTATGTCATGAAAAAAATCTTAACAATAAATCTGTTCATTCAACAAAGATTCATTGAGTTTCTGTGTATGTTGGACACTGTCTTTGTCTTGAAGATTTCTACAGAGGAAAAGATATACATAATAATAATAATTTCAACACAATGGAATAAGTGCAATGATTAGCTAAGAGCTCAGATATTAGTCCTCACTGTCTAGCTAGTGCAGGGAGGGAAGAAACATGGAGGTCTTCCCAAAGACATGATTGCTGTGTACCAACTGAAGACAGTGATATTTCATACATTGGACAGGTTAAGAGCAAATCTGGGAGATAAGAAAGAGCACAATGTGTGTACAGAATAAGAAGTAACTGAATATTGGTCAAGTATTGAGTTCAATACAGGAAATTTCAGATGGAGGAATTCAAGGACTAAGGCCTTAGGACATCATGTTAAGGAGTTTGGAGTTTTCCTATATGCAATCAGTGTAAAGGGTTATAAACATGGGAGTAGCCAGATTATATTTTAGAAAATTCTCTTGATTTTTTAAAGATGAATTTTAGGGGTCAAAACTCTTCACAAAGAAACCAGGAAACTTTTGCAGTAGTGTAAGAAAAAGATGATGAGTTTGGGAAAAGTGGCAGTAGGCGTTAAAAAGAAGCAGAGACACATTTTAAAAGTATTTCAGAGGCAGAATTTGAAGAATGAGAGAGAAGGAGAACTCAACAGGCAACTCAAACATATTATGTCCAAAATGTCCCTGTTGATTATTCTCCATATATGTGCTAAAAAATATTTAACTAGGTCTGGGGATGGAAGGGATGGAAGTCCTTATCTGTAGCATTTGCCAACTTCCATGGTGTAATACTTTCTCTATGACTGATTAAGCCTAATGATCTTTCATCACTGAATGCAGAGTTGGAAGGAGATGCTCACAAATCAGGCCACATGAGCATAGTGAGAGTGAGTCTGATCCAACACATCACTGATACTCCCCCATCCAATGTATTATTCAGTCCTACCAATTACACCTTCAATATATGTAATGTCTCTGCACTTCTACAACAAGAACCATCAACTCCTGCCCGGATGGGTCTGTCTGTGCTCAGTCTTGGTTCTCCTCACCAGGGCAATCAGATCAAGTCAATGCCATACTTCCATATTGTAAATGACTTCCCAACACTTTTAGGATAAAATCCTTTGTATTACCAGCTAGACTGTGCATATATTGGATTTTTCCTGTTAATACCAACTTTCTCCCTAGGATATTCCTCAAACACACTGAGCTATCCCTCCTTGGGGTATTTAATTCACCATTCCTTCTGCCTGGAATATTCTGCTTCAGGCTCTTCTGGTTTCAGCTCATGTGTCTCCTCAGAAAAGCCTATTAAGAGTAAACTCTGTCATCACTCAGTTTATTTCCTCCACAGTACTTATCATCAGCTAAGATTATCTTACTGGAATGGAAATCTCCTTGTCTGTAGCCCTTGTGGGTCTCCTCTGTCTAGTATATAATCCAAGACTTCATCAGAGTAGTAGCTACCATACTTACGGGTAGTAACTTAGACGATGGGTAGGTAGAAATATAACCAACTGAAACAGAGAATGGAAAAACAGCAAATATTGAAAAGACAGCTGAGTTTAGAACTTGAGAAGATTTCAATTCCTTAGGAGTTATCAGGTAAAAAGTCTCTCATACTAAATTTGTATTTATATCAATTTTCATATGCTATATTATACTAACATTTTGCCTCTCAGGGATATTTTAATTGAGAATATCATGATTTTTATGATAGTCAAATATAGTTTTGACCAGGGAAGAAAAAGAAGAAGGGACGGAATTGATAAGCACTGTTATACTTAAGATCTATTATAAAATTGGAATTTTTTCACCATGAAATTAGTAAGTGAATATAATATTGAACAGGAAAATTGTATCCTTAATAATTTTGAAACCTGCCTTACTAGCTACTTGGGAAAACACCGTATTTTAATGATGATGGAAACTTTTGATTATATCCAGAAACATTAAATTTATTCAAAAATTTAAAAACAAAATTCCAGTGAAAGGATTTGTTATATTCTATATATGTTGCTATCTGTATTACTATATTCAAAGAAATTAAAAGGAAGAAAATGATCTAAATTTTGTGTAACTTAATATAGATGTAATTGTGATGTTTTTCACTACAAATACCTCAGTATATATACTCTGTAAGGTCAGGTCTCTTTTCTACCTGAATATATAGTTCCCACATACAACCTCTACCCCTTTCTCTCCACTCCAACATTCTCTGAAAACTAAACAAGAGTGATTTCTCTACCACATTTTACAAATAAAATCTTACTTATACAACTTTTGTTTTTTGTTTGATACCAGTGACATCAGTCAATATCATATCTGGGATTAATGGGTATTCTTTGGAGGAAAGAAATTATTTATAAATTGGAAAGTGTTGTCCTGGCCAGGGGACACACAGAATTAAATTTCAATGGCTTGACAATGAAATTGTACCTAAATGATCATGAAATTTTCCTTAGTTATGAAACCGAAGTAGAAAACAAAAGGAATATTATACCCTCATTTCCTACTGAGAAGAATATCTGACTAAGAAACTAAATCAAATCTTAAAGTAATGAGATCACACTCACACATTTTTATTACCAAGGATGAATTCAATTCAGCAAGAGTCTAATAAGTAAGATTTTGACCCAGAATAATTACAAGGTTTCCAAATAAGGGATGACATGTGAGTTAATATTTGGCATGAAATTGTGTAATAATTGGTCCTTTAGTAAATTTTGGCAGTGGAGTGCATTTATTTTATTTATTCCTTTCTATTAGAATAAGTAAAAATAAGCGCAAAGGAAAATGTTGCATTTTGGATGTTAAATGTACCTGAAGAGCTCATGTATTGAAGGCTTGGTCCCCAGCTGATGGTGCTCTTGGGAGGTGGTAGAAATTTTGGGAGGTTGGGCCTTGTTGGAGGAAGAAGGTCACTGGAGTTGTGTTCTTGAAGGGTATAATGGGACCCTGGCCCCTTCCTCTCTCTCTGCTCATGATATGAGTAGCTTTGCTCCAGCATATACTTCACACCATGATATTCGGCCTTGTAGGAGACCCAAAGCAGTGAGGACAAGCAACTATGGGCTGAATCCTCTTAAATCATGAGCCAGAATAAATATTTACTCCTTTTAAGTTGGTTTTCTTAGGTGTTTTGCCAAAGTGACAGAAAGCTGACTAATACAAAAAGCAACATATTTTGAACATATTTTATTAGATCCTAGTTAGTAGTCTGCTTATTTTACTCATAGGATTTTCCTTTAGCATTTTGTCTGCAATATTTCATATATTTTTATAAAGTGCAACTAGGAAGGTCTGTACTATAATGGAAAGCATCTTGGTCTAGGAATCTGTTCTATTTTTATCTCTGGCCCTAATGTATGTGGGCATGGGCAAGTCACGAGTCTCAATCACCTTATCTGATAATTAAAGATATTGTATTCCCTATCTACTTCATGAAGTTGTTGTATGGGTCAGATGAGATAATGGATATTTAAGGCATGGCCTTTTAACCACTGAAATAGTCCACTACCAATCTTTCAAAGATATTATGTTTTCTCTTATTCAATAATTCAATTAAATAACTAATATTTTAAAAATTATTTAATTCAAAAGGGAAATAACTAGTTGATAACTATTTCTTTTCATGGGGAAAAGAGTCATCTAGGTATTTTACAGTACATTCTCATTTTTAAAAAACTTCCCCCAATACCTAGATAATATAAAATGATTAAACATATTCAACTACTAAAGTCTAACTTAGATAATTTAGAATTATCTCTTGTTTTTGCTATTCTTTAAAAAAACAATTTGAACTCTATTCCCTAATCTTTGATTATATATTGGATTAATATTATTTTCCCTTGCATAGAGTTATCAAGGGATATACTGGGAAAGGAGAATATAACTTTTCATTAGAAATTCAGTCAGCCCCATGACAACAAATACTTCTTCCTCTTCTTCCTATATCATGTTTTCTATTCAGACCTTTCAGAGCAGACAAGGAAAATTTACAGTTCCTCCAACAAGTAGTCCTTTTTTAATTTTTTACTTGTTCTTTTTAGTTATACATGACAGTAGAATGTATTTTGATGTATCATACATAATGGAGTATATACTTCCCATTTTTGTGGTTGTATATGATGTGGAGTTACACTGGCCATGTAGCCTATAAGAACATACAAAAGTTATGTCTGATTCATTCTACTATCTTTCCTATTCCCATTCCCTTCCCTTCCCTTCATTCTCTTTTGTCTAATTCACCAAACTTCTATTCTTCCCACCCCACAAACCCTACTTATTGTGAGTTAGCATCCACATATCACAGAGAATATTCAGCCTGTGGTTTTTTGGAATTAGCTTATTTCATTTAACATGATAGTCTCCAGTTCCATCCATTAACTGACAAATGCCAAAATTTCATTCTTCTTTACAGCTGAGTAACATTCCTTTGTGTATATGTACCCCATTTTCTTTATTCATTCATCTGTTGAAGGGCACCTGGGTTGGTTCCATAGCTTAGCTATTGTGAATTGAACTGCTGTAAACATTGATGTGGCTGCATCACTGTGGTATGCTGATTTTAAGTCTTTTGGGCATATACTGAGGAGCAGGATAACTGGGTCAAATGGCAGTTCCTCCAAGTTTTCTGAGGAATCTCCATACTGCTTTCCAGAGTGGGTGCACCAATTTGCAGTCCCACCAGCAATATATGAATGTACCTTTTCCCCCGTATCCTTAGCAACATTTATTGTTGCTTGTATTCCTGATAATTGCCATTCTGACTGGAGTGAGGTGAAATCTCAGTGTAGTTTTTATTTGCATTTCTCTAATTGCAAGAGATGTTGAACATTTTTTCATATATTCATTGACCGATCGTATTTCTTCTTCTGTGAAGTATCTGATCAGTTCCTTTGCCCATTTATTGTCAGGGTTCTTTGTTTTTTTGGTGTTAAGTTTTTTGAGTTCTTTATATATCCTAGAGATTAATGTTCTATCTGAGGTGCAGGTGGCAAAGATTTTTCCCATTCTGTAGGCTCTCTCTTCACATTCTTGATTGTTTTCTTTGCTATGAGAAAGTTTTTTAATCCATCCCATTTATTGAATCTTCATTTTACTTTTTACCCTTTAGGGAGTCTTGTTGAGGAAGTCGATTCCTAAGCCAACATGATGGAGAGTTGGGCCTCCTTTTTCTTCTAGTAGGTGCAGGGTCTCTGGTCTAATACCTAGGTCCTTGATCCATTTTGAGTTGAATTTTGTGCAGGGTGAGAGATAGGGATATAATTTCATTTTGCTACATATGGATTCCCGGTTTACCCAGCACCATTTGTTGAATAGGCTATCTTTTCTCCAATGTATGTTTACAGTGCCTTTGTCTAGTAGGAGAGAATTGTATTTATGTGGGTTTGTCTTTGTGTCTTCTATTCTGTACCATTGGTCTTCTTGTCTGTTTTGGTGCCAATACCATGCCATTTTTGTTACTATAGCTCTGTAGTATAATTTAAGTTCTGGTATTTTGATGTCTCTGGCTTCACTTTTCTTGCTAAGGATTGTTTTGGCTATTCTGGGTCTCTTATTTTTCCAAATGAATTTCATGACTGCTTTTTCAATTTCTATGAAGAATGTCATTGGAATTTTAATAGGAATTGCATTAAATCTGCATAGCACTTTTGGTAGCCTGGCCATTTTGACAATATTAATTCTGCCTATCCAAGAACATGGAAGATCATTCCATCTTCTAAGATTTTCTTCAATTTCTTTCTTTAGTGGTCTGTAGTTTTCATTGTAGAGGCTTTCACCTCTTTGGTTAGATTGATTCCCAAATATTTTATTTTCTTTGAGGCTATTATGAATGGGATAGTTTTCTAAATTTCTCTTTCAGTTGATTTATCACTGATGTATAGGAATGCAATTGACTTATGGGTGTTAATATTATATCCTGCTACTTTGCTGAATTCATTTATGAATTCTAGAAGGTTTCTGGCTGAGTTTTTTTTTGTTTCCTCTAAATATAGAATCATGTCATTGGCAAATAAGGATAGTTTGAGTTCTTCTTTTCCTATTCATATCCCTTTAATTTCTTTCTTCTAATTACTCTGACTAGAGTTTCAAGGACTATATTGATTAGAAGTGGTGAGAGGACATCCTTGTCTTGATACAGTTTTTAGGGGCAGTACTTTCAATTTTTCTCCATTTAGAATGAGGCTGGCTTTAGGCTTAGCATATGCAGCATTTACAATGTTGAGGTATGTTCCTACTATCCCTAGTTTTTGAGCATGGATGCTGTATTTTGTCAAATCCTTCTTCTGAATCTATTGAGATAATCATGTGATTCTTCTCCTTAAGTCTATTGATGTGATGAATTACATTTATTGATTTCCCTATGTTGAACCAATCTTGCACTACTGGAATGAACCATACTTGATCATGGTGCACTATCTTTTAATATGTTTTTGTATGTGATTTGCCAGTATTTTGCTAAGAATATTTTTTGTCTATGTTCATCAGGGATATTGGTCTGAAGTTTTCTTTCCTTGATGTGTCTTTGTCTTGTTTTGGTGTCAGGGTGATACTAGCTTCATAGAATGAGCTTGGAAGGGTTTCTTCCTTTTCTATTTCATTGAATAACAGAGTATTGGTGTTAGTTCTTCTTTGAAAGACTTGTAGAACTAGGCTGAGTATCCATCTGGTCCTAGACTTTTCTTTGTTAGTAGGCTTTTGATGGCACCTTCTATTTCATTGCTTGAAGTTGATTTTAAATTTTCCATGTGCTCCTGATTCAATTTGGGTAGGTCAAATGTTTCTAGAAATTTGTTAATATCTTCAAGATTTCCCATTTTATTAGAATATAAATTTTCAAAGTAGTTTCTGATGATTGCATTCCAGAGTGTCAGTTGTGATATTTCCATTTTCATTGCAAATTTTAGTAATTTGTGTTTTCTTGTCTTTCTCTCCATTAGTTTGGTTAAGTGTTTATCAATTTTATTTATTATTTCAAAGAACCATAACAAATAGCCTTAAAAGGAAGGCCTAAGAGGTGCTGCACAACAATTTTTAGATCCCAGAAAATTTTGACATGAACAACACCTCCCCAAAAGGATCCTTGGTCTGCACCATCATTAAGGATGACAATGCAAGTAGTTATTCACATTTTGGGCTTAGCATATATAGCATTTACAATGTTGAGGTATGTTCCTACTATCCCTAGTTTGTTTGTTTTTTTCTTGCAGTGCTGGGGATTGAACCCAGGGCCTTGTGCTTGCAAGGTAAGCACTCTACAAACTGAGCTATATCCCCAGCCCACTATCCCTAGTTTTTGAGCATGAATGGATGCTGAAATTGCTAGGTAGGGAAGGAAAATAGATCTTAGACGGGGATTGGTTCCTATGCAGTAGTAAGAGTTGTTGTAGGGATTGTATCCCATTCCTCTTGATATCTGTGGACCTACTGGTAAGGGTAATGTTCAATATAGATGACAGACATTGAGTGAATGGTAGATGGATGGGACTAGAGGATACAATGGATTTATGTAGAATTAGAGGAATCTCTGAAAGAATTTTTATCTTATATCTGGATATTTAACTACTTTGGAAAAATTAGGAGATTAGTATGTGCATTCCAGTCATCAATGTTTGTTAATTGTGCTGTTATATACTCATGGTCTTAGACCTAGCCTATCCATTTATTTCATTCTTTGTATGCTGTTATTCCTCCTGCAGATTCACAGTCCAGCTCATCTATACTTAGCCTACCCCATCTTGATCCCTTCCTGTTCTGAGGGGCCTCTAGAAAATCAGTCTAGATTTGGGACTGCCCTTGGACCTCCCCAATACCTAGGAAAGTTTTTTTCTAATATGATCATACTTAACTTAAAAATTAAAAGTTATGTATTTGGCTTGCACAATATTTGTTTTGACCACCACTGATTTAGACATGACATAAAATATGATGCTGATTTTTATATTGATAGTTCATTGCTAGAATTATACAATTAGTTTTATTTTTATGAAAATACTTTGATTTAATTAAATTTAAAAAATTAACTTAAAAGTTTATTTCAATAATTCTGACTATAGTTTTTCCTGTTCATTAGAGTTTGTATTTTGACTTTTAATTTTAATAGATCACTTTGAATATTTTAAAAGAAAAGTCACTCAAGAAAAATGCATGTAAAATTATTTTGATTTTATATTTTTAACTATTGCTAAAAATGTGTTCAAATTTTGTGCTCTTTGTATATAAATTGGAATTGATTTTTTGATTTATTAGCCTGTTCCTGCCAATAGAATAAAAATTATGTGAAAATCTTACAGTAACAAACTAAATAATCTTTTTCTAATGAAAATAAGAACAAATTTGTAGAATACATCAATTTATAAATAACTTATAAAGTATGTAACTTTAATAACTTTCATGTTATTATTCATGCAAATATCACTGGCTCATTAACAAAATCCCTAAAGTGTAAAATAACAATTAATAGTGTCTTTTATATTTCACCAAATATCAGTAACAAAACCACAGCTTTAAACATGTATTTAATTTTGTTATTTTGGATGCACTATTGTTGCAGTTAGAGAAGAGAACATATTTTATCTTATAGCTTGTTAGCCTGACAGTTAAATGTTTAAACAAATGGTATGAGTGTCTCTATTTGTAATCTCACCTTGGATCTCACAGATGTTAGCTCCTGACATAAAGGAGATCTAGAGTAACCAGAAAGTTCTAAGTTAAATAAGATATTCTTCATGGAGTTGCATCACATCAAAAGCTTCCATGGCTTCTGGGGATACTTCAGAACTGACAATGTTTGAATGGCCTTTCAAGGTCTATTCAAGCCAAAATAGAGTCTCTCTAGCCTGTATCATCTGCATATTTACTCCTTGGCCTCTGTAAAAAGGGATGAATCTAAGAAATAAGTGGGGAAGAGAATGAACCTGAGAATGTCTTTGCATGTTTCCCTACTTCTGCCCTTTCTAGAGTGAGCTACACAGTCTGTTTGAAAATTGCTGAGGCGGATTTAAAGCAAGTACAAAGCTTCTGTAATATGTGCAATGTAACAGCTGTGGTGCCAACTTTTGACAGAAACTGGGTCAAAGGGTGGAGTAGGTAGAAATGGTGCTCTTCAAAAGGTGTATCTGGCAACTAAACTACGATTAGGGAGTAAATCACTTGAGAATCCAAAGGAAAATTGTGAGCTGAGTTGTTTATTAGATTGATTCCCATATTATGTTAACAGTACCTGAAAAAGACTGCCATAAAATACATCAATCCAGCATGGATAAGTACTGTGAATTACATCTGTCTATGGACAAGCTTTATCCATCTCTGGAAATTAACAGCTATTTTCAGTGACAGAATCTAAAGAACGATGGATGATCTTCTATCAGAAATAAAAATGGATTGAGAAGCAAAAGTCCAGAACTCTGTTCCCCACCATACAACCCAGCGCAAGTCACTAAATTGGTCTAAGTTTCAGTGTCCTACCTGCCAAATGATGGGGGAAAGAAAACTGTGCTGCCTATCTCATAAACCTATATGAGGAGAGAATGAAACCATTTATGTGAAAGTACTTTAAATACTTTAAAGTGGTTTGCAAATATAAAATATTGTCATTTTTGTTTCAATCTGTAATATTTCCTTCAGGAATTACTATTATTTTACATTGACATGGGTTTATTTGATGTGATTATACAGTAAGGTATATTTCTTTCTCAAGTGACTATAATTCAGAATTCTAAATCACCAAAATCAAATATCAAAACAATTAAAGTACTATTCCAGAAAGCTTCCTTTTAAAAAAAATCTCATCAATTTCACTCATTCATAGGGATGCTATGTTTTCCTTTTGAAATTCTATTACCCTTTCCTTCTGTCTCTCCCTCCCGCCCCCTCCAACCTCTGCCTCTTTGTTTTTTTTTAACCAGGAATTGAACCCAGGAGTGCTTATCCACTGAGCCACATCCCCAGTCCTTTTTCATATTTCATTTAGAGAAACTCTCTAAGCAACTCTCGCTAAGTTGCTTAGGGTCTCGCTAAGTTACTGAGGCTGGTTTTGAACTGGCGATCCTCCTGCCTCAGCCCCCTAGGTGCTAGGATTACAGGCATGCACCACTACACCCAGCCCTTTCCTTCTCTTTTGATTTTTAAAAATAATGGTTTATTTCTATAAGAGAACTACATTGTCAAAATAAATGTTAGCATTTTGCTGATGCCTGCTTTTCTTCTGTACACCCCATCCTGCACTCATCCACAGTGTCGGTGGGGAAGGAGCCTCTTGGTTTTTAGAAATATCTGTAGATTCTGACAGAACTAGTCAGGCTGCTGGACACTCCCTGCACAACCTTGCCCTATCAGATAAAGCAGGGAGTGAGTCTCTGACAGGTGCCTCAGTCACCATCCTGGGTCTCCATGGTACAAGTGGAGCTCTCATCAGACCGTGTTGTGCAAGAGGCTGTGTGTGGGTAACATCTGTCCTCCACCCTAGAGAAATGCCTTGCTGCACCTGTGCACTCAAAGTGAACTAAATTCATATGCAACTTTGAAATTGGGGGAAAAAAAGTAAGAAAGCATTAGGACAGTTCTCTTATGACAAAAAGATGCACATTTCATTATGCAAAAAGGAAACTTCAGGCCCTAATGTTAGAATAAAAAAATGTATTTTTTATAGCTAAGTGAGGCAAGGCTTTGGGTTTTATGTTTTCAAATATCAAGTTAGTTCAGGATGCTCATTGAAGATACAATGAAAAGATAATTCTTTCTCCTGGGGGCTTTCAGAAGGCCACACACTCAGCCCAGGTACTAACAGCCTTGCTGATGATTTCAGTGCACTGAATGTGGACAGCAGTAGCAGAGCCCCTGGAGACGTTCTGGCACTTCAACAGAAACCTGTGTGAGTAAAGGATTGGTGGCTGGGGCCCTCCCAAACCTTAGTGAACACAAGGTGCAAGGAATAGCCTTGGATGGGTGGAGCTACTGAATTTCCCAGCAGCCTGTTAGAATGGGGAATTGGATTTCAGGTGATTTTATAGGCTATAAACAAGTATGATAGTTCTTGCACCTTTGAATTTGTGAACTGAGAGTCTGCTGTTTCTTTGTGTTTTTGAAACAGGGTCTTGCTATGTTCCCCAGGCTGGCTCTGAACTCCTGGCTTCAAGTGATCCTCTTGCCTCAGCCTCCCTAGTAGCCAGGACTACAGATGCATGCTATAGCACCCAACCTGCTATTTTTATGTTATGACTTTTAACACAATTCACTAAGTAAAGGATTAGAATTAATTACTAATTCTTGGCTTGAAGCAGAGGATATCGCTATGTTGATGATCCAAAGACAATTATATCACAAATACTTAACAGCAGTTTTCACTGCTTTTCCTTGTCCTTTACTGTGAATTAAATATATAGATTTTTACTCAGAAAAAGCAACATGATCCTATCATCCAAACTTAGCAACTATTTTAATGATGTATATATTCTTCTAATCTATAATCTTTTACATTAACAAGTAACCTGTGTTCCTAGTTCAAGGGGTATCTTGAAAGAATTCAGCAGAATTTGTGGAAAACCAAATTTCGCTCTGATTTTGGTAGAGTATCCTGTGGGGTGATTGCCACCTCATGGCCTCTGTTGCTCTTACTGCCACCTCATGGCCTCTGTTGCTGATGTCTTTATTGCCAAGGGTGTGGGGTGGCTTTATGTGATGTGAAGCTTGTCACTGCTGAGTTCATTTGAAGACTTAATTTGTGCATCAGGATAGCACAGTTTCAGTTTGAGTCTAGGCGAAAGCTCCTGCAAGTGCAGATCTGTCTGAGCATGTTTGGAGAATTTGTGAAACCAGCATGTTTATCTGGGGCTTGAAGAATCCATAGGAAAGAGCTTGAGCTTTGTCTCCTGCTTGGGCTATGGGCGTCTGGGGCAAACTGTTATCTGACCCAGGTTGACTGAAGAGTCTGATGGGAGAGAGCTTATCAAGGACAGAAGGAGGGAGGCACAGGCTCCTCAGTAACACCCCTTTAGTCATCAGAGGAGAAAAACAGCTTCTGAGGATAATTTTGTGATGGTCCAGCCCCATATATTCATGTTTGGGTGCTAGACAAAGTGAGGGCTGCACGTAAAAATGGAAAAAGCATTCACTGAGCACTCTAGAAAACATTAAGTCACATGTACATGCATCTTGCATTGTTTTCAAGGCCTCAGATCTCAGGTTCCAAAGGGGAGAGAGGTGTTAAAAGAAAAACTCAGACCCAGTTAAACTTAACAAAGTATAATTGAGCAAGGAAAATATTCCAGAACAGTACAACATTCTGAACCATCTTTGGTTCAGAATGCCTCACTCTACCGCATGTACAGGTTATATTTACAGTCAGAGAAAAGGACATGAGAAACAATCTAATTGGCTGCAGATAATATTTTCCTTCTATGGACACAGTATGATCAGTTGGCAGTCTGTGATCAGTTGGAGCTCAGTTAACTGAGACTCAGTTGCTTCATTTGTTTGCACTTTAAGTGATATTTCAGTTCCTTACATATGGAAGCTGCTATGGGCCAAACTTATCACCCAAATATGGAGACATGTTTTTAAGTCCGTTTAACAGATGCAACCTCCAATTTACCACAGATCACCACACTTTGTTACTGTGAACCTTTAAGACACACATGGAGTGTGGGAAAGTTCTTTATAGTCAATGAAGTGGCAACAGGTTTTGCTGAAGAATAAGATGCTTATAGGAACCAGGCCTGGGGAGCAGTGATGAACCTTGGAGGACAATGTGATGTCTACAAGGCAATGGAAACATTAGTAAGGCTAACTCCCTAGGGACTCTCACAAATCCCAGATGGGGACATCTTAGGGCCTAAGGGCCAGCATTATTCAGAGAGGGAAAATAAGCCCTGAAACCTGGGTAATCTTCACATGACCTTGAACGCACCTACAGGTTGGTGAGATCTCAGGCTACTTGCATTTCATTAGTGTTTGTTAGGTCTCTCAAAGTTAGATGCAGGCTCATTAAACCCACAGATGAACAATGTTGCCATAATTAATTACTATCTGGTCAAAAGGGTCTGACCCTCTTAGGTTTTTACAGTGTCCCTGGCTTTATAACTTGGCTTATTTTTTCCTTAATTTTTATTCACCACATGTTCATTGAGTACATTCTCTGTGTAGTAATTATCAAACAGACCTTGAGCCAGTTCTTACAGAACTCAGAGCTTGGTGCACTGGACAAACTAATTCATTCATTCAACAACTTGTGTTAATTACCTACAATATGCTAGGTGCCATTCCATGTTTTAGCACAACAATGGACAAGTAAGCAAGGATCTCATGGTAAGGGGAAACACATAATTAATAAATAAATAAATAAACGAACAAAATACTGATAAATACTATGAAGAGAATAAAGCATGACCATATGATGAAGAACAACTGGAAGAAAACTGGGGTTTACCTTAGGTAAGGTAGTTACGCAAAGCCTCCTTGAAGAGGTGACATTTGAACAGGCACTTAAAAGGTGGAAAAGGGCCAGACACTAAATACCTGGCATTGAGTGTTCCAGGCAGAAATGACAAAATGAAGGGCCCTTAGGCAGGAAAAATTTCACTGTGTTCAAGGAACTGAATGGAGGTCAGTGAGCTAGAGATTAGTGAATAAAGAGAAGAAGTAGAATGAGATGGGCCTAGAGAATTAGAAAGGGCCTGAGTTATCAGGGCCTTAGAGATTTTGGTAGGGATCATGGCTTCCCATCTAAGTTACTAGGAAGGCAGTTTATGCTTTAAGCAGGGGCCATGATGATGTGAGAAATTATATCATGTGATCAGATTTTTCCTTCTTGTTTTCCAACAACTCTTTCCACCCTATTCTGAAAGAACTCAAAATAGGTGTCTTAGATCTGGTCCTGGAAAAAGGTCAAGTAGTACTACTCAGTTATCTACCACAAAGTTCACTCTATACACTCTATACACTGATGAATGACATCTCTGCATTGACTTAAGTATTTCAACTCCTGCCTACTAAAGTAACAAAAGATGGGACACTTCTAGATACAATGGGCTTTTGTCTCCTCTCTGGAGGATTTCCTTACCAAGACTAGCTATATAGCTACTGCCTCTACCATGAGGTTCATGGAGTCAAACTTATGCTGCGTTTCTTTTCACACTGGAGTCAACCTTATGTTGATAACTTTACACACCTACAAACTGTGATTTAATAGTCTTAAAAATAGCTGTGCAACAGGGAAAATGACAGACATGTCCTGCAAACCCAATAGAACCCAGAGAAGAATAATTTAAGCTATGAAAAGAATTATAGTACTATTTAGAAGCTGCATGTTCCTGTACATGAATTCATCTGAAAAACTATAAGAACTTCCAGAAATACTGGGGGAATGTGAATTTTTCAAAGACATGGAAAACTGCATTAGCAGGTAAGATAGAATGAGCCATAAACAGACTAAAATATGAATACCTTTTCATCTTCAAAATGTCTTCCAAATATTTTTGAAACATTTAGGGGTTCACAATAGGCTTGCCCATTTATGCATATTTCACTTTCATTCATTCACCAACCACTTAAGAAATATATATGTGTGTGTGTATAAATGTATATATTGAGGTGGTTAGTTACATGTGTAATTACATACACACATATTTATATATCCACACATATGTGTGTGTAAGTGGATATATATATGTGCGTGTGTGTATAAATATATATATGTATATCTGTTCAGGATTGTATCAGTCAGTAACTAATATATATATGTATATATATATATATATTATTGTGTATGGATGCTATAGTCTGAATGTTTGTGTCTCTCTAAAATTCAAATGTTGAAACTAATCACCAATGTGATGGTTATAGGAGGGAAGGCTTTAGGAAGTGATTAAATCAAGAGGGTACCACCCTCACAAATGAGGTTACTACCTATGAAAAGGGGCCCACGGGAACTGCCTTGCCCCTTCCATCAAGTAAGGACAGAGAGAAGGAACCATCTATGAAGCAGGAAAGGAGTCTATCAGAAACTGAATCTGCTGGTATCTTCATCTTGGACTTCTCAGTCTCCAGAACTGTAAGAAATAAACTTGTCTGGTATTTTGTTATAGCAGCCTGAATGGACTGAAATAACTATATGTATGTATAGTTTTATGGATATATATATAATCTCCATATATATATTCATATATTTCCTCCTCTAAGTATTTTCCTTACTCTGAAATCTACTTTAATATTAATATAGGCACTTGATGTTTTTTTTTAATAGAACAAAGTTTGAGAGCTAACATTACCTGATTTTTATAAAGCTACAGTAATCAAAAGATGATGGTGTTAGTTAGAATAAAGCTAGAATAAAAGATAAAGTACATAAATGAATCCATATGTACATGGCAAACATGTTTAGCAAAGATGCAAAAGCAATGCCACAAGGAAAAAATTTTCAACAAAGAGCATTAGAGAACTGTATTTCCAAATGCAAAAAATAAATTTGAATCCTTACATTATACCCTATAAAAATCAGTTAAAATGTGTAATTAATGTAATTTTAAATACTGAAACTCTAGACCTTATAGAAGAAAAATAGGAGAAAATTTTTGTAAACTTGTAAGACTTAAGCAAAGTCTTCTAAAATCCATGAAAGAATCATTAAGACTTAATATTTTTTTTTAAAACTGCTACTTTTCAAATGACCCTGATAAGAGAATAAAAGACATCAGACACATGCCAGTAATTCCAGTTATTGTGCAGCCTGAAGCAAGAGGATCAGAAATTCAGGCCAGCCTGGGGAACTTAGTGAGTCACTGCCTCAAAATAAAAAATCAAAAGAGGGAACTGGGAATGTAGCTCACTGGCAGAGTGCTTTCCTAGAATGTGTGGGGTCCTTGGTTCAATCCCCAGTACCAAAAATTGAAAAAATAAAAAAATAGAGAATGAAAAGACAACCACAGAATGGAGAAAATATTGTCAAATCACATATCTAGTAAGAGATTTATATCTAGGACATATGAACTATTAAAACTTCACAGTAAAAAAGCGAACAACTCAGTATTTTCAACATGCAGAAGTTTTAACAGATACTTCACCACACAAAAATGCAGATGAAAAATAAGTACTTGAAAAGATACTTAGTATCATTAGTCATGAAAATTAATTAAAACTGGGTAAATAAGAATTAATTAAAGCTAAAATGAGCTACTACACATATTAGGATGGGTAAAATTAAAAAGATTTTGGCACTCTGAATATCTGAGAGGATGTGAAGGACTGTTTAACTCTTATTCAGTACTGGCTGGCAGACGTAGAATGATCACAACCACTTTGGAAAACAATGTGCCAACATATACACCTACCATATGATATAGCCCAGGCACTTATTCAAGAGAAAACTAAGTACATTACTTACAAAGACTTATATATGAATTTTCTTAGCAGTTTTATTTGTACTAACCCCAAACTGAAATCAGTTCAAGTATGCCTCATGACAGAAATGAATGAACAGATTATGATATAATTATAAAGAGGAATGAAAAATGAAATGCAAGACTATCAATACATGTAATACTCTGAATCTAAAAATAAATGTGCTGAATTAAAAGGTCACAGAAAAAAATGAATACATAGTGCATGATTACTTTATATTAAACTAGAGGAAATGCAAGCTAATGTATACTAACAGGTATCTCCCTGGAGGAAGAGGGAGGAGAGATGTGCCAGAGGGTGGAAAAACAGAGGCATAAGGAAACCTTTTGGGGAGCAGAGAATATGCTCACTATTTTGTGTTTTTAGTTTCATGACTCTTTCTATATGTCAAAAACAAAATGTGTGATTTAAGTATTTAAAGTTTATTGTATTATGCCTGAATAAAACTTTTAAAAAATCACATATATTTTATATATTCACATTTTTCCTCCAAGAAGCTATTACTGAATTCACATATATTCTTAAGGAGTTAGCAGCATTTAAGCAATAACCTATGGTTTACATTCTGCCCTTCCACTCTCCCCACCCTGGTGCATGAGCACCTCATAAAACTGCACTTTCTGTTCTTGCTGCAAATGCTAGAAACTGACTGTAAAACTTTGAATGATGGTTTCTGTGGGTGACTTGACTCCTGCCCTTGCATTTCCAGCTCTAGATTTTGTTGGTGTCAGCTCTGAAAGTCTGAGGGAGTTAATCTACAAAATGCCTTTCTGATGGAGTTCAATTCCTTCATACAGTTGATGATAAGCAGCCCAGGAAAGTAGTGACTTGGCCAAGAATTAAGGCCAGAACCTAAGCATCTGCTCTCTGGGCCAGACATCTTTTTTCAAGATGAATTCAAATGTGCAAAGACAAGGGGACCTAACCTAGTGGAGCTTTGCTAAGGAAAAGACAATAAAGCAAAGACATGCTGAATAACTGAATGATTGGTGGGTGCTGGAGAATGAGAAGGATTACCTCAGGTAGAGGGCACGGCATTTGGGAAGGATGCTTGGGGGAACCAGAAATCCAGAAAGGCTAAAGGCCAGTGAATGGTGATGGGAAGAGGGTGTATGATGTGGCTCAAGAGGGAGATAAGGACCAGATTTTGTAGAATCTCATAGACTGAATTAAGGATGTCAGGCCATATTTGAAAAACAATAAGGAAGCCATCAAAGGTTGTAACAATCTCAGTTAAATTTTAAAGGATTATTTAAAGAACAATAAGAGTAAACGTAAAAAGATAACTTGTGAAAGCACTGCTAATATTCCTTGTAAGGAAGAGATTACAATGGCTCCAAGAGAGTGTGACAGAAGAAAAGGAGAAATGTACATGAAATCAAGAGATATAAGAAAGTAAATGAAAAGAACTAAGTATAAACTTTAGCTCAGTGGGAGAATACTTGCCTAGTATGCTTGAGGCTCTGGGTTTGATCCCTAGCACCACAAAAAGAGCAGGGTAGTTCAGGGATGACATTAAAATCAGGACCAGAGGGTATTTTGCATTGTTTTGTTTTGCTGTATTCTTTTATGGTTTGATAGCTTTCTGATACATTATTATACCCTGCACAATATTTGCACAGCGTGTATCCTTTAGTTAATAAAAAGTAGTTAGGGCTAAGACGCAGTTCAATGGTATAGCACTTGCTTAACATGTACCAAGCCCCAGAACCACAAAAAGTTTTTATAAGTAAATAAATATTACTTAAGAACTGTCAGCTTACAAACACTAGGTTAATTCCATTTCTCTTCTTAGACATTTTGTTATAGGCGGAATTTTGTGCTTCCAAAAGTAGACAATTTACAACGTATTTGGAAATAAGGCTTTAAGGAAGTGACAAAGATTAAATGAAGTCATAAGGATGTAAGAATGGGGT
The DNA here is from genome assembly GCA_020662805.1 of Glaucomys volans. Classification (NCBI taxonomy): domain Eukaryota; kingdom Metazoa; phylum Chordata; class Mammalia; order Rodentia; family Sciuridae; genus Glaucomys; species Glaucomys volans. The sequence goes on along the minus strand of JAJEJO010005070.1, from coordinate 284,224 downwards.
CCTTTCCTTATAAGAAGGGAAAGAGGAACCAGAGATTTCTCTTTTTCTGCCCTTGCACACTCCAAAATATGTTAATTAATTTTAAAAAGTGGGAAGACAGGAGACACGATATGCAAGATGAGAAAAGAGACTTCGCCAGCAACAACTCTTGCAGAGACTTGAACTTGGATTTCCAGTCTTCAGAATCATGAGAAAAGAAATGTGTGCTGTTGAAGCCATGCAATGATATTACGTCCACCCTGAAGATACTTCTTGCCTTTCCACTCCATTTGGTTCATCTGAAATTTTGATTGCTTAAGGTAAACAATGAAGGGACATCATCTTACCTATTAACAGAGTACATCATGGAAGAGCATGTGATGTTATTTTCCCTTTCTTTTCCTTTTTCTGTTAGGAGTTGTGTGTGTGTGCATGTGTGCATGTGTGTGCGTGCGCGTGCGTGTGTTGTTAGGGATCAAACCCAGGGCCTCCTGTATTCTAAGCAAATGTCCTACCACTGAGCCACATCCCTAACCCTTCTCTTCCTTTTTAAAATTCAGTTCTCTCCAGATCAATAACCTGGGGTCATGTTGAATGTAGTAGAGTACAATGATGATGCTGTGTAATTAGTACTTGTTTTGCTAATGAGGCATATTATTCTAATTAAATCCCATTTCTCCGTTCTGAAATTTTTGGCACAGGAAGCCAAGGTAGGAGGCTCACTTGAGCCTAGGAGTTTGAGACCAACCTAGGTAACATAAGGAGATGCCATCTCCAAACAAAGCAAAGAAAAACAAAACAAAACAGAAACGATACTGGGTTTCTTGTAAGAAGTGAAGGGCTTGCTTTTTATCCAGTCTGAAAATTTCTACCCTATGTTCTCCTTAAACTTTTAGGAAAGATCTTTGGGAACAATGATGCAGAGTTACAAAATCATATTAGTGATACTGAACTACATGCTCCTCTCTATTCTAGAAAAAAAATATGTTTTTTTGTCAGAGTTAAGGTATTCTATATTTATGATGTTTCCATTTCTAAATTTAGGAACAATTAAAATGAGAATTTAATATATCCTGCTCTTAATATAACTTAATAGAATTTAATATATCCTAATAGAATTTAATATATTTGCTCTTAACTAATTCATGTTGGTGTCTAGAGATCTTTGCTTCCAAACAATTCTTTAATTTATTCCAGAATTGGGTGAAAAAAATCTACCTCAACATTATATAGACTCCAAACTTTGAAATTTTCTTTTTAAAAAGTAGCATTTGTCCACTTCTGTGTTTCTTTCATTGCTAGAGTTTCTTATGAGTTTTCAGAGATACCATCAATGTTTCTGGGATTATGTCAGTAATTTTTTTCAATATTCTGTTTAGTTTCTCCAAAATATTTTGCTATAATAGCCAACAAAGTAAGTTTCCTTCTACACAGCAGAAACTGAAAACGTGAATAAAATTTTCTAAAAATTCATTTTTGTCAGAGAATTTGAATGAAGTTTAAGAGCCTTTTTTTTTCGGTATTGGGGATAGACCCAGGGGCACTTAATTACTGAGCCACATCCCCAGCCCGTTTTTGTATTTTATGTAGAGACAGGGTTATGCTGAGTTGCCTAGGGCCTGGCTAGGCTGCTAAGGCTGGCCTCCTGAGCTTCTGGGATTACAGGTGTGCACCACCACATCTGGCCTTAAGTGCCTTTCTTATACAACCGATCCTGAGAAGAGTTCCAAACATATTTGTCTATAATATTGTCAGTTTCAATGCGAGTCTCCATGATGAAGAAAAAAGAAGAACAGGAGCTAAGAATCCTACTTTTATTCTGTTTTTTGTTAATATAATCTATTGCCTGTATAGCTAAGTCATAACTAAATCCAAGTAGGGGTCCCAACTTGTCACTGCTATTTTTCCTGGTCAGACCATAATTCAAGCTGTCATTGTGTTTTCTTCATAATCTGTGAAGTACTTTGTTAGCATCCTTGACAGTTTTTTTTTTCTTTTTAGGTGTGGCTCCGTCCATTCTGTGATATCTGGCTTTCCTGATGATATGTGTTCATATAGGCTCTCACCATTCGATGTGCACCAAAATCATATACACTCATAACATTTTATCCCAGAATAAACCATCAAAATGCAGTATACAACTGATCATATTTGTAATATGATCTATATTTGTAATACAATCTATTATCAAATTTTACCTCTGCATATGCACAAAGTAAATTCAAGCATAGGAAACAGTTTTTAAGATAAAAGCTTGAGGCTTAGTGAACTCATGTAACAATGACTTCAATAACTGAATTAAAAAAAGCAGTTGTGCTTACAGAAGATAGACAAAGATTAGCAAAAAAGTGATACATTGACAATGGTAAAGTTATAGAATCAAAATTTATATTTATATGACAGAAATATGAAAATTTCCATCTTAAAAAAAGGCATAATCTGTTGGGGAATTGTTTTGTAAAGACTTGACTCTGCAAATAAGCCAGTTTTTTCACTTTCAGATGAAGGTAGCTTTAATTCAAAAAACCAATTTTTGTATAACTACAAAAGCATATTAAAGGAAATAGGATTCTCAAATACTTCAGAAGTTGTAAATGTTAGGATTTAGCTAACATTTGTCAAGGGTCAACAATGTACCAGGCCTGATCTAAGTACTCCAGACACTGTGATGAATAAAGTAGATAAAAATTCCTGCACCTATAGAGTTTACATTCTAGATGTGTGAAGAATAAGAAAATAGATACAATAATAAATAGATCAGATAGGTAAAACCATAGAATTTGTGGATCATCACAGTTCAATGGAAATATAAGCCACATAAGTAATTTTTAATTTTCCCACTAGCCATATTAATTTTCCCATTAGTAAAAAAAAAAAAGATGAGTTTAAATTTTTATTTTGCAGTTTTATCATTAATGTGTACTTTCTGTTCCAGGATTCATGATAGCAGGGCATTTAGTTGTCATGTCTCCTTTGTATGACACTTGCGTATGACAGTGATATTAATTTTAATTTTATTTAAATTAATACAGCAAAAATTTCACTTCAAGCTATAACCAATATTTAAAAATAATAAGTATGTTTTACATTTTTAATGCTAAATCTTCAAAATCCACTGTGTATGTTATACTTACAGTGCATATCAAAAATGTACACTTTCATTGGAATACTTTATCTGCATTAAGATCTCATAAAATTTACAACAAAAAGTAAATTTAAAAGTAAACTTAAGTTTTTCAATAACTAGGGGCTGGGGCTGTAGCTCAGGGGCAGAGTGCTCGCCTAGCATATGTGAGGCACTGGGTTTGATCCTTAACACCACATAAAAATAAACAAATAAAATAAAGACATGCTGTCCACCTACAACTACAAAAACATTTTTAAGAAGTTTTCCAATAACTACACTAAATATCAGCTTTTAATTAAGATTAAAAATTCAGTTTCTCAGTGGTATTAGATACATTCAAGCACTGAATAACCATGGGTAGCTTATAATAGCATATTGGACACACAACTCTAGACCATTACAGGGACTTTTGCTCTTTATTCTGAGCTACACAGGGAGTACTAGTTTTGAGCACAGAGGTAACATGATCTGATTTAAGATTGTTCCTCTGTGGAAGAGAATAAACTGAAGCAAAGCAAGGGCAGAAGCTGGGAGACCAGCCAGGAAGCCACTGGAGTAACTTAGGTAAATGATGAAGGTACCTGGTACTGGAGTGGCAGCAGTGGAGGTGGTAGCACTACAGAAAATTTTGCGATAAGACTTGATTCAGTCTGCTTATGAACTGGATGTGGGGTCAGAGATGACACAAAGGTTTGGGGCCTTAAAAACTGGAGTAATGAAGTTATTTTTTACAGAGATTTTGTAAGAAGCAGATTTGAGTAAGAAGAATGGGGGCTCAGTTTTGGACCTCTTAAGATGCCTATGAGATATTTAAGTGAGGATGTTAAGAAGGCAATGGATGTGTGAAGAACTAGTTCAGGAGAGAGAACTCAGCTGGAGATAAACATTTTGGAGTCAATATAGAGATGGTATTTTAAAGATGTAAGACTGGAGGTCACCAAAGGAGTGACTGCACATAAATGTTAGAATGAAGTTATTCACCAGGAGAGCAGTATTTCAGGAAAAATGCACACTTTGAGATTAGATTCCAAAGAAACCAGTAAGAGCTGTTGGTAATAAACTCCTTTCAAATAAAGTGTTATAAAAAAAGGGAAAGGCAGTGATTCACCAACCAAGGTATAGTAAATCATTTTGCTTTGCTGAAGCAAAAATGCATAGCCAACAGCACCCTCCTGGACCAGCCAGCCTCGCCAAAGAGCCATCCCGCAGTAAAGTTTCTTTTTCATTCACGTCTGGTCTGTTTTCTCAGGTTTCCATTGTCTGATTAGTTTACCCCAGCCTGATCTTAACAATGGGAAACACGGTTAAGGGATGAAGACAGCTAGTTGCAGCAGCTAGCGATTTGGGAAACTGAAGCAGGAGGATACCAAGTTCAAGGATTGCCTGAACAATTTAACGAGTGGATTTTGAAGACTTAGTATTTAAAAATGTAAATAAAAATGAAAATGTTTACTTATTTTAAAATAGAAATGTCTTTAAAAATTAAAAAGAAAGAAAGGAAGGAAGGAAGGAAGGTAGGTAGGAAGGAAGGAAGGAAGGAAGGAAGGGCTGGGGATGTAGCTCAGTGGTACAGGCGCCCCTGGGTTCAACTCCCAGTACGGGGGAGAGACAGTGATGAAGAATATTCAAGCTGGCTGGGGATGACTGTTAATAGGTGACAGCTGCAGTTAGTTTCCTACACAAACACAAAACCAATCCTCACACAGAGCACATGTTATGATTCTGGCACAACAGAGACATCTGTCCTTTCAAAGATGGAGAGATAACCATTGCTCTGAACCTCAAAGCTAAGTAGCAGCAGAGCAGTGAGACCTTAAGTAGAACAGTCTCGAAGGGAGGGGGGCTGATAAAGGGAGTTTAAGCAGGGTAGTCACGACTGCAAGGTCTATGCAGAATTTTGTTAAAGGGGAAGGTCTTGTCTTGAAGACGAGGAAAGAGTCATTTAAGGATACTGGGAGGGCATAAATGGAAGCTCAAGGACAAAAAGCAAAGAGATTCTTTAGCTGACTAAGGACTGAGAGTAGCACTGTGAAAAATCCTTTCGCGTTACATCCTCCCTCAGCCCGGGCAAGGAGGACGCAGGGGTCGGGGGTGAAGGGCTGACCCACCTTACATCTTTTAGTTACAGGGGCTGGGAGCAGTCGTCCCCGCCCCCATTTTCCTCTCACTGGCCAGCTCCGCCCAGAAGTGACTACTCCTTGGCAGAAATTCGGCCTGGTTAAACCACAAAGCACAAGAAAGCCAGCCGACAGGTTACCAGGGAACACCTGCCGGCTCCAGCACCCCACCACTGCAGGCGCCGCCCAGGTGGGTCAGCGTCAGAGCGGTTGGGTCAGGGCCCAGGACCTACGGCTCTCCCAGGCGGGGCTTAAGGACGCAGGGTAGAGATGGGGCCGACGCGCAGGAACCAATCACGTCAGACGCTGCCACGTGGGTAGCCGTGACCAATACGAGGTCACGGCGGTAGCGGCGGAGAAATTCAAAAGTGTTTGTGGAGAGCGATTTGGGTTCCATCTTTTTTTCTCTACAGTTTTTCTCTGTGGAGGTGAGTACTCCCTCGCGGACGCTCTGAGAAACGGCGGCGTACTGTGTGTGAGCTCGTTAGCGGCGCAGGTCGGTGAAATGTGGGGGCGAGACGAGGGAGGTTCAGAACTGAGTAGACGACGCCGGGCGCGGCTCAAAGAGCTGGAGGGAAAGGGCAGGTTTCCCTGCCTCAGACGATCTAGAGGGTGGGGTGGTGATGCGGAAGAGTTTGTGAGTAACTAAAAAGTGGGTGTAGACCTCGCCGGAAAGAGGCCTTGGCGGGGCACCTACACGGGACACATTCCTCAAAATACAGTTCTCCTCTCGTCTGCTCTCCTTAGAACTGGAAGGAGATTGTGACAGTATTCTGACAGTTAACTTTCCTACCTCACTTCAGAGGTGGGCGATATCTTGCTACTTTGTCGCTTCTTTTATTGTACACACGAGGACAGGGTGGCAGTACTGTTAGTGGCCTGGGTGACTGGATTAATATTTCAGAATCACAAAGATGAGATTGACAGGAAGAGACTGCACTTTGTGGACCCAACACCATCATGCAGATGAGCAAATGCTCAATACTTTAGTAGTTAGTGCTTTGATTCTTAGAATGATTAAGGTAGCAAGTCGTGCTGCTGGATATACACAAGAACAAATCTGCTAAATCTCAGTTATCAGTAAAGGGCTGCGATGTTCATATTCTGCTGTGAAAGCATATTCAGTATGAAGATTAAGTCACATAATGCAGGCGAAAAAAAGAACCCTTATTCTCATTACCAAAAGGATTCTTTTGGTCACCACCACAATCCAAAGAAACACTTTGTCATATTTTTTAGTAAAGGATGAAATTTTCAGATGGCCCAGAGAAAGTCATTCTGGAAAAAAGGAAGGCATTCTGTGCACAGAAGAAAAATAGGAAGTTTAAAAGGGGCAACAACTTTGTGTTGTGCTATGACTTCAGTGTGTAACTTCACTAAATAATATTAGGAAGAAAAGGTATACTTGGCCTATTGAAACCTTCCTGGATAAATTACAAAGCCTTGTCCATTGTTTGAATAATAGCAGTATTAAATGTGTCCTCAAAACTAACGCTGCTTTTTCTGGGTTCTAAAAGTGTAGTTGCAACATAGAAATGGAGGCTGAGGATTTGAGTGGCAGAGAATTGACAATTGATTCCATAATGAACAAAGTGAGAGATATTAAAAATAAATTTAAAAATGAAGACCTTACAGATGAGCTAAGTTTGAATAAAGTCTCTGCTGATACTACGGGTAAGTTTTTCTTTTTTAAATAACGACTTATTGAGTGTTCTTTAAGGTAAAGAAATGAGATGTTAACCACTCACTGTATTTTAACATAATGTAATTTTCTCAGTAATTAGTGTTCATTCATTAGATGTACTATATTTTCTTTATATTTTAACCCTGGGCCTGGAAATACTCCAAATAATTTTTTGCTTTCTTAAAAAAAAATCATTTATTAGTGTGCTCAGGGGTAGTTTTCTTGACTCTTATTGTCAACAATTTCTGTTGGCATGCCTACCAAAAATAGATCTGCCTTTTTTTTTTTTTTTTTTTTTTTGGTACCAGGACTTGAACCCAGGGGTACTTGACCACTGAGCCACATCCCAAGCCCTTTTTATATTTTCATTTTGAGGCAGGGCCTTTTAAGTTACCTAGGGCTTGCAAAATCACTGAGACTGGCTTTGAACTTGTGATTCTTCTGCCTCAGCCTCTCTAGCTGCTGGGATTATAGGTGGGCACCATTTCACCCAGCAAGAAATGCCATTTTTTCATTCATTTTTTTCTGTGAACCGAGGAAGCCTCACCAATCTCAATAAAGTTTGATATCAATTTACCATTGAACACTCAATTTTTGATTTGAAGAATCTTCTATTACTCCCCTGGTCCTTTTTGCTTATTCTTTTTTTTTTTTTTTTTTTT
>JAJEJO010005070.1:183196-276555 GCA_020662805.1 Glaucomys volans | reverse complement strand
GCCTGCTTATTCTTTCTTAGCCTCAGTTCCAGCTACAGTAGCTTTCCTAATGTCTCCTATATGCTAGACCAGCTATCCTTCAGAAAGTTTTAGCTCAAAGCCTGGTTCTTTACTATACTGCAAATGGTGGAAGTCATTTGAATAGTGACTTTTAAATGTTTGCTAGATCAGTAGTAACCATTAAATGGTGGAAGTATCTGTGATCTAGTCATGGTGGCAGACTATTTTCATTTTGAAACAACCGAAAAATAATAATTTTTGGCGTCAAGTAAAGTTTTAATAAAAAATTTATATTGTCTAGCACTAACAAGCTTGTATATCAAGGAAGTTGAGTACTTGCTTAAATTGCTCTGATCCTTAGCTTACTCAAAACTGTAAACACACAACATTATGAAGTTGTGAAGTAAAACATGCTACATTTTGAGGAAAGATCCCAGAAGCTTTAAACTATGGTTTCTTTCTAAATGAGAATTATGCATTCACTGTGCTACATTATAATGCAGGCCAGCCATTATATGAATATTAGCATGATAAAGACACAGATGCCCTATGTGTTGAATAGAGAAAGAATGGGGGTATTCAGAAGCCTGAGGAATATATCCCCAAAGCCTACAGATAGCAAAAATGCTATGTTGACATAACAGATTAATTTGTTAGGAAAACAATAGAAGACAAAACTGGAAAGTTAAGCTATGATAATAACAGTATGTGTGACAGACATCATTGCCCTGTGTACATGTATGAATGCACAGATGGGGTAACTCTACTTTGTGTACAACCAGAAAAACAATTGCTGTACTCCATTTGTGTTAAATGAATCAAAAAATTAAATAAAAATAAAAAAAATTAAAAAAAGATATGATGAAGTTAAAGTGAAAAAAGCAAAGTTATGAATGCCCTAGTTCTTTTTTATTTACTTATTAGTGACACTGGGGCTTGATTACAGGGGTGCTCTATCACTGAGTTACACCCCTAGCCCTTTTTTGTTTTTTTTATTATATTATTTTTTGCAGTGCTGTGGATAAAACCCAGGGACTCATGCATGTCAGGCAAGTGCTCTACTACTGAATAGTATCCCCATCCCTTATTTTTTTATTTTGAGGTGGCCTTCCTAAGTTGACCAGGTTGACCTTGAAGTTGTGAACTTCCTGCGTCACCCTCCAGAGTTGCTGGGATTACAGGCATGCAGCACTAAGTCTGGAACACTATAGGAAAAAGCAGTAATTTTGTTTACAAAAGTAAAGATTTTAGGCTTTGTTGACATTAACTTAGACTTTCAAAGTATAGTGGTTTCTCTGGGAAATCTAAGTTTAACAATGCTTAGTAATAACTAAAGTATACTGAATAGGAGTCTGAAATTCAAGTTATCTAAAACAACTAACGCTAAATTAGGTTAAAAGTACTTTACGGTGTGAAAATTATATTTGAAGATTACATTTGCTGTTTCTGTTGATTTGGGTTCCACAGAATATGAGAGCCACAAGAAGTGCTATTAAGTTATGAAGGTCTAGAACAGGGTAGTGATGGATTGGGGAGAACAGGAAATTAATAGAACCCCTAGGAGTAACTTGTAGGTAACTTGGAGGAAGAAGAAAATGACCATGTCAGTTTGTTTTAAAGCGGGTTTCTTTGTTTTACAAGTAAGTTTGAGTTATGTGGAAAAAATTGTTGAATGATTAAAGCGGTAAAGAGAGTTGTATTAGGAACAGAACAATAAGCTGAATTAAAAAAAAAATCTTTAGTTGTTGATAGACCTTTATTTTATTCATTTATTTATACCCAGTGCTAAGAATTGAACCCTGTGCCTCACACATGCTAGGCAAGCACTCGATCACTGAGCCACACCCCAGCCCCAATAAGCTGAATTTTTAATGAATTACATCATTGATAGAGAATTTTCCATTATGAATTGTTATAATCTTAAAGTATTAACAAGAAGTTTATGTACATTGATACTGACAGTATAAATGCTCAATTATAATCTGAAGGAAAAATGCAATTCAGTATTGTTTTGTATCCATCTGTCTGTTGTGATATGTTTTGTTCTCCTTATTCAGATAACTCTGGAACTGTTAACCAAATTATGATGATGGCAAATAATCCGGAGGACTGGTTGAATTTCTTGCTCAAATTAGAGAAAAACAGTGTCCCCCTGAATGATGCTCTTTTAAATAAATTGATTGGTCGTTACAGTCAAGCAATTGAAGCACTTCCTCCTGATAAATATGGTCAAAATGAGAGTTTTGCTCGAATTCAAGTGAGATTTGCTGAATTAAAAGCGTAAGTGTACACATTTTAATTATAATTGTTGTTATTGTTATTTTTTGCAGGAGTCAGGGCTTCACATAGGTTAAGCAAGCATTCTATCACTGAGCTACATCTGTTTTATTTTGAAACAAAGTCTCATTAAGCTGCCCAGGCTGGCCTTCAAGTTATGATCCTCCTGCTTCAACTTTCCAAGTAACTGGAATCACCTGCATGTGGGCCATGACACCAGCTTTTAACTACATTTAAATAACAATGTAACTACATTGTAAAGAGGGAAAATGAAAACATGTCAAATTAATACTTTGACCAAATATTGTTGATTTTAATTACCAAAGGAGTACTATAAACTCCCTTACTATGGACATATTCCAAAAAAATTCATATTTAAGGGTCTGTCTCAAAAGATTTTTAAAAAGTTAGTATTTAATTTTACATGCAGAGAAAAGCAATGTCCCATGGAAAACGCAATGAAAAATTATCGTATTTAAATAGCTGTGTCCTTTTGTTTTTGTTTTAATTTGTCTCTGGTCTTTTATTACAGTATTCAAGAACCAGATGATGCACGTGACTACTTTCAAATGGCCAGAGAAAACTGCAAGAAATTTGCTTTTGTGCATATATCTTTTGCACAGTTTGAACTGTCTCAAGGTAATCTGAAAATGTCAAATTCAAATTTTAAGTAAAAGATATGGTATTGTAACAAATCCTAAGATTAAATCATATATTTGAAGTGGAAATTTAAAGCAAAACTTATTAAGGATGATCAGATAGAATATGTGGGTATTTAAACATAAATATAGAGCGTTCATTGTACTAGTTCTTCTTTAATATGAACTTGTCCAGGGAAATAGGCCGAACATTGTATTTGTGCATTTGAATTTAGAAAACATCTAAAGGAAAGTAGCTTCTTCACTGAGTATTTATAGAATGAAAAACATAAAACATATAACCTAGAACTTAGATAAGATGTTCTTAAACTATGATTTCATAGCACTAGAGTATATGTTAAAACAGCTATAACATTTAATTGGGAGTTCTTTAAAAAATAAACTGCTATAAAAGCATCAGTTTTGCTTGCATGGTTCTTCATAGTCTGGACCTTTTGGATAGGACCAGGACATCTGTTTTCCTTAAATATTTTTAGCCTGGCCATTCCTTAGTTATCTTTTTTTGCATCTTTTTTGGGGCCTTTGGATACACCCTCTGGCCAAGTGTTCCTGTTTTCCTTCTGCCTTATTTAAGCTATAGCTCTAATCCCATTTACCAACCTGTGATAAACATATCATCAGTATGAGCAGAATCCCTATGATGGTACCTAAATTAGGACTGCAGAGTTTCCCAGGATTGAGGTTGGGGAGTTCTGTACAACACAGAAATAGTTTGTGAACCCTGAACTTTCAGGTACACAGATGACTTCTGAATACTAGTAGTCTTAATCTTTGGTCTGTTGTACATCCTGTTGTATTGTTGTTATTATTTTTTTATTATCCTTTTCCTTCAAAGAAAAATCCTTCTCCTTGTGTGTTAGAATAAGTTTGTCCAGGCTGTTAGGACTTTCTATTTCTCCATTCTACTTTAAAATTTTTGAGGTAATGTGACTTCTCAACATCAGTTATAAATTTTGTGTCTTTAGAACACATAAATATTGAAAATCTCTAATTATATTTAAAAAAAAAAAGACTACACCACTGCAATGTCATAGTAGCCTCAAGATAAAAATGGTGATTATTCTGAGCAGTGTTGTTAGGCTATCAGGAAATATGCAACATCTCTGAAATCTTATGCATGGTCTGGTATTTGTGTATTGTTTTAGAGGTGGAGAAAATTTCCTTAGTTTATTTCAGATTCTTAAGGGGGAGTAGTCTATTACCTAAATTAATAAGTTCTCAAATTACTAGTTCTTATTGAAGCCTTTCTTTCTTTTTGCTGTCCTAACATACCCACTTATATGAAGTTCTACCTCTACTCTCAATGAAAGGATAGATTCAACCAATAGCAAGTATGTTCATATTCTTCAAAATTTATAAATTGTCAAAAACTAGAGGGTATCTTAATCATCTTGTCAAGTGCATAGCATCATAGCTTAATGGCTCCCATAAATGTTGATAATATGTTAAAAGATACATTATGTATACATTTAATATATATAAAGCAAATGCTAAGATAAAGTTTGATAGTTAAGTCTGTTACCTAATGGTTAACCTTTATCATTACATTGTTTTTACACAAATTCTTTTGATGAAAGAGTCCTTTTAGCAAAAGATGTCAACCACTCCTTAAAGACTAAATGTTGTTATGATTGATACTTATGGTGTGCTCTTTGGATTACTTGAACATCTATCATTTCCTTCAGTTTCTAATTGCTGTAATTGACCTTTGTGTCCTCTTTTGTTCTACTTCATTAAATTTAATTTGAAAATGGACAGTGATAAACTAATACACAGTTACATCAGTTGTGTATTACACAATAAAATTATTTTAACATGAATTCTTATCAGAAAAGTTCATTATATTCACGAGAAGTGAGAGACTGCTTATTGGCGTCTGAAGTAAAGTGCACAAACTTTGTATGGGTAAGTTTTGGATGTCTTAACTTTTTTTCCTAGGTCCTGATGAATAAATAATACCTGGGGCTGGAGGTTGAAGACCACTGCATAATATGATAATTATTTTTTCTTTGTTAGGCAATTTCAAAAAATGTAAACAACTTCTTCATAAAGCTGTAGAAAGTGGAGCAGTACCACTTGAAATGCTGGAAATTGCCATACGTAATTTAAATCTTCAAAAAAGGCAGCTACTTTCAGAGGACGAAAAGAAGAGTTTATCAGGTAACTATTGTGTGCTACATTTCTGGGTAGGTACTACTGCAAATTAAGGGTTTCAGATGATATTTTATAGAAAAATATTTATATGGAAGGATTAAAATCTAAGATTAAATCGCAGCTGTAAAGGAGATAAAACTTTTAGAAGTAAAAAGGTATTTACTACTTGTTGAAATTTATCTTTTTATCCTAATCAAAATTTTATTGGTAACATATTAAAAATAACTTGATCTAAATAAGAGACTGCATTTTTGCTTTTAGAAATAGAGTATGTTCTTTTAACTTGGAAAGAGAGCTATGTATTAAGGAGAATTTGAAGAGGTAGTTAGAATTATCTTGATAACATCTTTATATCTACATATCTTACATGGGGACAAATATTTATTATAAAATGACTTTTTAAATATTCGTGAAATTATTTTTTACGTATTCACATGTCCTTCTAATTTAATCATAATTTTGAAATTTTTACAGCATCTACAGTACTAACCTCTCAAGATTCATTCGCCAGTTCGCTTGGACATTTACAGAATAGGAGTGTTAGTTGTGATTCCAGAGGACAGGCCACTAAAGCCAGGTTTTTGTATGGGTAAGAAAACTGAATCAGTTTTTACATGTTCATATTTATATAAATATACCTACATACATTTTTCATGTAAGTATGAGAAGAATGTTTAGCAGTAAGTGGAAATTCATATTAATATTTGAAAAATTGGGGATGTTTTCTTTTTATTTAGAGAGAACATACCCCCACAAGATGGAGAAATAGGTCAGCGAAATCCCTTGATACAAACTAACAAAACTAAACGGGTAAGTTATTTTTGATCTGCTTTGATCAAAGTGATAGTGAAGGCTTTATTTCCCAGTTGGTTATTTAATTTTTCAAAACACTTTTAGTCATGCCCATTTGGAAGAGTCCCAGTTAACCTTCTAAATAGCCCAGATTATCATGAGAAGACAGACGGTTCAGCTGTGCCAAGTTTTACAAAAAGGTATGTTTGAGTTTTAAATTTTCAAATTTGTTTATATTTAAAGATTGATGGTAGAATGGTCTTCAAGTTTTTTGGTTAGCAGTAGTAATTGGGATTAAATTTTTCTTCAGTTTTAGGAGTTACTGAGTTTTTTATTCTGACTCCTTTTTGTTTTGTCAGGAACAAAACAATGAGTAAAGAACATGATTTTTTTTAACCTTTTCACTCATTAACAATATTTATTAAAGGAATTATTAAAAATTAGGAAACATGTTAGAAAAAGAATTAACAAGAAGCTTAAAAGGCTACATATGTCCATGGAGTTAAAACTCCTATATTTGAGCAAGAACTTAGGGGGATCCACTCTGATAAGATTCTTTCTAGAGCATTTGAAAGTCTCTATAGCAGTGGTAGAAGGTGTGAACAAATATCTTTTCCAGCCAGTTCAAGGGGAAGAATAGCCATCAGTGAGAGTTCATTAATTTGCTTCAGATTTGAGATTTTAAGAGGTGGGATAGGGGCTGATGGTAGCTCTGATAGAGCATGTACTTAAAATGCACCTGCTCCTGGGTTCAATCCAAGTATGGACAAAAGAGAGAATAGGTTAATAAGCTGCTGGCAGGATGCAGTGGCCATGCCCATAGTCCCAACTACAGGGAGGGCCTAGCCAAGAGGGTCCCTTGAAACCAGAGGTTCAGGCCAGCCTGGACAGCATGGTAATACCTCTGTCTCTTTAATTTAAAAAAAGTGACAGGTTAGATATTGTTCATCACACCCAATATGTTTTCTTCCTTCAATTTGAGTGCATATTTCCTTATAAGAAATAGGAACATAATATTCTAGCACAGCTAAAGCAGTGTTTCTGGTTTATTCTTAACTCTAACCACCATTTGTTAATATTACTGTATGGAAAAGTCTCCTTGCACTCAGAAGAATCCTTTTGTGGATAAACTTGGAAAACATAATTGATTGTTTTTAACTGGTATTTTCAATAATTAATTTAGGACTTGATTCAATACTAATATTAAAAGGGATTTTGGTGGTCAAGGTTAAGCCTCATAATCTTTATTTCATCTTGCTGCCCCATTTCAAATATATCATTGAAGCACAAAGGAGACTTTCTCCCACTCCTACTCAAAATGAAAATAAAATAAAAACAAAAATCTCCCCAAATTCTAGTCATATACTTGGTATTGTTATGAGAGACTGCATGCTATTTACTGTGCAGGTGCCCACAAAACAATTCATCCCTGGTTCTAATCCTTAAGCTATTTGCCATCTGAAATGTAGTTTTATCTACATACCTCTCCGTTCCTATATGCTTATCTTACCTCCAGCTATTAATATGTAATGAAGATTTTGGGAATCACCTGTCTCTTATCACATTTGTCATTGCTGAATATGTAATTTTTTAGCATAGTTACCTTTATGTTAGAATCAGTCATTTAATGATGACTTTTTAAGAGGAAATTTTTCATTAAAAAAAGTACATATGTTGTTTAAAAAGCCAACTTTAAAGTGAACAACTACATTAAAATTAATTTCAAATTAAATATTAAAGTTATTTTGTTTCATGGGGAATAGACAGATCTCTGGATCAGAATGCCGAGATTTGAATGTGCCTGCATCTAAACTAAGTGGAAATGATTCCCATGAAATGAGAAGTTTAAAGGTATTTCACTTTAAATCTTTATATGAAGCAAGAGTTACTGATCTGCATGGAGATTTTTCTGGGGAAAGGATACAAAGTTTATGTTTCCAATAGTTTCTCCTGAATCAGGAGATGTAGGACCACCAATGAGAAGTAGTACCCCAGTCCTAGACTATTTCTCAAAGATTAAGGAGATAGAGTGAGGATCAACTATCTCTTAGGAGAACTATGAAGTAACATTTATTAGGCTTATGTTTAAGCAGATTAAAAGAGTAATTGGGGTTTTCTTTAATCACGCAATTCTGGTAAGACATCTTAAACAAAAATCAAAGTATGTTAGGGCCAAGGTGAGGGCACAAATGGTTACAATTTCTGATATGGGAGAACAATTCTATATGAACTTCAAAGACAGGAAATAAATTTATTTTCCTGGTACAGTATGATTCTTATTATACTTTAAGACTCTGGCATTGTAATGTGAGTCTTTTCAATTTTATAGTCTTTATAATGGCGCTCTTTCATGACCTATGCTTTATATATTTTTTTCTAATCCCAACTATCTTAGAGCATAGTGCATAATTGTGTCAAAAAGTTTACTCTCTGGATTTAGAACTACTGTCTGAGGGTTGTACAAATGTTAATTTTTATGAATGCTATTGGTTTTGGGGAATTTATTCTATGTTGATTTTAAACTTTCCAACCCTTTCTCTTTTTATGTGAAATATATTTTAGCAATTGATCAATATGTCCCTTGAAATAAAATTGACCTAATTTATGTTTTTTTATCCTTCCTATTGCTCTAATAAATAATTCAGTCGATTAATTGGCTGGGAATTTGTGAATCTTTCACATAGAGGAGATTTTAGTATACTGAACAATAAGTCAAATTACTACTACTACTTATGGGACTTTATTTGGAAATTTTTTTTCCCATGTAGTCTGTTAGAAATATCCATTCCAAGGAACCTCTGGTGTCAGATGAAAAGAATTCTGAACTTAATACTGATTCAATAACCCTAAAGAATAAAACTGAATCAAGTCTTCTAAATAAATTAGAAGGTAAGAGTGACAGAATCAATACACTTTATTTCTTTAAGAAGGCCACTTTGTATCTGGAGAAAGCAGTTTACAATTAAATGTGAGAATTTCAATGTGAAACAGCATCTATCTTCCTTTACCTTATATTTCAGTTCAGGTATATACAGAGTGCATGAAAAGTATTGCATCTTGTAGCAAAGGAAGTGTGTTTGCCTAAAAGAAAGAGGAGGGAAAATAAAATGGAACTGAGTTATTTTTTCAGTTGGCTTGACAGATGATTTCTTAGAAAGGACACAGAACTTATTTCTATGTTGACAGCCCTCCCTCTCATTTTAGATCTGACATTTGATTTTCCACTCCAAGAGTACTGTGAAAAATGTTCTAGGAGTATGTAAATGAGTAAGACAAGGTCCCAAGGAGGTTGCAGTTTGGTTGTGGGAGATATATAGATATATCTAAAATAATGCTAGGTAGAATGCATGAAGTGTTACGAGAGCAACATAAATGAAATGCTACAAGACTTGTGAAGAGGAAGAAATTTAGGGAACTAATTTGGTTTAGGGACTTGAGGGGCAAAGCTCAGTGGGAGACTGCTTGTCTAGCACCTTTGAGGACCTGGGTTTGAGTCTTATCACTAAACAACAACAAAAACCAAAATAGTCCTTAATCAGGGAAATTGAGGTAATAGAATATTTTAGATGTAGGGAATAACTTAGGGAAAAGAATAAGAATTTTAGGAATGAGATTGTAGTTGTGCTGAAAATTATAAGATACGTAGTACAGAAGTGGGGAATAACTGAGTCACAGGTGTTATTAAAGGTTTTTAAACAGGGTCATTGATGGGATGCTCATTGTCCAGGTTAGATATAATTTTGTAATTGGGCAGAAGGAGAACTTTGGGACAAAGTAAGGCTTGTCTCATGTTTGACTGGTGGTTTACTGGTTTTAGTCCTGAAAGTCCAATAACCTAGAAAAGCCTCATCCCAGGCTAACAGAAGCAGATTATCACATTAGAATAGTCTTTTTTTTCTTCTTGCGATTATTTTGACTGGGAACAGTTTTATTTCTGGTGTTTGGTAAAAACTGTTTATAATTTCATTTTTTTATATGTTAATAATACTTATTAGATACCTGATTTAGCATTTTTAAGTGAATATTTGTTGCAGTCAGAAAGCTGCATAAATCAATGCAATATTCCAAGTAAATGCATACTTGTCACTAATATTTCAGTTGAAAAACAGAACTTTTAGGACCCTAGTAACCTCCTTGATCCCCTCTCAGTCAGTATCTTTCTTCCTCCATGTCATCACTGACTTCAAACACCATAGAATGAAATATGGTCTGTTCTCTTGCGTCCGCTTCTTTCATCAACTTTGTTTATGGAACTTATCTATGCTTTTATGGTATCTAGTATTTTTATTGACTTTTATTATTTAGTATTTCATTGTATTAAATATACTTCTTTTTCTTTTTTATCACTGATCTAGATAGAGTTGCTAGAATTACAGGCATGGACCACCATGCCCAGCTTCATTATGTTGAATATATTTTGTGTTAGCTCCTTATCAATGTAACCAAAATACCTGATGAGAACAACATATAGGAGGAAAATTTATTTTGGCTTGTGGTTTCAGAGGTTCAGTCCATAGGCCACTGATTCATTTGCTCTGGGCCCAAGGTGAGGCGGAGCTTCATGGCGGAAGCTCCTGGAGGAGGAATGCTGCTTCAGTGGTGTTGACCAGGGAGGAGAGAGCAAGGGGAGGGAACTACAGGGAAGATGAACCCTTCCAGAGTATGCCCCCATTACCTACCTCCTCTGGCCATGCCTCACATACCTATAATTACCATCCAGTTAGTTTTTTCAAAGAAGGATGGACTGATGAGGTTACAGCTATCATAATTTACTCTTTCAATTCTGAGTATCCCTGTATTAACACAGGTTGCTTTTGGGGGACATATCAGATGCAAAATATAACATACTATAATTTATTCAAATATTCATGGATAATAATTTTTTGTCTAATAAGTGGTGACGATTTAGATATTTTTGATTTGTTTTTGGTTCCCATATGCACGTATTTCCATTGCGTGTATTCTAAGAGTGGGATTGTTGGGACACAGGGATGATATGCTTAGTTTTGGTAAATGGTGCGAAAATTTCCAAAGTGGTTGTGCTGACCCTTGACCAGTAATTATGCTGCTTTCCTCTATATTCCTCTCTATCTTTATATTGTCAGTTTAAGCATTCTGATGCTATGGCTTTAAGTTGCATTTCTTTACTGCTATTGAACATCTTAATGTTTATTGGTCACTTTAATTTTCTCTTGTGAGAAACTTGAGTTTCAATAATTTTTCTATTGGGTTTTGTTTCTTTTTCTCATTTACTTTTGTTTTTATTTATTTATTTTTTTGTTGGTGCTGGGGATGGAACCCAAGGCTTTATGCACTCTACTACTAAGCTATGTGCCCAGCCCTCATTGATTTTAAAAAGGTATTTTGATGATCTAAATACACTTTGTTGGGTATATATTGCAAGTTACTTTTCCCATTTGTGGTAATGAAATGAAATTCTTAATTTTGCTGCACTTAATTTATTAACCTTTGCTTTTGTGGTACTTTCTGTGTTTTAATCAAATCTTTGTGTCAAGATCATAAAGATAATTTCATATTTTTTAGACACCATTTTTTCCCTTTTATATTTAGATTTATATTTAACTTGAAAATATTTGTATATGTGTAGATCCAGTGCCAGATTTCATTTTTTCCTCATGTGGACATGATAGCATTTGTTGAGAAGATCCTCTTTTCCCTTTCTGAATTGTTATAAATTAGGTAATTCTAGGTGTCTGATTTGGAGTTTGCTCTGTTCCATAGTTATTTTTTGTCTTTGTGTTAATACTCTCGTCATTACTGCAGTTAGTCTTCATGTCTGTCAGAATAAAATCTTTCAGCTTTGTTATTCAAAAATATTTTGGCTATTTCAGGCCTATTTTTATATAAATACCAGAATCTCTGTATTTCTAGAATACTTGAATCTCTGTATTTTTTAAAACTGAAACGTTAACTGAGACCTTATTGAACCTGTAAAGAAATTTGGGAGAAATTGACATCTTTAGTGTCCACCTTTCCAGTTCACTAACATGGCACATCCTTTCATTTAATACAGTGAGAATCCTTTTCTGTGTAGAGATCTTGCATACCTTTTGCTGGATTTATTTTAGGATATCTGATATTTTTCAATGCTTTGATAATAAATGATAACTTAAAAAAATGTTTTCTACCCTTTTGCTAGTGTATAAAAATGCAATTGATTTTTACCTATTGATCTTAGACACATTGACATTGCTAAATTCATTGAACTTATTTAGGGATAAAGCCAATTTGTATACAATTTATTATCTTTTGTATATAAATTGCTAATATTTTGTTAAGGATTTTTGCATCTACGATCATGAAAGGAATAAAATTTTGGTATTTATATTAAATATATTATTGAGGTATTTTTGTGTATGGACCCTTAAAGAGAGTAAATTCTCAGCGACTTGGGAGGCTGAGGCAGGAGGATCACAAGTGCAAAGCCAGCCTCAGCAATGGCAAGGCACCAAGCAACTCAGTGAGACCCTGTCTCTAAATAAAATAGGGCTGGGGATGTGACTCAGTAGTTGAGTGCCCTGAGTTCAATTCCTGGTACCAATCCCCACACCCCCCCAAAAAATGATAGCAAATTCTAGGCTAGTGGTAAATTTTTTATGTTAAACCATGAAAAGTGATGAATTATCTTCTCTTTACTGGTAAGATTTTATTATGCATGTTTTTAAATTTTTATTTACGTTTACTGGTAAAGAATGGAAGCATTTAAGTCTGGAATGATCTCTGACAAAATTCTTGATTAACAGTTTAGTTAGGTGGCTGTGTTGCAACTTTGTAAAATTAACTTGCTTAAAGCAAATTGTCAGTGGCTAGCTTAGAGCTTTTAATTTAACCTTTATTTTTCTGTTTTTAAGAGCTAAAATCTAATACTTTTGTAATATGTTCTATTTGCTTAGGCTTAGTTTTTGTTCTATTGTTTATTTGAAAGGGGGTCTTACTATGGTGCCCAGGTTGATCACATACTTATGGGTTCAAGTGAGCCTCTCCCTCAGCCTTCCAAGTACTTGGGACTCCAGGCGATGCCACCATGCCTTGATTTAGTTTTATTATTATCAAATATTCTTGCTTTTTAATGACAACAACAACAAATACAATTTCAGAAATGAAAGAGCACCAAGAACCAAAGGTTCCAGAAAGTAATCAGAAACAATGGCAATCTAAGAGAAAGTCAGAATGTGTGAACCAGAATCCTGTTGCCTTTTCAAATCAGTGGCATATTCCAAATGTAACCCCAAAGGCTGATACAGAGGTAACTTTCTTTTGCCTTAAAGTACAATGTTGCTTTTGTTCATAATGTATTTCTGAGGTTTGATGATAATGTGAAATATTTTCTTTTGTCTACTATTTATGTGGCATATTTAGTGGAGTTCCCCCTCCCCCCTTTAAGTCTTCTTCAAAACAAAAGAACTACATAGCATGGAAAGTAGTAGAATAGATCTATCCATTGTGGTTCTCAAGAACATAAAGTGGAACCATAGGTTGAAATTCAATTTAAGTAACTACAAGTATTTTTTTTAAAACTAAAACTATTCCTAAATTGAAGTGAACCTCTGCAGAGAGTCTAGCTACTAAACTTTTTCAAGCAAAATAGAGTTTGGTTGAGATGAAGTATCATAGGGATTGTTAAACTTTCTGTAGAGGTTTAGTAGTATTTGTAGGCTACATGGTCTTTGTTGCAACTTTTCAGCTGTGCCATTAGAGCATGAAAATAACTATAGACCATATATAAATAAATGGTCAAAGACATATTCCAATAAAACTTTGTTTTCAAAATTTAAATAACTGGCCAGATTCAGCTTGCAAGCTGATCTCTGCTATAGAGTATGTTCCTTTATTCTCCTCTGGAATTTGTATAAGATGAATTCTACAGGCTCTCTCTTATGGAAGATAGGATCACAGGCATTCGCTATTTCAGTTTTTGCTAAATCATTGATATTGACTATATTGGGGGATGTGATGTAGTTTTATTGCTTAAAGAACTTTTGGGATCGACCCCAGAGCCTCACGTACACTAAGCATCTCCTCTACCACTGAGCTATATTACTAGGCCCTGCTGTTCTAGATTACAGAACTTTAATGCCTGGTATAGTTGCTCTGAGGAGGGGAAGATCCTAGGTCCTCATTTGTTAAACAATTTTTGAACCTATACTTATAATCAGTTTGAGCAGAGTATATTGTTAGGCTTAAGTGTTTGGAGTAAAAGCTATACTAAAAAGTTATCAAAAGTCTAAAATATATGTGCATACCTGTTTTAGTAAGCTTTTGTTTTTTATATTGTTCTTTTAAATGTGATAGTGTTTGTAAATCTATAGAACAGGAGACGAAAAACTCTAAATCATGGTATTTTAAATTTTCTCTTAGCAGAAACATACCACTGTTGAGCAGCCTGTCCTTTCAGTTTCAAAGCAGTCACCTCCAATGTCAGCACCTAAATGGATTGATCCAAAATCTATTTGTCAGACACCAAGTAGCAATAGTTTGGATGATTACATGAGCTGGTAATTACTTTTGACACCTAACTCAGGATTCAGGGCGATAAGATGGAAATAAGAAGCTTTGGGGGGCAAATGGATCTGGGGTTGATTCCTGCTCTGTTAATTTTCTCAGCTTTTTCATCTGTAAAATGTGAGGAGGAAGGTCGTTACAATAATATATATTTTTAACAATTGTTATGCATGTAATCTTTG
This sequence comes from Glaucomys volans, assembly GCA_020662805.1. Classification (NCBI taxonomy): domain Eukaryota; kingdom Metazoa; phylum Chordata; class Mammalia; order Rodentia; family Sciuridae; genus Glaucomys; species Glaucomys volans. The sequence goes on along the minus strand of JAJEJO010005070.1, from coordinate 261,968 downwards.
TAATATTCTAACCTGTATTTTTATCTCAGGATGTAAACCTTCTTGATAACCATGCATTGCCACATGGCTACCTCTCTAATTGAGAAATTTTAAAGGGAGATTAGCATTTTTAGAGTAGATAAAGGTGAATAAATGTTTTAGCTTAGGAGGTGTTAATTGGAATGTAATAATTTCCATTGTTCACATAGTTCTGCAGCTATTCAAAAGTGTCAGACTTGAGTGGATAGGAATGAGGGATGAGTAAATAAATAGTCATGGTCAATGCTGATTTACAGGAAGCACAGGGATATTCCAAAAGCAAGTGAATGATATTTCAAAGAAAAAATATAAAGGAATGTTATACATCATAATCTCCAGCAAGTGGGTGTACTTTTAAAGTATTTTAAATGTCGTAGGGGACAATTTATGTCCTCGGTGCTTTTGGCTTTTCATTTCTATCATATTATCTTTGATCTTTATTAGAACTGGCCTTTTATAACCAGGGTCTTATTTAATATAAATTTGCTTTATTGCTTCATTTTCCTACACAATAAAATATCTTAAAGAATATGTTTAGATTGCTAGCTAAAATCCTTAGGCATTTCTTATGATATTACATCATTTATTGTTAATAAATATTTGTAGATCTTCTTGATGCCAGATACTATTCTAGATGATGAAGATATAATAGTGAATAGGACAAAAATGCCAATGTATACTGAACAGATAAAAAGTTAAGGGCCAAACTCCTCTGATGTAATTGGCTTTCAGATATTTCTAGAAGACCATTATAGAACATTATACTATTTAAAAACACTCATATCTTATTTATGTTACTAACAAGGATTTCTTATGGGGACAAAAAATTTATTTCAGAAAGAATTCCCCCAAATAAAATATCTGATGGTGGTATAACTTAAATATCAGATATATTATGAAAACTAACTTGGGTTCTGTTTAATGTAGTACTTCTAAGTTTAAATCAACCTTTCAAAGTACATGAAAGCTTAATCAGAATTTTGTATTTTAAATTTTAATATTTTAAATTAAGATGAAACAAATGCTTTCCTAGTTTTAGAACTCCAGTTGTAAAGAGTGATTTTCCACCTGTGTATCCATCATCAACACCATACAGCCAGCTTGCCTGTTTCCAGCAGCAGCAGCAGCAGCAGCAGCAGCAGCAGCAGCAGCAGCAAGTGCCCGCTACTCCTCTTCAAAACTTACAGGTTCATTGAGCTTTGTTTATGACAGTATATATTAATCTCTTTCATAGAGTTTATTTTTACAGTATCTAGTTTTCACAAAAGGTCTTCAAGATCTTGTCAATTTTTATTCCCAGTAAGCCAGACCTTTTTGATATTCCAATAAATGTGGGCCCTGTGATGTTGAGAAGTTAGTTATTAAAGAAGCTAATGGAGCTGTTGTCATTAATTCAGCTCAAGGATTGGGGTTTGAATAGTTGAATACAATTTCTTTTATAATTGAGATTAACAAAAATTTTGCTGGTGAGTCAATTGCATTGCCATTTGAAAAAAAATTAGACCCCCTTGACACCAGTAACTAAGATTAGCTTATTAGTAACTCTGAGAAGGCACCTAATAGTGGTAGAAAACATGGGCCTTGTAGACTGACTGGGCATGAGTCTTGACTTCCCTGCTTGCCAGCTATGTGATTTTTTGCAAGTTATGTAACTTTTGTGTTCGTTTCAGCATCTGTAAAATGGGAAAATGAAGCTACTACCTCATAGAATGTTTGTGAAGATTATATTTGTTAATATATTTGTAATTTTTTTGGTACTGGGGATCAAACCCAGAGATGCTTTACCACTGAGTTATATTCCCAGTCCTTTTTATTTTTTATTTTGGGACAGGGTCTTGCTGACTTGCTGAGGGTCTTGTTAAGTTCTAAGGCTGGCCTCAAATTTATAATTCTCCTCCCTCAGCCTTCTGAGTTGCTGGGATTATAGTCTTACATTACCACACCTAGCTTGTATTTGTAACTCTTAAAATGGTGTATGACACTTGATAAATAATAAATGTTAGCCACAATCGTTTAAAACAAGACACACAAAAAAGAGTAATACCTATAAAGGCCAATTGGAAAAAATTGACAAAATGTAGAATAGTGGTTATCAGTATGAGGAGGGAGGAATGGGCAGTTATTGCCTAATGGATATAGAGTTTCAGTATGCAATGATGAAAAAATTCTGGAGATCATGGTGATGTTTAGAAAATAATGTGAATGTACTCAATGCCACTGAATTGTTCTAAAAATGATTAAAATGGTAAAGTTTAGGTTATATATATTTTGATAGCATTTAAAAAATGAACAGAAAAATTAACTGGCAATAGATTGTATAAATAGCCAGACATGATGGTGCATAGCTCTAATCCTAGTGACTCTGAAGGCTGAGGTAGGGGATACTGAATTCAAGGCTGGCCTCACCATCTTAGTGAAAAATTTAAAATTTAAAAATAAATAAATGGCTGGGGATGTAGCTCAGTAGTAGGTCACCTCCTGAACCAGTTGCCAGTATTGCAGAAATAAACAAATACATAAATAAAATGTTTATGAAAGAAAAATATATAAACTGTGGAAAGAGGTGATAGTGTTTTGAGGATTGAAAAATAAAATATATTTTATCTGGGCACGGTAGTGCTTGCCTATAATCATAGCAGCTCAGGAAGTTGAAGCAGGAGGATTGCAAATTCAAAGCCAGCCTCGGCAACTTAGTGAGCCCCTAAGCATCCGGACTCTGTCTCAAAACAAAAATATAACAAAGGGTTAGGGACGTGGTTCAGTGGTTCAGCACCCCTGGGTTCAGTCCCCAATACCCAAATAAGGAGAAAGAAAAATAATGAGGTTTGCCTGTACATTGATTCAGAATATATTTATTGAGTGATTACTAGTATCAGGCCATGTTTGAGACAATCTATCTAGAAAGTGAAAGATGACAAGAGAAGGTGATCATGGAGTCTATTAAAGGAGGCTCAGGTCAGGAGAGAACTGCAAGGAGGCCAGAGTGTAGTGAAAACTCAGGAAGGGCAAGGGTTCTTATTTATATAGACTACTTGAGAAAGATTCTATGATTTCAAATGTAAAACTGAACTCAGTTGAGTATTATGCAGACTCTGCTTCAGTTTGTTAATCAGCTAATTTAAAGCTTTTGGTTTCAACTTCTTTTAGTTAGTCCTGTCACCATGCCATCTGTTAAAAGCATTTTTAGGTACACATGTCTTCAGGTATGAGGGAAGGAATGAAAGAGATAATAGGACATGGAGTGAAAGTTCTGCTGGGCAAGATGCTGAAGTTCAGAGAAATCCAGTAACTTGTTGAACATCACTCAGGGCATTGCTGGAAAGCAGGGCTTGTTGAAATTTGCATTTGACTGGGGCTCTTAGTACCTTAGCACATTTCTTTCCTTTGTAAATAATTTTAAATGAGAAAGAAGAATATAGATGTAATTGTGTATGTGTATGTGGAAGTAAAGTGTGAGGAATAAGAAAGACAAAGGATAGCTTATGAGTTTGTTGAATATTGATATTTTCCTCTTAAATTTTCTATTTATATTAAATAAAAATCAGTTAAAGACCTTAGAAGTTTGTGTATAAAGGGGTATATTGCTTTGATTAAAGTAAGCAGAGCAAGATCTCTTCATAAAATATTCTAACATGTCTCATTACTTAAGATAATTTCAAATCCAGGAGTATTTCATACTTAGGCATACCCTTTGAGCCATTATTGGTGTTTTTAATTGTTTAGATTTCGGGATCCTTTTCAACGAATGAATGCATTGCCGTTAAAGGAAGAATTTATTCCATATTAAAACAGATAGGCAGTGGAGGTTCAAGTAAGGTAAGTATCTTAAATTTTTTAAAAATGAATAAGAATATTTTAAACTTAGTCTTTTTAGGTATAGGGACTCTTTTTTCTTAACTTCTGGGAGCCATTGTTGCCCTTGAGCTAAAAAGCCTCATCTCCTGCCTTTTTCCTCTTTCCTCTAAAAACTACATATCCTCTTTAGACTTGCATCTTAGTTCCAATTGCAAGCCTTTCCCACCAATATCCTCTGCTCCCAAATATCTTATAGCATATACCAATGACTTAAAGTGGCAAGGAACCATTGTGTATTATCTCAAAAGAATCTTTCTAAAAGTAACTTGGAACATGGTGTGAATTACTAATAGCTATAGGATTATGTAGCAAGGATTTTTACTAATGGGTTTTTCATCTCAAAAACATTTTTTAAAGAAATATTTTCTGTTGTTTTAGATGGACATGATACTTATTATATTTTATTTTATTTATGTATTTATTTAATCTGGTGTTGAGGATCGAATCCAGTACCTTACACATGCTAGGTAAGTGCTTGAATCCAGTACCTCACATGTGCTAGGCAAGTGCTCTACCACTGAGCTACAACCCCAGCCCTCAAAACCCTTAATAATGAGTTTCTGGGATTAAATTATTTCCTAAATTCATCTGAGTTCTTTTTTTTTTTTTTTAGTTTTTAAGTTATTTTTTTTCTTTTTGGAACCATGGATTGAACTCAGGGACACTTGGCCACTGAGCCACATCCCTAGCCCTATTTTGTATTTTATTTAGAGACAGGGTCTCACTGAGTTGCTAGGGCCTCGCTAAGTTGCTGAGCTGAGGCTGGCTTTGAACTCGTGATCCTCCTGACTCGGCTTCCCAAGTCGCTTGGATTACAGGAGTGCACCACCGCGCCCGGCTTTAAGTTATTTTTATTGTTCTTTTTTGTTATACATGACAGTAGAATTCATTTTGATGTAATTATACAAGCATGGAATGTATCTTATTCTAGTTAGTACCCCTTTCTTATGGATGTACATGATGGTGGGATTCACTATGGTGTAGTCATGTAAGTACACAGGAAAATTATTTTGTATTCATTCCACAGTCTTTCGTATCCTCACTCCCTTTCCTTCATTTCCCTTTGTCTAATCCACTGAACTTCTGTTCTTCCCCTCACCACTCATTGTATGTTAGCTTCCACATATTGGTGAAAACATTTGACCTTTGACTTTTGGGGACTAACTTATTTCACTTAGCATAATAGTCTCCAGATCCATCCATTTACTTCCACATGTCATAATTTCATTCTTCTTCATGGCTTAGTAATATTCCATTGTGTTTGTATACCATGTTTTCTTTATCCATTCATCAGTTGAAGGGCATCTAGGTTGGTTCCATAGCTTTTGTAATTCAAGCTACTACAAACATTGATGTGGCTGTGTTACTGAAGCATGCTGATTTAAGTCCTTTGATTATATACTGAGGAGTGGGAAAATTGGGTCAAATGGTGGTTCCATTCCTAGTTTTTTGAAGGATCTCCATACTGCTTTCCAGAGTAAATTTACAGTCTCACCAGCAATGTATGAGTATACTTTTTACCCCACATCCATCATTGCTTTTATTCTTGATAATTGCGATTCTGACTGGAGCAAGTTGGAATCTCAGTGGTAGTTTTAATTTGCATTTCTCTAATTTCTAGAGATGTTGAACATTTTTTCATGTATTTGTTGACCATTTGTATTTCTTCTGTGAAGTGTCAGTTTAGTTCCTTTGCCCATTTATTGATTGGAATAGGACTTCTACAATGAAAACTACAAAACACTAAAAGAAATCGTTGAAGACATTGGGAGATGGAAAGACCTCCTACATGCTTAGATAGACAAAATTAATATTGTCTACATGACCTTACTGCCAAAAGTGCTATTTTGATGGAAATTGATGCTATTCCCATCAAAATTCCAATGGTGTCCTTCAAAGAAATAGGAAAAGCTGTTACAAAATTTGTCTGGAAAAATAAGAGCTCCAGAATAGTCAAAGCAATCCTTAGTGAAAAAGCAAAGTAGGAGGCATTAGAATACCAGACCTTAAATTATACTACGGAGCTATAGTAACAAAACAGCATGGTATTGGCACCAAAACAGGCAGGAAGACCAGTGAAACAGAAAGTCAAATGAAATTTAACCTATATCTCTCACTCTGCACAAAATTCAATTCAAAGTGGATCAAAGACCTAGAAATTAGACCAGAAACAACTCTGTACATACTAGTACAAAATGTAGGTCTAACATGTCAGCTCAGGAACTGACTTCCTTAATAATACTCTTAAAGCACAAGAAGTATAGTCAATAATCAATGAATTTGACAGCATCAAACTAAAAAGCTTTACAGCATAGAAAACAATAGAAAGAGAGAACCTACAAAATGGGAGAAAATCTTTGCCACCTCCATCTCAGCTAGACTTAATTTCCAGGATTTACAAAGAACTGAAAAATTCATCCAAGATCTAAATTTATATGATTTTAATTCCTTGTGGAAGGATGAAAGTTATCTTAAGATCTATGTATACCATATTTATATCTCATTCTATTAAATCCAGTGCAATAAAATATTTTTCTTTATCTTGCACCAGAACATCTATAATCAAGATCACCAATGACCTCCATATTTTTGCCAAATCTTGTTCTTTCCTTTTTTTTTAAGGTTACTTTTAGTTTGGGGGTGGTTTTTTTCCCCTCCACTGAAACCCCTCACCACCCTCCCACTTGGCTCCTCTGTTTTCATTTTCTCAAAATGACCATTCCCTTTTAATTTCCCCAACTTCCCTGATCCCAATAATTGCAGTGCCCCAGGATGAAGTTCCTTGACTGTTTTTCTCCTCTCTCTAGACTCCCTTGTTTTCTTTTAGTCCTGTGGTGTTAAATACCACATATATGCTCACAATTTCCAAACTGATATCTTAGGTCAGACTTTTCTTTGAATTCTAGACTTATATATCTCATTTGACTGCTCATTTGACTGCATCTTTTTCTTGATTACTAAGCACCACATCCAAACACAGCTTTTACTTCATAGTCTTCCATTTCAGTAAATGGAAACTCCATCTTCTAACTGCTTGGCCAGAAATCCAGTTGATTTCTTTTATTCTCATATACATATTCAGCCAATCCACAAATTTTATTTGTTCTACCTCAGAGTGTCTTCAGAATCTGTTTTTCACCTGTATTATCATTTGGTTGAAGCAGCTTTTTGCTTGGTTTATTACAGTGACCTCTGAATGAATCTCATTGATTCAGTTCTTGCCGCTCTGCTCTATTTAAACAACAGTCCATTTTCCTCCAGATATCCTCATGTCCTCGTCAAGTGTCTTCTCAGTCAGGGCTTCACTTCCCACCCTCTAAAACTGTGACTCCTATGTTGCAGTCACCAGTGTTCTCTGTCCCCCTTTCTGCTTTTTCTCATCTAACTTACCTTCTAATATACCATTGTTTATTTATTTGAATTGTTTATTTGCGTTCCCCTGCAATTGGCAGTGTAAGCTCCAAGAAGAAAGAAGTGCTTGATTTGCACAGTGACATTAGCCCTGGTGTCTACAACAGTACCTAGAACAGAATGGGGACTAAATTAGTTTGTCGAATGAACTGTTCCTCATCAGCTATTTTACTATTCTAAGTGGCTAGGGTGATACATGAAGCAAAGGCTGTTGGACTTGTTTTAATTTTCTAAGAGAAATTTATAATTTTTTAAGAGTGATAACAACATCTAGACTTCTTAAGGCTGATAATTAAGACATATAAACTGGAGGTGTGGCTCAGTGATAGAATGCATGCTTATCATATGTGAGGCCCTAGGTGTAATCCCCAGTGCCAAAAGCAGAACAAAACAAAAATAATAAGGTTACCATGTTTAACAAGTCTTCAGTAAATACTAGATTATACATTTTCTTTCTCTGTACTTACATCAAATTTCAGTCATGAGAATAAAGGAGTAATCACATTTGTTTTTATCTATTTATTTGAATTTCCTGACTTAATTACTTTGGTTAAAATTCTTTGGCTATTATGTATTACATATTAGTTATTTTACTATATTTTGCTATTGTCAAGGTACTGACACTTGTTCAGGTATTTATTTCATAGCATGTTATCAGAGGATGAGGAGTAGTCTTAATGGTATTGTAAACATTTTTTCCCTTGGAGTATAATGAAGCTATAAGCTTATTTAAGTTAATGGTCATGTGATAAAGCTGTAACTGGTGCATGTTTTCTGAATTCAGCTATATTATTCAATTTAGTTATTAAGATGGAGTAAAAAAAATCAACATGCCTCAAAAGGTGAGTTTTAGAAAGTTATCAACCATACTGTATTAAGAACAGCTAGAATGGTCATGGAGCTGTTAAGAATGTTCAAGACACTGATCTAGCTAATCTAGTCCTACATTGATTAACTTCCCATGAAACTGACAAATCACAACTCAGACATTGCTGGATGCTCTGTGTGTTTATTTGATTTGTTGTTTTGTGTCCCCCTACAATAAAATGTGAGCTCCAAGAAGATGGTGGTATTTGATTTGCTCAGTGATGTTAGCCTTAGTATTAGAACACCTGTAGTTCCAGCTGTTGAGGAAGCTGAGGCCGAAGGCTCACTTGAGCTCAGCCCATGACTTCAAGGCCTGCCTGGGCAATACAGTGAGACTGTCCCAAAGACAAAACCAGAATCCTAACTGATACCATCTCTGTGAAATGAAAATAGGGCCCACCTAATCCAATAGGTTATTTTAAGAATTTTGCCAAAAGCAGTGTCATTGGGGGAGTAACGCCTATGTATATATAAAGTTAATTAAAAAGTTTTCATCTGCTCCAAAAGGTTTGGATCTTAAGATAGCCAAAGTATCCTGCAGATGTTTTTTTCTGAAATATCTGACAACTGTAACATATTTCAAAATGTTCACTTTATTCTGTCATGAATGCCTTTAATCGTGGTAGCAAACATTTGCTCACTTGAGACACACTGCACAATACTGTGCATCTCAGTCATCCTTCCAGCCCTCCATAGTAGGTTCTACTAAGCATTTAACTTTTGTGAGATTGAGGACCTGGGCCAAGGTTAGATGGCTGATCCAGTGGAGCTAGAATTCAAATGTAGGTATTTTCTTCCAGTCTTGCTTAAGTTTAGTGTGTGTGTGAGATATTTTCTGTGATCTTTAACTTTTATTGTTATGGTGCAAAGCTATTTCATTGTATGAATATATCACTGTGTGCCTTATGAAACAGAGTGTACAAATAAGATGTACCTATTAGATTCAGGGTCCTGGCATCTATGTTGCAGGACACAACAGAATGCTTTCTCAACTCATTGAGATTTGCAAGGCTCATTACCTTCTACAAAATGGCTTTATGGTGCTGTTTTTAAATTCCTATTGTCTCTTTCATTGTTTTCTGCTGCCTTTTGCTCTATCACTGTTTTATGTTCCATCTCTCTCTCTAATTTGCTATGTATCTAAATAAAACCAATATTTTAGTTTTGTACCTAAGTACTAAAAGTAACTAAGTTGTATTTGAAGGCTTGTTAGACCTTTTTTATTAGTACAGTTTACGTTGACCTCATACATACTTGGCCTCTTCTTCCTTCCCAGTATCTGCTGGGTAGTCAAGGTTAAATGACTGTTTATTTCAATGTGTCAGAAAGGATAGATGAATATAAATTTTTTGGGTTTGTTGTTTGTTTTTGCAATGTTTGGGATTGAACCCAGGCCCTTGCACATGTTAGGCAAATGCTCTATCAATGAGTTATACATCCCTCACTCTGATGTTTCTTTTATACACTGGTATTTTTTTTAATTCTTGAGGTTTAGAGGCATAACTCCTGCTACATGTTGGCTGAAAGTTACAGAGTAGCATGTTTCCTTTTCAAAATATTCTCAGTCCTATCAATACTACTTGGAAATTGTCCTTTATAGCCACGTCAATTTTGCCTTGACTATAAAGATCCTGACAGTATACTTATGAGAACACCTTGTTTCTGTTAACCTAACTTTAAAAAACTGGATCTACTCTACTTTCACAACTGAATATTCTGATAGCTTGCAATTTCTATATATTTTTAAATATTTTCCATCACACTGGGTGTGGTGGCACACACCTGTAATCCCAGCTTCTCAGGAGGCTGAGACTGGAGGATCACAAGTTTGACACCAACTTCATCAACTTAGTGAAACACTGTCTCAAAATAAAAAGTAGCTGGGTGTGGTGGTGCACACCTATAATCCCAATGGCTTGGGAGGCTGAGGCAGGAGGATCGCGAATTGAAAGCCAGCCTTAGCTGGCACTAAGCAAAAGAAAAGCACTAAGGAATTCAGTGAGACCCTGTCTCTTAATACAAAATAGGGCTGGGGATGTGGCTCAGTGGTCAAGTGCCCCTGAGTTCAATCCCTGATACCAAAAAAATTTTTAGAAGGTGGTATGTAGCTGTGGGATAAAGTTCCCCTGGATTTGATCCGCACTACCACATACACAAAAATATATGTTTTCCTCCACATAAATGCACTAGTTATGCCATACACAGTTAAAAAAAAATCTCAGAAATTGTATTTTCCTGGTTAAAGTATTCAAAAAAGTTATCATATAATGAAATAAGATATAGAAACTTTTTTAAATTTATTTTGATTCATTGTACACAAATGGGGTACAGCTGTTGTTTCTCTGGTTGTACACAAATAGAGTCACACCATTTGTGTAATCATACATGTACATAGGGTAATGATGTTTGTCTCATTCTGTTGTTATTCTTACCCCCTAGAAACTTTTAAGCTTATGGCTTTGAGCTTTTGAATGTCCATTGTCAGGTGGTTGAAAATGGTTTCTTACTTGCATGATGATTTTTTTTCCTTCTATGTTAAAAAAGCTGAGAAACTTTTAATTGTTCATGTTAGCATTTCTTTCAGAATTTTTTCAAAATTCTGTATGATAAATTTAGAAGCATTGTGATAGTATATAAATGGCATATTCTAAACTTTTCTTTTTATTGTATTATATAGGTGTATCAGGTGTTGAATGAAAAGAAGCAGATTTATGCTATTAAATATGTGAATTTAGAAGAAGCAGATAATCAAACTATTGATAGTTATCGGAATGAAATAGCGTATTTGAATAAACTACAACAACACAGTGATAAGATCATCCGGCTTTATGATTAGTAAGAATTTTCTTTTTTAATTTAAAAACTTCTTTTTAACCATAATCCTTAAGGTAAATACTTAGTCTTCATTAATATAACCTAGCCCTTTATTGTTCAGTTGCTTTTATTCATTTGTTTTAAATTGTAGTGAAATCACAGACCAGTACATCTACATGGTAATGGAATGTGGAAATATTGATCTTAATAGTTGGCTTAAAAAGAAAAAATCAATCAATCCATGGGAACGCAAGAGTTACTGGAAAAATATGTTGGAAGCAGTACATACAATCCATCAACATGGTATTTAAAAATCTCTTCATCCTCGTAAAGTTAAAATATTTCCTAGTAGTGTCATCTTAGAGAAATAAACGTATAATTTTACTGGTACCTTTAACTAGATGAACTCGGTATAACCTTATTTCTTAAAACACTGTCATCCCAAAGGATTTGGGCACAGACTCAAATTTTTACATCCATAATGCAAAATGTGTGTTTCTTAGTATTGATGTAATCTATGATCCTTATCTTAGATTGTGGTACATCTGAGACTTTAGTATTCGGGCATCCTGAAAATATGAGATGATTGTTATCTCATTCTCCAAATGATTTCGTATTGTGTGCTATCTATGAGAGTTGGCTTTTGTGTTTTTATTGTTACCCATAGTTTCTGCTTAAGCTTGTTCATGGTTGTTTTTGTGCTTTACCTTATCATTAAAAACAAAAACAAAAATACAGTTAAATAACTGATTTATCTTCTCCTTGTTCCAATAAGTTAAAAGGTAATTCACTGGTGCTGAAGATCCTGGATGTGGGCATTGAGGTGTCAGCAGGATTTGGATCTTACCATCTGGCAGTACCAGTTATGATACTTTGTGCTGGGCAGTTATCCACAGTGGTCAAGAGAGACTTAAAGTAGCCAAATTGGCTGGCTTATACTCATGGCATTGTCATTTAGTCCTTGTGACCTTGAGCAATTTGCTTAAACACTCATTGCCTTAATTTCCTCACCTTAAAATGGGGATCATAAAGTCTGGGATTGTATTGCAGAGGTACAACACTTGCCTAGCATGTGTGAGGAACTGGGTTTGATTCTCAGCACTGCATACAAATAAATACAGGTTCATCAACAACTAATAAGAATATTTAAAAAATTAAAAAATAAAATGAAGATAATATACTTACCTCAGCATCGTTGTAAGGATTAAATGATTCATTATATGCAAAAACTTGGAAGGGTATCTGGCCCGTAACAAGTATTATGAAAGTGCAGAATATATTTAAATAATTAATTAATTGAGCTGATTAATTAAAGGAACCAAGTTTACTATAGGTTGTCACTTTATTTTTTTAATCTGCAGAATGTTTTACTTTGTCTAATCAAATGTTTTTTTCTTTTGAAGGCATTGTTCATAGTGATCTAAAGCCTGCCAACTTTCTGATAGTTGATGGAATGCTAAAGCTAATTGATTTTGGAATTGCAAACCAAATGCAACCAGATACAACAAGTATTGTTAAAGATTCTCAGGTAAGACTTATAGTAAATGGTTGGTTACCATGCCTTTGAATTTAGCTCCTTTGCTCCTGTGAATTGTTTTCACCTACCTCATTCTTCAAAGGATTTGGATCTTTTTTTAATAAGAATACATACTATAACTATTAAGAGATTAAAAATAATGTTCAAAATAATTTAGAATAGAAAATCAAGATCATATAGAAATATACCAGCAATTTTGAAGGATTTTTCTATAGCTAGGAAATCATCTTGATCATGATCCAAAATTGATCTGAAAGTCTGGTTTAGAGTTTCTTCACAGCAACCAAAGAGGAAATGGCAGTTAAATGGTTTTCATTGTCCTTGGGGTAAGCCTATTTCTATACTTTCAGAGAAGTAAAGCTTTTCCTATCACTTAAATTGGAAAAAAATTTAAGAAGAACTTCATATTGAAAATGTCATAGTCAATGTTGTATTTGGCAGCATTTTTGTAATAGGATATGAATAACAAACATAATGAAGTTGTCCCATAATGACTAAAACAAAAACAACAAAGTTTAACTAAATGATAACCTGACTTGGAGCTAAATGATGTTCCATGTATGTAGATTTCATATGTTTCTTAATCAGCAAAGTCAGACTTTGCAGAAGAAAAAGATGGGCATTATGCCCTTAATACAATTTATTTGCAATCATATTTTATATCAAAAGTATGATGGAACACTGAATTGTATATCAGCTTGAAAATATCTTCTGAACCAAGGCCCTAAAGTACAGACATTCTATATTGCAAGCAGAGCCATTTATTTTAGAATAAGAGGAATACATTGTAAGATTTGCATTATCCTTCTATAGAAACTCTTTTATGATTTAGATTAGATGTGCATCCCATCTCAGTTAGCACATGGGGCCAAGAGCTCCTAGGAGACAAAACTCAAGGGTTCTGTTGTTTATACATTAGTTTGTTGATTGGTTTAATAAAGGAGGAAAAATGTTGAGTCTGTTCTGGTACAGAAATGACTGATCTAGTACAGAAATGACTGAAATCAAATCCCTCAGGGTTTATGACCATTAATATAATTTCAAACCTAGTCAATTTTTAATGCAGATATTACTAGTTATGCACTATAATTGTAGAAAAAGCACAGCATTCTGAAAATGAATCAGTTGTCTGATTCTGACCCTAATCTTTTGTGAAATAACTTGATATATATATTAAAACTTTGTTAGAGGTTATTTGAATTTTTCAAATATATTATGGAATCAATAATTATCCAAGTTTCCAAAAATCTTGGAATATAATTTGCTGCACTTCAGTCCCTAGTACTTCTCCTTCCCCTTCTTACCTCCCCTTCCCTGTCTCCTTCCTCTGCTCTTTTAAGTCATGATATATATATATACACACACACACACACACACACACACAAAGGTGATATTCATTTGTACATGATGGAGTTATATTCAACCAAAAGAAAAATGAAATTATGGCGTTTACCAGTGAATGGATGGATAGAACTAGAGATCTTTATGCTAAATGAAGTCAGTCATACACAAAGTCAACAGTTGAAGAAGATCCAAGAAGGCGAACTAGAGGGAGGATGCATTCCTTGTCACTCCATGACTTGGGATTCAAGCAGAGGAAATACTGTTTCTCTGAGAGGCAGCCATCAATGCCCACTGATCCCCTGCTGTTTACCTACCATTCGTCTGCTGTGATTGCCCACTGTCTGCCAGCATATTGCCTGCCTTTTGAGCACAGATCACTCACTGACCTCTGCTTTTAATCTGCTATTTGCCTGTTTGCCCACCTCTTGCCTGCCCATTGCCTACCTTTCACCTACCCATCACCAACTGCCCATCATCCTCCGCCCATCATCCACCTGCTGTTAGCTTACTGATGACCAGTGGATCACCCACTGCCTTCTACTGCCTGGAAGTCCATTGTCACAGTTCCCACAAATGAGGTATTAAAAGCCTTTAGGGACACTATAAGACTACAGGGTAGAAACTCTACTGCCTCAGATCCATTCTGCTAGATGGGAACACACACAAACAACATTAAAAACAAAGTGCCTCAAACAAACCAAGATGTTCCAAAAATAGAATCCAGGGACAACACAGTAGAAGAAATGTCAGAGAAGGAGTTTAGAAGGTAGATAGACTAATCGTTGAAATAAAGGATGGTAGCCAAGAGAAAATACGGGAAGTGAAAGATCACCTCAATAAGGAGGCAGAGATTATAAAAAGGAATCAAGCAGAAATCCTCTAAAGGAAGGAAATAATAAACCAAATTAAAAATTTGATGGAAAATATCACCAACAGATTAGAACACTTAGAAGACAGAATATCAGGCAATGAACACAAAATATATACTCTTGAAAATAATGTTGACCACACAAAGAAGATGTTAAACCATGAACAGAACTTCCAAGAAATATGGGATAACATGAAAAGACCAAATTTAAGATTTATCAGAATAGAGAAGGTGTGGAAATATAAAGCAAAGGAATGCATGATCTTTTCATTGATATAATATCAAAATTTCTCAAATCTAAAGAATGAAATGAAAAATTAACTACAAGAGGATTATAGGACCCAAAATGTACAAAATTACAGCAGACCCACACCAAGGCACATTATAATGAGAATGACTAACATACAAAATAAGAATAGATAGAATTTTAGGCTGTGAGAGAACAAAAATCAAATTACAAAGGAGGGAAACCAATTCAGATTTCAGCTGATTTCTCAACCCAGACCTTCAATGCCAGGAGGTCCTGGAATAACATATGTAAGTCTCTGAAAGAAAATGGATGCCAACTGAGAATTTTATATCCAGCAAAATTAAGCTTCAGATCTGAAGTTGAAATAAAACAAAATTTAAAAGAATTCACAACTAGAAAGCTTGCAGTACAGAACATTCTAAGCAAAATATTCCATGAGGAGGAAATGAAAAACAACAATGAAAACCAGCAAAGGGAGGAACTGCACTAAAGGAAAGGTCAGTCAAAGGAGAAACCAAGACAAATTAAAAACAAAATAAACCAAAAGGACCAGTAATACAAATCATATGTCAATAATAAACCTGAATGTTAATGCCCTAAACTCATTAATCAAAAGACAGACTGGCAGATTGGATTTAAAAAAAAGAAAAAACAACCCAACAATATGCTATCTTAAAGAGACTCATCTCCTTAGAAAATACATCTATTGATAGAAGGTGAAGGGTTGGGAAGATACATATCAGTCACCTGGATTTCATAAACAAGCAGGGGTTTCCATCCTCATATCAGACAAAGTGGACTTCAAACCAAAGTTATTCAGAAGGACATTTCATACTGCTTAAGGGAATCATACCACCAATAAGACATAACAGTTGCAAATACATATGGTCCAAACAATGGAGCATCTATGTATATCAAGCAAACTTCTCAATTTCAAGAATCAGATAGACCACAATACAGCAATACTGGTGACTTCAACATGCCCACCTCTCTCACCATTGGATAGATCTTCCAAACAAAAACTAAACAAAGAAACTAGGATTAAATAATACAATCTTTGATTTAGACTTAACAGATATATATATGGAGCATTTCATCCATCAACAATAGAATACACTTTCTTCTCAGCAGCGCATGGATCCTTCTCTAAAATAGACCATAGCTTATGCCACAAACAAATACAAAAAAATAGAGATACCACTCTGCATTCTATCAGATCATAATGGAATGAAACTAGAAATCAACAATAAAACAAAAAATAGAAGCTACTCCACAACCCAGAGATTAAACAGCATGCTATTGAAACACAAATGGATAGCAGAACAAATCAGGGAGGAAATAAAAAAATACTTAGAGTTAAATGAGAACACTGGTACAACATATCAGAATCTCTCAGATACCATGAAGGCAGTGCTAAGAGAAAAGTTCATTGCATTGAGTTCATACATTAAAAGAATAAAAAGCCAACAAATAAATGAACTGAGGTTACATCTCAAAGCCCTAGAAAAAGAACAAATCAACACCATAAGGAGTAGAAACAGGAAATAATTAAAATCAGAGCTGAAATCAATGAAATTGAAACAAAAGAAAACAATTGAAAAAATTGACAAAATGAAAAGTTGGTTCTTTGAAAAAACAAATAAAATTGATAAACTCATAGCTATACTAACAGAAAAACCTCAAATTACTAAATTTGTAATGAAAAAGAAAATATCACAATGGACAGTACTGAAATACGAAAGATAATCAGAAACTGTTTTGAAAATTTATACTCAAAATAGAAAACATCAAAGATATCTACATACTTCTAGAGACATATGACCTTCCTAAACTGAATCATACACAGTTTAAACAGATTAATTTCAAGCAGTGAAATAGAAGATACTATCAAAAGCTGACCAACAAGAAAAGCTCAGGATCAGACCAATTCTCAGCTGAATTCAAAGAAGAATTAAATCAATACTCCTCAAATTATTCCATGAATAGAAAAGGAGGGAACCCTTCCAAACTCATCCTATGAGGCTAGTATCACCTTGATACCAAAACCAGACAAAGACACATCAAGGAAAGAAAATTTCAGACCAATATCCCTAATGAACATGGATGCAAGAATTGTCAATAAAATTCTGGCAAATCACATACAAAAGCATTAAAAAGTTAGTGCATCATGATCAAGTGGGGTTCATCCCAGAGATGCAAGGTTGGTATAACATACAGAAGTCATTAAACATAATACATCACATCAATAGATTGAAAGACAGGAATCACATGATTATCTCAATAGATGCAGAAAAAGCATTTTACAAAATACAGCACCTTTTCATGTTTAAAACACTAGAAAATCTAGGGATAGTAGAAACATAACATTGTAAAAGCTATCTATGCCAATATCATTCTAAATAGAGAAAAATTGAAAGCATTCTCAATAAAAACTGGAACGAGACAGGGATGCCCTCTTTCACCGCTTCTATTCAACATACTCCTTGAAACTCTAGCCAGAGCAATCAGAGAAACAAAAGAAATTAAAGGGATATGAATAGGAAAAGAAGAACTCAAATTATCACTATTTGCTGAAAGCATGATCCTATATTTAGAAGATCCAAAAACTTCACCAGAAAACTTCTAGAACTCATAAATGAATTCAAAGTAACAGAATATAAAATCAAAACCTCCAAATCAAATGCATTTCTATACATAAGCAATGAATTCACTGCGAAAGAAATTAGGAAAACTACCCCATTTACAATAGCCTCAAAAAAAAAAGAAATACTTGGGCATCAATACAACAAGAGTTGAAAGACCTGTACACTGACAACTACAGAACACTAACAGAAGAAATTGAAGATGACCTTGGAAGATGGAAAGATCTCCCATGCTCTTGGAAAGGCAGAATTAATATTGTCAGAATGGCCATACTACCAAAAAGTGTTATACAGATTTAATGCAATTCCTATTAAAATTCCAATGGCATTCTTCATAGAACTAGAAAAGGCAATTATGAAATTCATTTGGAAAAATAAAAGACCCAGAATAGCCAAAACAATCATTAGCAAAAAGAGTGAAGCAGGAGGCATCACAATACCAGACCTTAAACTATACTATATTCCAGTAGTAACAAAAATGGCATGGTATTGGCACCAAAATAGGCGTGTAGACCAATGGTACAAAATAGAAGGCACAGAGACAAACCCACATAAATACAGTTATCATACTAGACAAAGGCGCTGTAACATACATTGGAAAAAAGATAGCCTCTTCAAAAAATAGTGCTTGGAAAACTGGAAATCCATACGTAGCTAAATGAAATTAAATCCTTATCTTTCACCCTCACAAAGCTCAGATGAAAGTGGATCAAAGATTTAAGCATGAGAACAGAGACCCTGCACCTATTAGAAGAGAAAGTAGGCCCAAATCTTCATCATGTCAGCTTAGGACCTGACTTCCTTAACAGGACTCTTAAATCACAAGAAGTAAAATTAAGAATCATTAAATGGGATGGATTCAAACTAAAAAACTTCTTAGCAAAGGAAACCATCAATAACATGAAGAGAGAGCCTACAGAAATAATCAAACATGAAAAAATGTTCATTATCTCTAGCAATTAGAGGAATGCAAATCAAAACTAACATTTCATCTCATTCCAATCAGAATGGCAATTATCAAGAATACAAACAATAATAAGTGTTGGAAAGGATGTGGGGGAAAAAGGTATGTTCATACATTGCTGGTGTGACTGCAAATTAGTGCAACCACTCTGGAAAACAGTATGGCAATTCCTTAGAAAACTTGGAATGGAACCTCTCCTTGGTCTACACCCAAAAGACCTAAAATCAGCATACTACAGTGATGCAGCCATGTCAATGTTTACAGTAATTCAATTCATAATAGATAGCTGTGGAACCAACCTAGATGCCCTTTAATAGGTGAGTGGATCATGAAACTGGTATATATACACAATGGAATATTACTCAGCCTTAAAGGAGAATAAAATTATAGCATTTGCAAGTAAATGAATGGAGTTGGAGAATATGATGCTAAGTGACATAAGCCAATCCTAAAATACCAAAGGCTGAATGTCTTCTCTGATCACGGATGCTGATCCATAGTGGGCCACAGGTGGGGTAGGAAGAATGAAGGAACTTTGGATTGTGGGGATGGGTGAGGTGTTGGGGATGGGAAGAATGGTAGAATAAGATAGACATTATCACCTTGTATACATATATGATTACCCTTCTGGTGTGATTGCACCATGTACAGCCAGAGGAATGAGAAATCATGCTCCATTTGTATACAATGTGTGAAAATGCATTCTCCTATCAAGTGTGACCAATTAGAACAAATGAAACAAACAAAAAAAGAGTCAAATACTTTCTCTCATATTCAGAAGCTAGACCAAAATAAGGTGGGGAAAATAAAAGAGCATCAGGATCCCATGAATATAGAAGGGAGCAGAGGGAGGAGATTGAGGGTAAGGGAGGAGGCATGCAAAAAGGGAGGAATGTTGGATGAATATTTGACATTTGAATGAAATTTGACATTTGTGTTTTTAATAATCTAAAGCAGAATGAAATATGTTCATTGATTTATATCTTCTGTGACTTGGCAAATAGGTTGGTACCGTTAATTACATGCCACCAGAAGCAATTAAAGATATGTCTTCCTCAAGAGAGAATGGGAAATCCAAGTCGAAGGTACTGAAAATATATCCTATTCACCTGGCATCAGTAAACTCGTCAGAAAACTTAATGGGTATTCCTTCTTAAGCAGATTGTCATGTATTCAATTCCACCCTTCTGATGACTTGACCTAATTGTTCTTTAACACTGTTCTTTTGAATACAGTGACCCTTCCTCTGTGCTCCTACAAGAAATGAACCTAGAGTATTTTTTAAGTTTTAAAATAAAATGAAAAAAAAAAATTGGTCCTAATTTGGACACCTGAATAGCATGGAGTTGTTATCATTCACAGTCTCTTTTGTTTCCTCTATGATTCTTACATTTTATTTTTCACCATTTAATCCTTTCCAAATTCTACCTTTCAGAGTATACCTAACATGACGTTTTTCCTGGCCTGCCATTAACTACTCTCCTTCCTTCCTTTTTCCCTTCTTTCCTCCCTTCCTACAGTGCTGGAGATTGAGCCCACGGGCACTCTACCACTTAGCTAGATTCCCAACTCTTTATTTTTTAATTGGCTGAGTTGCCCATGCTGGCCTCTAACTTCGTGGTCACTCTGCCTCAGCGTCTCAAGTCACTGGAATTACAGTGGTGTATCACCACTCCCAGCTAACAAATATGCTATATTTGATTTATATGTCTGTTTAGCTTCTACTTTTCTTCAAAGATTTAGATTTTTGTCTCTTTTTCTCGATTAGATTTGCCATCGTTTTGTTCATCTTAACTGGGCTTTTATTTCATTTGTGAATTCTATTTTCATTTACTTTCCATTTGATGCTTTTGTTTCAGTTGCTTTTTTGTTTTCTCTTTAGTTTTATTTTTCCCCTAACTTCTTGATATAAATAACAAATTTAATTATAGTGCCAATTCTCATAATTAAAACTGCATTTTACTCTAAGTTTGACTTTGGCTGTTAGTTTTACTGTTTTAGTGTAGTGTTTCTAAATTTCATTAATTTTTAAGGTTTGTAATTACAGCTTTAAAATTGTTTCATTTTTACTTTAAGCTGTTTTGAATTCTAGCTAGAGTTCAGATTTTTTTCAATTGTCAACTCAATGATTTAATAGGTAATGGTAAATATGAGATTGATTGAATAATAACCTGCTTTTCACAGTGGCCTCAATGTTTCTGAATAGAAGACAAAATTTTTCTTAACATGAATTCCAACTAGTGAAGGAAACAAAACCCTTTTTGTTTAGTTGTGTTGTTAGCTTGCCCTGCCACACTTGGGGCTTTTTCTCAGGTCCTTAGGTGTCTTCATCACTTCCTCTGCTTTCTCCTTAAAAATATTTCTACTGTGTAGGGCTTATGGCTTTTTATGGTTTGCACCCACCCACTTACTATCCAGAGTTCATGATGTACCTTTTCAGTTGGCTTTGTTCTAAATATTTTCCATGTGTTGGCTTTGCTATCAGACTGCTCTGTATGTTTTATATGAGGATTAGGAGAGGTTATTTATTGAGTACTAACTATAATCTATTCTCTGATCAACCATATTCATGGTTATGTTATTTAATGTCCATTGCATTGTATTCCTCCCACCTGGCATTGCTGCATTCTGAGCCCAAGGCCTTACACATGCTAGGCAGGCTCTGTAGCTCTGAGCCATACCCCAGCCCTATGACAATGTAATTTTATTTGTGTTTTAGAGGTAAAGAGACAGAGACATACAGAATTACCAGCCAGTGATAAGACCAGGACACAAGCCCTGCCCAGCCTAATTTCTGCAATTTATATTCTTAGATTTAGGGTTGTCCAATATAAACAACCTTTTGATCTGTAACATACTTTGAACTTTTATTAAAGTGTATTATAATCTAATAATTCTTGGAAAACAAAATTTATAGTTATATTTTTTATTTTCTTGTGTTTTCATAAGCTGACAAGAATTTAATATTGTCTCAATTAAAGTGATTATGAGTTTGCTGAAAAGTTTAAAGTGAAGTTCATTTCTTGATGAAATAACCAAATGTCATGAAAATCAGAAAAAGATTTTTTGTCATGTAAACATAATCTGATACTTTTGTATTTATTGATTTCATTATGATTTTATGATGATTATGATTTTTAAACATATAACTTTATATTAAAATAAAGCAACTTGCTTTTCCTTTTTTGTCCCCCCCCTTCTACTTAGATAAGCCCCAAAAGTGATGTGTGGTCCTTAGGATGCATTTTGTACTATATGACCTATGGGAAAACACCATTTCAACATATAATTAATCAGATTTCTAAGTTGCATGCCATAATTGACCCTAATCATGATATTGAATTTCCTGATATTCCAGAGAAAGATCTTCAAGATGTTTTAAAGGTAATATTACTAGTATATGGATATAGACAGATATTTCATATGATTAATGATCTGTTTAAAGGAAATAGTTAAAATGATCAGAATTATGTAATATTAGAATTATGGCTTAAATATAACTGGTCTGAAAAAAGTACTAACTGAAGAAGCTCTTAAAGCATGATTAGTTTACTTCAAAGATGTTTTAAAGCTTAATGAATACTTAAGAATTTTGCAAAAGTGGCTTTGAGTAAATAATATCATTATTTGAGTGGGATATCATTATTTGAGTGGAATTTCTGTAATGTGATGTAGTTTGGAAAATATTTTATCAATATCACTTTTTAAAAACTGTTCCAATCTTTATTTATTTAGTGTTGTTTAATAAGGGACCCTAAACAGAGAATATCCATTCCTGAGCTCCTGGCACATCCGTATGTTCAAATTCAAACTCATCCAGGTACTATCTCTTTATTGTTTATTGCCGGATTACTAATATAGGCAACCTATTAACTATGAACAAAATAAGAATCTAAATTGGATACTCTTTTACAGCCTACCTCCTTCCTTAAGGAAGTTGCTATTTTGCCAAATAATAAAGTAAATAAAATTGCCTTTCTTTACTTAAAGGCATTCAGTTTTACTTGTCTTAGATAAAGGACTGCGGACTGCAATCAGAGGTAAATCATACAAATGCCAGTTACATAGTGGTGCATGCCTATAATCTCAGCTACTTGGGATGCTGAGGCAGGAGGATCACAAGTTAAAAGCAACTTAGTGAGACCCTGTCTCAACATAAAAAGGACTAGGAATGTAGCTCAGTGGTATAGGACTTGCCTGGCATGTGTGAGGCCCTAGGTTTATTCCCAATACTGGGGGGAAGTGGAAGTTGATGAAAAAGAATGTCAGTTATTGTACTGTGAAATAGAATGTGTGTTTTTAATGGATTTATGTTTCTCTTATTGATTACCAGTGGGTTGATTTTATTTTATAGGTAACCAAATGGCTAAGGGAGCCACTGATGAAATGAAATATGTTCTGGGCCAACTTGTGGGTCTGAATTCTCCTAACTCCATTTTGAAAGCTGCTAAAGTAAGTATGTGTATTCTGTACATTAGTTTGAACTGTTTTGTTTTGTGAGTTAGACACTCAGAAAACAGGTAACCCACATACAATTTGGTATAATCATTGCAGCAATTATGAGGTACATTTCTACAGTTAGATACATAATGTGCTTTTTGATAAATACAGATTTATATGATTTGTATTCTTATGCATATAGCACTATTCAGGGTGGATTGTCATATAAGGTACTTTCAAAAGATTGGTGTCTGGTCTCAGAATAAATTTAATAGAGGAATCTGTCTTTTAAATCATTCTGTCCCAACACCATTCTTAACACAGCCTTTGAATTCCTTCTAGCCAATTTTTATTAAGTCTTAGAGAAATTACACTATTTGTCACATGAAATGACTTTTATAAAAATCAATGTATTTCCTGAAGCCTGTATCTCAGACTTTTCAACCTCCCTATACCTGTTTATATCTATTTCGTGGTTTTTGAATTTCAGTGTCATCAGTCATTGCTAGAGCCCTATGAATGCTTATTGACCAAATGGTTTAGCTACTTAACAATTACTAATTATTTCATTATAATATTATTATACAGATGTGAAAGACTGAACTAATAGCACTCTTAGCTCTCTGTATGGGATAAAGTCAATCTAAGTTGCTAAGCTTTGTCTTATTTCTTAAGGAATTTATTATACATTCACTGTTATATTTGCATTCATATAAGGTGAATTTCATCTCTCCATACTTTTAGTTTTTACCAATGTATTGCTCAAAAATAAAATTAAGGTGTATTAGTCACCTGGAACACTGATGATATATTCCTTGAAGGCAAAGGTATCTATAATCTTCATAAATTTGATGTTGACTAATCCTTCAGTCTTTTTTTTTTAAATACATATCTAATAATCTGTGATCCCTCTATCTGTGGATTCAGTCAACTGCAAATTAAAACTATTTCAAATTAAAAATTTTGTGTGTGGCAGTACATACCTGTAATCTCAGCTACTTAGGAAGCTGAGACTGGAGGATCACAGGTTCTAGCCTGAGCCACGCAGGGAGACCCTGTCTCAAAAGAAAAAAAAAGAAAAAAAAAAAAAAAGACCCAACCAAAAAAGAATTATATCTCTACTGAAAAGTCTGAGCATGTACAGTCTTTTTTCTTTTTATTCCCTACAAAGTAAAGTATAAAGGACAATTTATATCACATTTCCAATGTTTTAGGTATTGTAAGTAATCTAGAGATGATTTAAAGTAGATAGGAAGCTGTGTGTGTATATGTAAATACTATGGCACTGTATGTAAGGGACTGGAGCATCTGTAGATTTTGGTATGTGGAGTAGGATCCTAGACCCAACACCCTACAGATACCAAGGGACAATTTACCTAATTATAATTCCTTATATAATAATTTTAATGTCCTCTTGGTTGATTTAAATAGAATCTGAAAATATGTATAGTTTCCTATTAGTTTTGCATTTATCTAAATTACTTTAAAAAAAACAAGGGGATCAAGAAAGTCTTGAAGATTTACATATATGTTTAATAGCTGTGTTATTTCTCTTATGGAAAGATTGAACTGCATTTCACGATAGCTAATTCTTAAGACCAAGTTAGCTGATTAAAATTTTTATTTCCAGTGGTTTATGAGATAATTTTTCAATTACAAGAACAAGAGAAATAATTCATTGTTTAAAATATGTCGATACATTTAACAATTTGATAATACATTGAATTAAAAAATTACAGAACAGATTTGTGTTTTAATTTCAGACTTTATATGAGCGCTATAGTAGTGGAGAAAGTCATGATTCTTCATCATCCAAGACTTTTGAAAAAAAATGGGGAAAAAAATGATATACAACTACTCATAAGCTGTCAACACTATAAAATACATTAAACTGTTAATACTTTGATTCTCTGTGGAAATCTACTCTTGAAAACCACTTCACTCTGAAATGCTATCAGCAAAAAAAATTCAGTAGATTATCCTTAAAAAAGAAAATGTAAAAATAACCACTAATGGCACTGTACATATTAAATTATAGAATCATTTTCTCTGTTTTATGTTTTCCTGTAAATCAAATCTATTTGATAGCATTTCATACTTGGAATACTGGGTAGACAACTGAAATATATTTTGAAAAGCTGTGTAAATAAAGCTTTGTAGCATTCAGTGACATAAGATTTCAAAGTTGTAAAATTATTTTCTTCTATTTTTTTCTTTTTGGTACTGGGGATTGAACCTGGGGGTGTTTTACCACTGAGCTACGGCTGCAGTTCTTTTTATTTATTTATTTTTTGAAACAGGGTCTTTCTATGTTGCTAAGATTCTTACTAAGTTACTGAGACTGACCTTGAACTTTTGATCATCCTGCCTCAACCTCCCAAGTCACCAGAGTTACAGGCATGTACCACCATGCCCAACAGTAAAATTATTTTCTTAAAGTAAATATATTGTCTTCATGGTAGTGAAACTCTTAGTAAAAATTGAGTTAAGGGAACACTTGGGTGGGAATAGATCATAGTAAGTGAAATTCCAAGAGTTTGAATTGCTAAAGTTCCAAATTATTTATGGCACTGATTATTAGTTCGTAGTTAAGGGCTGCACATGGCTCTTTCATTTCTCACTTGGATTCTTCCTAGCATATTTTGCTTTTGGTGTTTAGAGTGTCATGCCAGATTCTGTATTATAAATTGTATAATGTCCTCATTTAGTGCTTTCGTGATGACTAAGTGGTTCCAGAGTCTCTCAGGTGGTTTTTTAATTAATTAATTAATTATTTTTTGCAGATCAGTTTTAGGTTCACAAGCAAATTTGAGCAGAAACAGAGTTCCCATAAATTCGTTGCCTTCACTCAGGCAGTTTCCCTTGCTATTAGCATTTCCAGCATCAATGTCTCATACCACAGTGTACATTTTTGCAATCCATATTTTATTAACAAATCATTACCTTTTAAAGTTCATAGTTTACATTAGTGTTCACTTAGTGTTATACATTCTGTGTGTTTTTTCCCCTCATTACTGATTGAACCCAGGGGTACTCTGCTACTGAACTACATCCTCAGCCATTTTTATTTTAAGACAGGGTCTTGCTAAGTTGCTGAGGCTGATCTTGAACTTGTGATCCTCCTGCCTCAGCTTCCCAAGTTGCTGGAATTACAGATGTGCACCACCATGCCTGACTTTTATATGTTTAATGACATGTATGTACCATTATAATATCACAGAATAATTTCACTGTCCTGAAAATCTTCTGTCCTTTGTCTGTTTCCCTTTCTTACACACCATCCCCTGGCAACCACTGGTCTTTTTACTTCTCTGTATTTGTTTTCTTTTTTTTAGAAATTTATATAGATGGAATCATACAGTATGTAGACTGTTTAGGTTGGCTTTCTTTACCTAGTAATATGCACGTAAGTTTCCTTCATGTCTTTTTATGACTTGATAGCTCATTTTTTTTTAGCAATGAGTAATACTTGATTGTATGGATGGCCACAGTTTGCTTATCCATTCACCTACTGAAAGGCATCTTGGTTTGCTTCCAATTTTTGGCAATTGCAAATAAGGCTGCTATAAAGATCTGTGTGTGGGTTTGTGTGGATATGAAGTTTCAACTCTTTGGTAAATACCAAGGAGCTTGATTGATGGATTGTTTGGTAAATGTTTTGTAAGAAATTGCCAAACAATCTTTCAAAGTAACAGTACTGTTTTGCCTTATCACCAGCAATGAGAATTTGTATTACTTCACAGCCTCACCGGCATTTGAGGTTGCCTAAGATTTGAATTTTGGCCTTTCTAAGAAATGTGAACTGGTATCTTGTGTAATTTTGCATTTCCTTAATGATGTGTGATGCTGAGTACCTTTTTGTTTCATACGCTTTGGGCAGGTGTCTTCAAAGGTCTTTTGCCTATTTTTAAATCAATTGTTCATTTTCTTATGTTTGAGGTTTAAGAGTTCTGTATATTTTGAATAGCAATTCTTTTTAATTTTTATTTGTTCTTTTTAGTTATATATGACAGCATCATGTATTTTGACATATATACATAGAGTATAACTACCCATTTTTGTGGTTGTACATGATGTGGAGTTAGACTGGTTGTGTATTCATGTATGAACATAGGAGTTTTATCTAATTGATTCTACTGTCTTTCCCATCCCCAACAATTCTTTATTATATGTGTCTTTTGCAAATATTCTCTCCCATTATGTGACTTATCTTCTCATTCTCTTGAGTCCCACATTTTTAATCATGGTTATTAGTTTTCAGGGTTACTGGTTTTAAGATAACATAATAGATAATTAGCGACCTTAAACTTGAGTTCTGTAAACCAAACTGGAATGGTAAAAATCCAACCTGAAAGCAAAAATTTATCCCATGTCTGCCCCTTGAAAATTTGTTAATATCTTTCTTTTTAAAATCATCTTGAAATTGCTGTATATGTAACCAATTTTTTAAATTAACACTTGTGATGTTAAGAGTTACAAAATTCTCATTTGGAAAAAAGGCATTATTTTTTGTTTCTTAATAGTACCTGAAGATCTAGAATAAACAACTCCATCTGTGAACCTCACTATTAGAAGGTAACTGTTCCCTTTGAAATTAAGCAACAGAGAAGTCTTATCTGGATTCATAGATTTCCCAAATATGTTTTCCATCTTAACTAGACTGAATTATCTCAATCCTAGCATTGTATTAGTCCTAAAAGCCAACTTAGGTATCAAATTTAAGTGTGTAATTAGCACTCTACTAGTTTGATAATCTTTTTCTAGTAAATAATCTCATGTACACTGAATTTCAGGAGTTGGTATATGCTGGTGTTTGGTTAAAAAATTAGTGTTAATTTTATATTCCCTTTTATTTGCCTGAGCTAAATAAAGGAATGGTCTTTGATAGGGTTTTCTGAATGCTAATTTTTTTCCTCTGAATCTGCTTGTTTTAATAAATGTACCTTTTGTTTAGTGGTCATATAATGTGGCCAGGTGGACAGAGCCCTGGAAAGGACTCTGCTCTGAGCATTCTCTGACAAACTTTGTGGCCCTGGGTAAGTCACTTGAATATTCTTGGAACTTGGTGTTCTTATTAGTAAAATTAGAATAGTGGACTACATGATCTCCTTGGTCTCCTCTCAGTCAGACTAAGTCTATGAAATCTTACATAAAAATAATTTGGGATGAAGAATAGTTACAAAACGTAGAAAGAAAGGGGGGAATCTTATCAATGCATTAACAGCTTTCATACTGGAATCCAAACTAAGAGGCTAGATTTGGGGTTCTGGTGTTCTTGTTTGAGAAATCCTGAGTGTACAGAAAGATGCCTTTCTCCTCTTAGCTTTAGGAATCTTCCTGTGCCCAGGCCAGTCCCCACCACTGCTGTATCGACTGTTATCTACCTCTTGGAAGAAAGGCTATAGGAAATCTCAGGTGCTCTGGCCTCTTCCTCTTCCATTCTGTTTGTTGATTGAGTGGAACTGTGACCAGAAAGGGAAAAATGGTTATGTGGGACTTAAGTGAGAACATGCTGCTCTGGGCTAGGTTGACTGTTTAATTTTGTCTTGAATTTTTGGTTTTCTGTTTTCTATTCCTATTTAGTAGAATGAGATTGTGGGTGAGAAATTCTGACACTGAGCACCTATCAAAACTTGGGTCAAGTGCTTAGAACACTCAATAACAAACTCAGTATGTGTTTTCTAGAAACTTTCTGACTAATAGGAGAGATGGAATTTCTATCATAATGTGGGCTCTTATCCTAGCTCATTATTTTAAAGACCATATACTTAGGGATACAATGACCCTATTTATATCTTCAACCTAGTCTCTCTCTTCTCTAGACATATACTCAGTTGACTGTTCAATATCTTAATTTGCATGTCATACACATCTCAAAACTCCACATGTTCAAAATGAAATTGACCTGTCAAAACCTATTCCCTTCAAATTTCCATTTAAACTAATGACAATGTCATCCACTTTTTCTGGTCTAAAACCTTGGATTCATCCTTAATACCTCATTGTCTTCTGCCCTCATCCAGTACATTAGGAGATGTTGGCTCTATTTTCTAAATATAGTTAGTCTGACCTCTTCTTGCCACCTCACTTCTGCCACCTTGTTCTGAACATCATCTCTTACTGTGTTTCTATAATAGCCTCCTAAATTGGTCTCCCTGAATTGACTTTTTACCCCTTGTAGTTTATTTTCAACATAATAGCCAGAGTAACCATTTTAAAACATGGTAGATCATGTCATTCCTTGTTCTAAAACCCTACAATGGCTTTCAATTTTACTGACTATAAGTCAACACACTCATGTTGGCTTACAAAGCCCTATCAGATCTGACCTCATCACCCGTGGGCAGAAAAGTTCCTCTGGCACTGAAGTATTAGGCTGATGGGTCCACAGCAAGAGTTCACATGGTGCATTAATGAGAACCACCAAAGATCTGCTTGCTTTAGCTGACTGTTAACTGCTGAATTTTCCTACTGGGGCCATCCTAGTAGCAAGTCAGTGCTCTATGCTATAATTGGAGGTTAGGGGAGGAGAGTGCTGTTGTACTACGGTTTTAACCATAGACTGCCTTCTGTAATAATCAAATACTGTTGGATATATGCACACACCTAGTAAACTAACATGAAACTCTCCAAATCTAATAAATACAAGCAATTCATTTTTCAATGAATTGGCTCACATTGGTTCCAGGCATCATTTCTTTTTTATTGACAAGAGATCTTTATTTCTTAAATAAATTAATTCAATAATCTAGAATAAAATAATTTGTTTTGCATTTGATGAGTCTCCACCTGATTATTGTGAAATTAATTTTTAAATTTTGAAATAATTTTTTGTTGTAGCCGTTTGGCTGGGTCTCGACCTGTGGGATCTTTTTCCCTTCTGGAGGGGGCAAGGCTACGGAGGCCACAACTCCAGGAGAGCAAGTTCAGTGACGTAGTCTCAATTTTATTAAGGAAGTACAATTCTTTTATAGAAGAGGGGAGTCCAAGAACCAAGAACAGGTAGTGTAACATGATATCTTGTGAGGATGATCCAATTAGGAGTTACACAGTTTTGCAAAGAGAGGAGGGATGAGAGGAGGACAAGTGAATCTTCACTAAGGCAATGGTTGGTTGAGGTCTAGTCACTTGAGGGTGTGCTCCCAAGCATGAAAAATCCTGAGTGTCCTTCAGGATTTATATTGTTCTGAAGGCTAGGGTAACATATACCTCAGTGGTTTCTTCTTACATCCCCACAATTTTTATTGCCAAAATAATCAACCATATTCCCATTTTGCATAACATGTTCTCACTTAAGATAATATACATTCCATACCTAGGAAATGTGTCCATTCCCATTGATAGCCAGGCCCAAGGTCTTCTACAAGCCTTGACATTTCTTAAACAGCTTTAAATGACTTCTGTATGGAAGGAATTTTCTGAGTGAGAGCAGGTATATAGTGGGAAAAAGTATTTCTTTTTTTCTTTTTTCTTTTTTTTTTAAATGGTAGTGGGGATTGAACCCAGTGGCACTTTACTACTGAGCTGCATCCCCAGCCTTTTTATTTAAGTTGCTGAGGCTGACCTTGAACTTGAGATCCTTCTGCCTCAACATCCAAGTCCCTGGTATTACAGGTGTGTGCTCCTGCGCCTGGCAGAAAACATTTCTGTGATGAAATGGTGATCACTGTATGTCTACAGATTTACAAGCTTTGAATAAAGGGAAGTATGCATAAGATTAACCAGAAATTAAGATTTCCCAGAGACCCAGAATTCATGTTGACATTTAATCACTCAACATTGCGTCTTTGCACAAGCTTGTCTTAAGTGTTGGAGATCCAGCACATTCCAAGTGCTGCCAACTTAGAGCTTCCAAAGCTGCAACCCCTTCCCCACCCTGAAATAGCTTACCGGACATTTGACTTCATAGTAGAAGCATCTTGGGAGATTTTTAAACTACTCATGCCAGCTTGTTCAAGTCAATTGAAAAGAAAACAGTCCCTTTCTTGGCCACTCCTTGGATAATGGGTGAGTATCTTCGGGGTGTTTTGACTTGAGAAGGACTGTTTAGGAAAGAATCCTTTGCAGGTCTTAGAAACAAGCTGGCAGGGAATTCTGGGATCTCAGGCATCTGGAATGCAGTGTGGACAAGAGGGAACCAGAGCACTTCTTCCCAGTGGGCACATCCCTTGGTCCTGTGGATTCCATCTTATAGGAAATGGGCCAGAGGAGGACAGAAAGGGCATGGACCCTATTTGGCTGCAAGAATAGTTTAACCTTTAGCCCACAGACTTATTCAAAGGAAGAAATTGAATTCAAACAATATAAAAAAAATCTTATTTTTCCAAAAACAAGTTTAGAATTTGACACTCAAAGCACATTTTCTTATCTTTGGAATTCAGATAAACAGATATTGGTAATACCCAATGCAATTAGAAAGATTCAGTAGCAATTTCAGCCGCTTTCGCTGAAATACCAATAGAAAGACTAAAAGATTAGAAAAGGTCCATAAAAGCATAAGACTTTATATATCCACTTGAGGGCACTACAAAGCTATTTCTCACTGTAGGGGCAAATAAGATTATTAATTCATGAGGAATGCAGAGGTTACACTTGACTCTTCCAGTCCAAAATTGTTTGACTACTGAGGAAATCAGTACGGATTGTGATAAGGCAGAAGTTTAATCTGAAAAAAGAAAATTGATTCTTATCCAGTAGCCCCATGTAGTATTTGCATTTAAATGGGTTAAAATTAAACCAGTTGCATGAGTCACATTTCAAGTGTTCAGGTAGCAATTGGAGATCACAGGTACAGAACATATTTATCTCAGCTCTTTCGGTGGACAGTGTTATTCTAGAGTTCAGTTACCATATTAATTATCCTAATCACTACCAGTGCCCTATCATTTCCAGTTTAATCTGGATCTAATTGATCTTTAGATTGTCTAATGGAAAATGACACTTTTAGTTTAATTGGTTCAATAAATTGTTGTTTTATTGGTAACAGCAGGATTGTCATGAACATCTTTAATGAAATCTTTTTATCCATTTATAGGTTTCTAGAAGTGGAATTTTTGGTCAAAGTTTAGTGTTTGTTTTTAAGACTTTCATACACAGACCTCCATTGTTTTTCAGAGAGGTTTTAACAATTTGTCACCAATAACTATGAAGGAGTACTTCATGTTTTTCTTCATAATTTTGCCAATATGTTGTTATTTTTAAAAAACATTGCCAATCTGATTACACAAAATGTCCTATTATTTTTTCACAATATTTAAAATATTCTTAGCATCTTAGTGTAAAGTATATAAATTATTCATACACCTTCATAAAATTTTTTTTCTAGTTTCCCCCTGTGTTCTTTTTGTTGTTGACTCTTCTATGAATGTTTTTGTTGCTTTATCTCATTATATTTCCTAATGATCACTGCAGGCATTTAAGAAAGCCATTTTATGTTTTTAGGTTTTTGTTTGTTTTGCTTTTGCAGTGCTGGCACTGGAACCCAGGGCCTATCACATGCTAGGCAAGAGCTCTTATCACTGAGCTATAGCCTATCCTGTGTTTTGGGTTTCTGGTTTTTTGTTTGTTTGTTTTGTTTTTAATTAAAAACAAAATCAAATGGCAAAAAATATATAACACAAGACTTAAAGCTATAAAATAAGAAACTTCCCTCCTAACACAAGTTCTCTTTCCCCAGAGGCAACCACTGTTAGCTGTTTATGTGTTCATTCAGAAATTGCCTGTGCACATGTACAGGTTTTATATGTGCCTATGTATGCATATAGCCATATATGAAATGAATTGGAGCTTATTGTCCAAAATCTGAATTTTTAAATATTTTTGAAGATACTGCCTTACATCTACCTCAATCTTTTTAATGTAGTATCCTGTGATATTGATATAATGAATTTCTAACTTACAAGCCTTGAGATGGCTTCCTGGTCTTTATTATTACCAGTGGTGTTGCAGAAAATTTCTGTGGTTTGAATGTGTGTACAAATTTTAAGAATACCTATAAGAAGGGGGCCAGAGATATGGCTCAGTGGTGGAGTGCTTACCTAGCATGTGGATTCCATCCACAGCATGGGGCTGGGAGCAGGGTGGGGGGCCCTATAGAAGATATAACTAGTACTCAGATATGCATGCCAAAATTTATGCACATTTTAGATTTTGCCCATTTCTTTTGTTACCTCTTGATCCTTCCTTGTGCTGGGTTGTCTTGTCTTGGTGCTAGTCATAATATTTGGTGGGGGGCGGGGGGTAGAAAAGAAAGCAAAGGAGGTCTTCTATGGTAGCATCTACCTTTAAAGAGCAATTTGCTTTGCTTATACCAGATCCTAGAGGCTTACCTATGACCACAGTATTTCAGGTTCAAAGTTTGAGACTCCCAGGACCATTTAGGTGATAAAAAATCAGATTGAAATCCACAGATTTTGGGCTGGGGTTCTGGCTCGGTGGAAGAGTGCTTGCCTAGCATGTGTGAAGCACTGGGTTCAATCCTCAGCACCACATAAATAAGTAAGTAAGTAAGTAAATAAATAAATAAAGTTATATTAAAAAAAAGAGGAAACTTTTATTTTTTAAATAATCCATAGAATTTATTTCTAGATACTTTTCCTGGAGGTCAGCCCTTCTGGTTCCAGGTTAAAGTGAATGTGGACATAAGACTCCTTATTGTGGGTATGGTGGCACATACCTATAATTCTAGCTACTTGGGAGACTGAGGCAGGTGGTTTGAAAGTTCAAGGCCAGCTTGAGAAACTTAGCAAGATCCTGTTTCAATGATACTAACCAAATAAAGTGTTGTATTGTGTGTGTGAATGAATATGTAACTACAAATCCCACTATTGTATATAATTATAATGCACTAACAAAAAATGGGAGTTGGTGGGAGACCCTGTCTCAAAATAAACTATAAAAAGGGCTGGGATGTAGCTCAGGGGTAGAACACCCCTGGGTTCAATCCTCGGAAATGAACAGAAAAGAATCCTCATTGTGTCACCAGACAGTAGTTCTGTGGATGTCCCTCCATGGGGCTTTGGAACCTTACGTAGGCCTGGGCAGGTTCTTAACATTGCTGAAAAGAATTTCAAAACTCGTCAAAAGCAAGGTACAAACAAAGCTTTATTAAAGGACAAAAAAGGTATGCATACCCTAAATGCACGGTGTGGACACCCCTCACCTCAGAGAGGACCGATGACACACCCAAGGTTAAACTCTCTGACTATACATATGATTTTTCTGGAAAGAAACATGCAGGTTCCCAGGCAAGCTTTTATGAAAAATCAAATCCCATGTCAATCATTTGATATTTGGTGTTCTGAATGTTTATTCAGACTGTTTATTCAGCAGTCTAGCCATAAGTCAGTTGTGGGCACATTGTGTGGATCTTTGAATCTGGTGACACTTAAATTGGAGGTTTTTTTCATCTAACTTAAAAGACAAGCATTGCCAGTCATGCTCACAGATCTGGTTCTCCATCTAGTAAGGGTCTATTTCTCCCTCCCTGAGAATTCACCTATCTCAGCTAGGTAGTTCCTGGACTTGGAGTCGTGTTTATCATACTCCACCAGGTTGCCAAATGTATAGCTCAGTTTCACAGATGTTTCTTCCATATTAGCTAATGTTCGTCTATGCTTACCTCTCTAGGTTATCATCATCAATATTTTTGATCCGATAATTTTTACTAATTAATCTTTAGGGTTTTCTGTTGTTGTTGTTGCTGCTACATAGCAAATATCTTCAAGACTTTATGGTTTCAAACTACAAACTTTTACTATCTCACAGTTTCTGCAAGCCAGGAACATAGATGGGCACTACTGGATCCAAGACCCTCATGTAGTTCCTGGCTTTCACCAGGGTTTGATCTCATCTGAATGCCCTCCTGGAGCAGAAGGATCTGCTCCAAGTTCTCTCTTGTGGTTGTTGGGAGGATGAGGTTCCTTGGCAAACGTATTGAGGACTTGGTTCCTTGCTGGCTGTTAGGAAAACGCCACCTTGCCTTACAGCCTCTCCATAAAGCAATGTACTAAATGCTAGCTGGCTTCATTCTGAGCAAGTGAGCAGAAACAGTGCCAAGATGGAAGCTACAGTATTTTTGTAAATTAATCTTAGAATTAACAAAATTTCACCTTTGGCCATGTTCCGTTTGTTAGAAATGAGTTACTAGATCTAATCCACACACAAGAGGAAGTGATAAATCCTGGTGGAAATATCGTGAAGCACAGGTCATTGTGGGCCATCTTTGAGGCTTCCTGCCACAAATCATTAGCTCTTTTTTGCTTTTATGATGTTTTGTTAACTTTATACAAAGTTTTAAGTTTGTCCTCAGGAGTGTTGGTATAAATTGCCTTTTCCCATGCTTTTTAAAAATAGCTTTACCACATGTGTACACATTCTTAAATAAAATACTGGTGTCTCTTATTTAATGCGTTCCTAAATAATTAGATGTTTTGTGCATAAAGAAAAAGGAAAAAAAAGGCTAGCAAGGAGCCTTTTTATATCAAATGGAAAAAATACAGTATATTACATGTCTCCCCAAATAGTAAAACACCCTAGGTAAGGGACAAACTGTTGAGTCAGAGTGTCAATGTTTAAAATATCGCTTCCTGATTGCTAAACAATTAGTAACACACAATTGTTAATACACAGTGCCAGCAATATTAGAGATGAAACCCCTTGCTTGGCAATCAGCTTTTCAAAATACCCACATGGTGCTGATGTTCCTCCAGTTGTATCAGAATGAAATGAAAGATTTCTCCCATATGTAATTTAATTTTAATTGAATTTACCAGGAAAAACGTTAACCAAGGAGACAGTCTGCTATGTATGCTGTGGTATTTTGGTTTCTGTCACATAATATATTCTTCTGGGACTTCTTTTATCATTCAATATTCACTCAATAAAATTTTTTTCATATGCATATTTTGCAGCCTACTATTCTATAACACCATATATTATAATACTATAATATTTCATCCGATTAATTTGCCAAAATGTATGTATGTATTCTATCAGTGGACATTTGTCTGGTTTTCAGTTTTTCTTTTTAAAAAACGATGCTAAAACACTTGCCCAGGTCCTATGGTGCATGTGTGTAACTTTCTCCATAGTGTATATTTAGAAGGAGACTTGTTAGTTGTCGGTTATGGAAATGTTCAACTTTACAAAATTTACCACAAATTTATGTGGATTGATATTTCCACCATCAGAACATAAGCACACTTATTGATTACAACATCTCTTACAATTAATATTGTCAGAATTTAAACATGTTTACTAATTCAAGGTTATAAAATAGTATTTTTGTTGTTGCTTTGGTTTTCCTATTTAATGAGGTTGGTCATTTTGTCATGTCATTGACCATTTATATTTTTATCTTTGAAATGCCATTTCATTCCTCTCTGGTATTCATGTGTTTTATGTCATATTTATCTTTGGGTTGTTTTTTTTTTTCTTCTAAGTGTTCTTTGAATTATAATTACTAACGTATAGTCAGAATCAGTTAATGTGTTGAAAATATATACCTCAGGAGAGTATTGATTCTTAGCCTTTTGAACTTTCATATCAATTTTATCACTGCATTAAATTCCACAAAAAAATCATATTGAGCTTGTGCTTACAGTTGCCTTAAACACACACATGACTTGGAGCTGGTCGACATTTTTATGATAGTCTTCCTATTTGAACATGGTATGTTTCTCAATTTAGGTCTCGTTAAATATATTTCAATAAACTTTACAGTTTTTGTTTTTGTTTTTCCTGTACAGGGGTTTCACATCTTTTGTTGACTTTATTCTTTTTTCTTTTTTTTTTTTGTTACCAGGGATTCAAACTCAGGGCACTCGACCCCTGAGCCACATCCCCAGCCCTCTATCCCTGAGTTATAACTCCTTCAAATTTACTATTATAAAATAACAAATATTTGTTATTTTTCATGAATATCTGAGTTGGCTAGTTCTTTTTAAATTGGAGCTGTCTCAGTAAGGACCAATGATTTAGGATGGACTCTTGTGGGCCTTCTGCTGGGATAGCTGGGCTGAATGGGGTAGGCATGGTCTTAGTGTAGGTAGGGTTCTCTGGGAGCAAATGCTGAGACAGAGTTTGAGGTACAAGATGTTTATTAGGAATCAATAACAGTGTAAGAAAGGGGAAGAAACTAAAGGGAGAAATGGAACTATGACAGACTCCACACTCTGTAGGGATCTCTGGAGTGACCTGGCCTAACTGAGATGTCTGCTGCCAGACTCATTCAGTCACAGGAGATAGGCTGCTTTCTGCAGCTGAGGTGGTCCTGAAGGAGCTGGCAACTGAATATAGACTGCTGACTCCATTTTCTATGACTGGGCAGCAAGTTCTCTGAAAGAAAAATTGGACAGTGCATGTCCTTGTCTACCATAGGCTTCTCTCCAGGAAGCCAACCCTGACTTGTCCCCATGGTAACATAATGGTGTTCAGCATAAACATAGGGCAGGCATATTGTGCAGGTATGCTCCAAGACTGTTTATATTTGCTAATATTCTGTTGACCAAAGCAAGGCAGATGGTGAAGCCCAGATTAAAGGTTAGGAGATAGACTTCACATCTCAATGGGAGAAGTGACAATCATACTGCAAAGGAAGGTACATATGAAACAAAGGGATTCAGAAGCATTTGCTTTGCCTCTATTAAACTACTGGATTCATTTTGTTTGATATAATAATTGAAATTTTTTGTCTATGTTCATGAATGGCATTGGCCAGTAATTTTTCTTTTTTACAATGATTTTTTGGAGCTAAACTTTATAAAATGATTTGGGGAATATTTCTCCTTTTTGTATTCTCTAGGATACTTTGTATAAGATTAGAATTATCTCTTCTTGAATGTTTGATAGAATTTACCTGTAAAAATGTCTAGACTTAATTTTTTACTTTCATTCAGAAGCACTTTTACTAGTATTACTGATTCAATGTCTTTAATAGCTGTAGAAAAATCAAGTTTTTATTTCATCTTGAATTAGTTTTCACTAAGATATTTTTATAGGAATTTCTACGTTTTGTCAAAATTTTCAAATTTGTAAACTAAGAGTTATGCACGTATTTTCAAATTAACTTTTTCATTTCTTTATGTAGTTATTTTCCCTTTTTCATTTCTAATACACTATCTCATTTTTCTTCATTAGTCTCAATAGAAATATGTCTATCAAAGAACCAAATTCTTACATTTGTTGATATTTTAAATGATTGCTGCTTCATTGATTTTGCTCTTATCTTGAATGTCTATATTTAAAATTTCTTTGGGTGTTTGTTTTTGTGTTTGTTTTTGTTTTGCAATTTTCCTAACCTCTTAATTTGGATGCTTGATTAATTTTCAGCCTTTCTTCTTTTATAAAACATGTATTCAAAGCTACTTCTGAAGAACCTCCTCTAAAACTTTGTGTGGAGGTTTCTGTGTAAACATTACTTTTCAACTTCTTTAGTCAACTCCCTTTGGTAAATAACAAGAAGTGCTATTGCAGGATATTATGATAAGTGTATATTTACTTTTTAAAGACAATTTCTGTCTGTTTTTTAACCTTCTATTTCCTTCTGTAATCTGAGGTTTCATTATAATGTCTAATTATTGATTTTTTTCCCTTCTAAATTCTATTTGAAATGTATTATGCTCTCAAGATTATGGATTCACTTGTATTTTTGATTTTGAAATTTTTTCAGCCATTTTATCTTTAAACTTTCTCACTTTTAGAAATTCATTTGAGCCAGGCACAGTGGTGCACGCCTGTAATCCCAGCCTCTCGGAGGCTGAGGCAGGAGGATAACGAGTTCGAAGCCAGCTTCAGCAACTTAAGGAGACACTAAGCAACTTAGCAAGACCCTGTCTCAAAATAAAAATAAAAAAAGGGCTGGGGATGTGGCTCAGTGACCAAAAAAAGAAACAGAAAAGTAATTCCATTTCTTTTTAAAATTGGCCTATTCTTTCTTTGTGGTTTCTTGCTTTTTCCTCAAATGTGTGATTCCATTGTTTATTTCTTTAATCATTTCATACGGAATAATTTTGTATTCTGTACCTGACAATTCCCACATTTGAAGTTTTTGAGTTGAAATGTTTCCTTTCGTTTTTTCTTCTAATTCAATCTTAGGGTTTCTTAGTGTTCTATGGTCTCTGAGGTCATCCCCAGTTTTGATGATTTACTAAGAGAATTTATAAGAGTCAACATATAGTTATGTTCATGGCTATGAGTTATTATGATGAAAGGATGGAAAGCAAAAATTAGCAAAGGGAAAAGGTACAGGGGGCAAAGTCCAGAGTAAACAGTGGTCAAACTACCAAGAGTTCTTTTCCAGTTGTTCATATAAGATATGCTTAATTCCTGCAGGAACTAGTTGTGACAATACCTGTGAAATGTTGCCTAGCAGGGAAGCTCATTATTACTTTGTACTGTTTATTGTTTTTGTTTTTTCTTTAGTAACTGGATATGCAAATACCCTTTACCTATCATTTTTCAAAATATTAGACTCCAAGAAGGAAATCAGGTGTTTAGAATAAACCATATTGTTCAGTCATAGTCAGCCACCCTACTCGTTCATATAGTGTTGGGAACCCTCCTGAAACCTAAGTTCTTAGACACCAGTCAAGGACCAATCCTGAGAGCAGGTCTTCTTAAGGATATCAGTGCCAGGTGTGCTTTGTTACCTCTTCAATACACTTGTTGATATTTGTTTGTGATCTCCTGTTTGCTCCATCAATATTGAAATTTCCAGAGGAGGCCAGAATTTGCTATTTACTTAAACCAGTATCAGTATCAATCAGGATGAGTTAGGTTTTGCCATGATAACAAATAATCTCCCCCAGAAGGAGATATATATACACTTAAAATACATATTTTGTATATATATGTATATATATATTTACCTCTGTCCTCATTTTTTATTGGTGCATTATAGTTTTATATAATGATGGGATTTATTGTTACATATTTGTACATGCACACAATATAACAATATAGTTTGGCCCAGTACTTCCCCCCACCCAAAATATATTAATAGGTTAAAATGGCAAAATTTTGTCTTACTAATGGTGTATAGGAGAAGTAGAGCCTGCTCTGTGCTCTCCTCACTCTGATACCCAGGCTGCCTGATACCCTATTCTTTGGTTGACTTGACAGATAGAAAGAGAAAGCACAATAAATCATGAGCTGCCTTTTCAAATTTCCTCTTCACTTCTGCTTAAAATTTATTGGCCAAAGTTATATGACTTCATACAGTGACCATGTGCCTAGAAAGAGAAGTGCTTCAAATGTAAAATGAACAGCAGTAATTAAAGTTTATAAAATATAACAGTATTCTTTGTTACTATCCTTCAGTCAGGGGTTCCTAACCTATGGCTCACTGTCTCCTCGAGCTGCTGGGTATTATTAAATGAGCTGGACAGTAAAAGTTCTGTTTTCTTCTTGCCATCTCATTTTGGAGGGTTTTTGTTTGATGTTACTTTCTCAAGGTAGTGAAAAGAGATTTTGGAGTGTTCTCCATGGTTTTCCCACCTTCCTCGTCTTTTTTTCCTTTCTGCTCATTTCTCTACTTTTACCTCCTGGGGGAGGAAAAAAAGGTGTATTGTATTGAAAGAGGGAAATGTGCTAGAATAGTAATTACATTAACTGTCACTAAACTGTTAAAGTTGTAAAGTGTATTGTGTTACAGTGTTTGTAAAGAGAGAGATTTGTGAGCTTTGATTTTAGAAATACAATACATCTTGTAGATATTTGAGAGAATAGGGTCAGAAAGGTCCCTGTGGACACAGGTCAGGAAAGAAGGCCGTGTCAACAGCTGTTTACTTTCTCCCGCCATGACAGTGAAGTGAGGCAAGGATGTGGTTGGCATTCTATCAAGTGGAGGATTAGCGCAAACTCTGCTGACCCCACTTACACAGTCTCCACTTAGTTGCAGGATGTTATAAAGAGCAAGTGTATGCAAATGAAGAAAACCATAATTAAGCACAAAGCAACAACAGACGGTGAGCTATCTCTGTCCTGAAGAAAAATCTGATGGGCATTTGGCAGGGAAGGGGGTAGAGTTGGTAAAAAGAGACAAGGAGTGAAATTCTTTGGAGAAAGGCTAGTTAGTTGTGTATATAAAGCCCCACTGGGACCACATATTTGGTAAATCTCCTTCGGTAGGATTAACTAGCTGAAATGAACCTGGTACGATGACACTCTTTCATCTAATCTGTCTCTTTGGATAAGTGGAAACTAACATAGACAAAGGCTTTTCTTTGTGAATCTTTCAATAGTGATTTATTTTTTTAAAAGAGTTACTATATAGGGAAAGTAGTCTCATTTCAGTTAATTTGAAAAATATAGTAGAAAGAAGCACAAATACCTGCTAATCCCACCATCCTTAGTTAGCCACTGCTAACATGTATGTTTATACAATTGAGATAATATATTTACTATTATATATTCTTATTTTTCCACCTAAAAACTTTTTCTTGCCAAGTGTGGTGGTACATACCTATGATCCCAGCTATTTCAGAGTCATTTGAAGCCAGCCTGTACAACTTAGTGAGACCCTGTCTCAAAATAAAATATAAAAAGGGTTGGGAATGCAGCTCAGTGGTAGAATGACCCTGGGTTCAATTCCTAGTACAAAAAAGGGGGAAAAAAAGAAAAAGTTCTTTCTTCCTGGACAGAAACAATTATGAAATGTGTTTTACAGAGAAACAATATTACCCATATTAGCAAATTGTGGCTAGCTCAGCACACTGATGTTAAACAAAAGATGTTTAACAAAAGGTGTTAAACAAATAGGTGTTCTTTATGGGTATCTCTCTTTCTGGGTAGCCCAGAAAGAGGGCTATACTAGATTTTAGGAATGAAAGATTCAGACTCTGGAAATGTCCTTGGCTGACAGAGTGTATAATATACAGAATTGGGGGTTGACTTTCCATAGAGGCATCATGTCATATATGGTCCTAAATGAAGTATTTCCATGATCACATAAATGAAGTGAACAGATATCCCTGCTCTCCAGGTGCTCTTTTCAGTTTGTCCTCTTCCTGTGATATGAGGGGGGACAAGTTTGCATATTTGTTTGTGGCAATCACCCAGATGTGCTGGCATTTCCTCTCTGGTTCTTGCTGACATGTGAAGCCAGAATTAAAGACAGGCAGTTAGTGTAGAGTAGGTAGTCAGGTCAAATCAGTAAGATGGAGCCCAATCTGAGTCCAGGAAGTTGGAAACTGCCTCTGGAAGATTGGAATGTGATGTCTCCAGAGCCTTTTGATACCACCCCTCCCCAAAAGGTTTTTAATGAAGCATCTCCTGAGCAGACAAAGAGCAACTAATCAATGCCCCCTGGGATGCCGCTCCCTTCCTGCTTAGCACTCCATCTTGGCCCTTGTAGCCCACTTGCTCACCCACTGGCCATCCCATTGGCATCTCCTGGGTCTAGTCATGTAGGCAGGAAGGAGAGAGAGAGGGGGGGAGAGAGCAAGAGAAGAAAGTAAAAGTCTATAAAAAAGGCAGGGAACTCTCACTTCTTGGGATACCAGAATAGCAGCCATGGCCCCTTTCTCCCTCCTAGGAGAAGTCTGTGTTACTACTTTTAAATAACACCTGCTCTACATACTTGCCTCAGTGTGCTTCTCTAATATTCAAACTTCAGCATTTGAGGAAGCAGAACTCATCACCGATAACCGGCGGTATCACCTGCTCTCCAGGTGCTATTTTCTGTTCTCTTCCTGTGATACGAGGGGGGACAAGTTTGCTTGTTTGTGGTGATCACCCAGATGTCCTGGCCTTACCTCTCTAGTTCTTGCTAATATGATAGAGCAAATCCATGGGGATATTGACAGGACACCAGGGGCAAACAATGTACCACTGTGTGCCCATAATTCTATGAGGCTGTGCGGAGGGATGCAGGCAGTATCCCCTCCCTCTCTTGCCATCTCTGAGAAGTGTCCCCAGATTCCT
Organism: Glaucomys volans; assembly: GCA_020662805.1. NCBI lineage: Eukaryota > Metazoa > Chordata > Mammalia > Rodentia > Sciuridae > Glaucomys > Glaucomys volans. The sequence continues at coordinate 219,035 of JAJEJO010005070.1, read as the reverse complement.
TCTCTGGTGGAGCCTTCCCAAACTCTCTGATAGCTAATTATTCTCCCTAACTTACTGGAATCCTTCCCCTCTACAGTCTTAGGCTTGCTCAAATTCTCTACAGAGCTGGAAAGTGCTCCCTTGTGGAAGGGCAATAGGTACTGAGGGTGCAGCCCTCCCAGAAATTTGGGAGCCAGTAGCTTGCTTAGTCAGTCAGGGTTCACAGTTCCCAGCCCCAGGGTACGTGTGAGGTGACAGTGACAACACCTGTGGTTCTGGTCCTGAGCAGGAATTTCTGGTTTGGGTGTGAGTTTGTGTAAATGACTGATTTGAAACAATGATACAGGGCTCAGGCTGGGACAGGCATGTAAGTGGGTCAGGTCAGCTTGGAGGACATCGTCAATCGTACGTTGCCCAATCTGTCCTATGAGTGTCCAGAGCATGCTCCTTGCACTCCTGCCAGTCTCAACTTTGTTTTGTCCTCCCTATCTGGTCCTTGTTGCTTTTTCTATGACCAGGAGCAACATGGAACAGGGCAGGAAGGATTCAACTCAACTAGTAATTCACTATAATGAAGACTGAATGTTCTATCTTCCTGGATGGCTCTGCATTGAGCCTTCTCTGTTTTTCTTCCATTTTGGTTAAACAGGTTTGCTCCCCCTTTTTCCAACTTCTTCCATACCTCTTCCATTCCAGATTCCTTCTTATTGCTTTGCTTCCATGAACCACCAACCTTGTCCTGAAACTCAGCTATCCATCTCACTCTTTGTAGTCCGACCAGTAGAACACTGATTTTCCAGGTGTGATCTCTGGACCAGCAGCATCAGTATCACTTGGGAACTTGTTAGAAGGGCAAACTCAAGCTTCATCCCAGACCTCCTAGAGTAGAAACCTCCAGGGTGGAACCCAGCAATTCAGGTTTAACAAACACTTTGAGTAGAAGGCTCTGGGTCACTGAGGAAAATCAGAACTGAAGTCACCTGCTAAAATCATTGTTTCCTCACATGCCTCTTTGGTTCACAAATCTTGAAGGGCTCTTCATTCCCTACAGGATGAAATTCTGCTGGAATTCAGGCCTTCTACAATCCTATCAGCTCCTATTCTGCATTCCCTTTGTTACAGTCAAACTCTTCTCTGCCATTCCTGCCATTCAATACCACCCCCTCCCTGTGCTCTTCATACTTACTCACATCCTATGTATTCTTACTGCAGCAGCATAAGCCACGTCTTACTCCTGAGTCCAGCCCAGAGCTTCCTCCTCCCTCTGTACCTAGTCTAGTCTTATGTATTTTTATGGTCTAATGCATCAGTTGACACCCATTCATTCTGCCTTGCATTGCCAATGTTTCTGTCTATGGATCTATTTTCTACAAATAGATCATAAGCTTCCTGAGGTTTTATAACACTAAATCTCTTTGTAATACTTACTAATTAATGCCTAATTATTTCCTTTTACCTTATATCATTGTTCCCAAAACTGACCTGATAATAAGAATACCTGGTGCACCTGGTGCATTGGTGGAAAACATGTATTCCCAAAGCCCCTACCACAAGCCTCTGAACTGGAACCCTCAGGGCAGGTCCTGAGAATAAGTACCCCAGCCCTTCCCAGCACCAGGCGTGTTTGGGAAACATATGTTTAAACAGTAAGTGTCCAACCATGTTGATGTGTTTTTTAGAGGGAGTCTTTTCCATTAAAAGAAATAAACAGGAGGGAAAGAGGTTTTTTTAGACATATGAGTATTTGGTAAGCACTTGCTGAATGCCTGAGTTTGAGCCTAAAGGGAGTTCAGGAGGAACAATCAAGGAGAAAATGGGAGGGGAACAGATTCTAGCAGAAGACCCGAGGAAGAGGGGAATGAGACGGAAACAGCACAAGGGGACATGGAATTTAAATGACTGCTTCCCCTGAGGGGCATGTGAATGAGTAGGAATCCAAGTGGGAAGGTAGGGTGGTAAGGAGGAATCGAGAGAACTGAGTCTATCCTTTTATTCTGTGTGACTCTGAGGGGAGTAATTTTGCCATTCATGAACCACTAGGAGCCAGGAAACTGACTTCGCCCTGAATCAGATGTTGTAGAAATCCCTCAGAGGGCAGTCTTGTTTTTAGAATTATATCATTGAAGCCAACCTGTGTCACTTTGTAAATGAAGAAACGGTCCAGGAAGTTTAATAATTCATTCAAGAACACATTGTTGTCAGGGCCGAGGCTAGCTCAACCATCCTATGACTTTTTTCAAACATGTTTAGCTTTTAAAAAAATCTTTAATTTTAAGTTATATTTTATAAATCTTTATTTTATATAAAAATGAACAATTAATGCCTTCTTCAATCCCAATTTTCAGAAGTGAGACTTAATCCTAAAAAAGTGTTAATAACTGAGGAAATAAGGATCTAAAAGTATTACCACAGTGACTGGAATATACTTGGCATTAATATCTGTCTATTCTTCTGATCCTTCAATTGCATATACATTCAGACCCTAAACTGAAAGTTTAACCATTTTCATTGTTTATATAATAAGGGCATTGGCTTTGGAGCAATCCGGATCAGAGTTGAAATCCTGGCTCTGTCACCTACCGTAGATATTTGTTCACAATTGTTTAATAGCAAATATTAATATTGAATAAATGTTTGTAATTGTGCATTTACCAAAGACTTGATTTCTTTTTTTTTTTTTTAATATTTATTTATTTATTTAGAACCAGGGATTCAATCCAGGGGTGCTTAACCGTTGAGTCACATTCCCAGCCCTTTTTATTTTTTGTTTTGAGACAGGGTCTCACTAAGTTGCTTAAGGCCTCACTGTGTTGCCGCTGAGACTGGTCTTGCGCTTGTGATCATCCTCCCTCAGATTCCTGAGGTCCTGAGATTACTGATGTGTGTTACTGCACACTGGCTAAGACTTGATTTTTTACCTATCAAGTGGTAATAATATTAAACTTTTCATGATTGCTCTGAAGATTAAATATAATGATGCTTGAAAAGTGCTTAGCACAATGCCAGATGTTTAGCAAGCGTTCAATATATGTGTAATCTTTATTATTTATTCACAGCAAAATTTAATCTATCAAGCTGGGCACGGTGGCACACGCCTGTAATCCCAGCGACTCGGGAGGCTGAGGCAGGAGGATCGCGAGTTTAAAGCCAGCCTCAGCAACTTGGTGAGGCCCTAAGCAACTCAGTGAGACCCTGTCTCTAAATAAAATACAAAATAGGGCTGGGGATGTGGCTCAGTGGTGGAGTGCCCCTGGGTTCAATCCCCAGTACCCAAAAAAAAAAAAAAAAATTTAATCCATCAGAACCTTTTTTTCCCCCCCTCTGTGGAGTGAAACAGGATTAACCCCAGGGTCTTAAACATGCTAGGCAAGCACTCTACTACTGAGTTATATCCCCAACTCTTTATTAAATTTTATTTTTAGACAAGGTCTCCATAACGTTCCCAGGCTGGCCTCAAACTTGTTATCTTCCTGCCAAATGGCTGGGATTACAGGCATGTGCCACTGCACCCACCAATCAGCACCTTCTAATAAAGAGGTAGCAAAAAGTAGTGCCTAAGCCAACAACCTGAGCTTGAATCCTGGACCTACCACTTGCTACTTGTGTGACCATCAAAATGTTATTTAATTGCTCAATACCTTAGTTATTATTCCCATTTTACGGATGTAAAACTTACACTTAATTCACAGAGTCATTGTTAAAAATGAATCAATTAATATGTGAAATGTGCTTAGTTCAGTGCCTACCACAGGATAAATATTCAAAAAAATATTAGTTATCATTATGTATTTCTTCCTATACTTATTGGCCTTCAGACTTTCTGACTTTGACAGATGCCTTTGAAGCCAGGCATAGTGGTACACACCTGGCTCAGGAAGTTGAGGCAGGAGAATCTCAAGTTCAAGGCTAGCCTCTGCAACTTAGTGAGACCCTTTCTCAAAATAAAAAATAGAAGGGTCTGAGGATGTGACTCAGTGGTAGAGCAACCTTGGGTTTAATCCCAAGAAACAGAGAGTGAGAGAAAAAAAAGAAGAAAGGGCAAGGACATGGAAAAGGGAAAGGGCATAAAAAGGAAGTAATGCATCTTTCTGCTAGCCCAAAGGTAAGCAGAAAGTAAGGTTCTTTTATCCCTTTCTTTCTTCTCGATTTTCCACACGTAACCCTAGAAATTCTCATTCTGGTCTACTTACCAATCAATATAATCCTATCCACCATGATTAATTGAGCTGAAACTCTTGCTATAGTCAACTTTCCAGAACTTTCTAATCACTGCGAAGTTGTAGTTGACTGTCTCTCTTTGGGCACCTTCCTGTCTTTGTGTGTGCTGTAGCAGACATAATTACCTTCCCAGCAGCTCTTCCCTTGCCTGCCCACAGTCAGGCCTCTGATTCTGCAGGAGAATCCACCTGTCAGAGAAGAGGGGCTCTATCCTGATTGACCTAAACCCATTATGGTGGCTTCATTGTCTGCCAGTGTGGTTTAGGCATAGGCACATATCTTAATTTTGGAAAATGAAACATGAATGGACATCCACTGGGAGATTCTAGGATATATATCCTTACTTTTAAAAATAAATTTATTGGAAGAAGCAATCTCCCTCCTACAGAATGTGATTATGTCTGCATTTGATATCCTGAACTGCAAAAGCTTTCTTTACCATGAAGGGAACTAAGAGTAGGAGGGCAGAGGATGTGAAACCTCTGGGTCTTCAGTGATGTTGTAGAGCATAAGGTCAAACACTCCCAAAGCCATCTTACCTTGGGAGTTTTGGTTACATGAAATAATAAATGTTCCTTATTATTTAAACCAAGTTGAACTGTTTTTTTTATCTGTTATGTATAGTTGGAAATACCCTAAATAATACGCAAACCCTAGTTCTGCATAGATAAAGACTTCTTTTTACCCTAAGTCTCATAATTTCAAGTTCTACTACCTCTGTGAAGCTACCTAGCTAGTCCCATCCCAGAAGAGAATAAGTATATTCTCTGAACTCTTTTATTGACTCGGTTGGGCCTTTCTCTTGTCCTTTAAACACAAGATCCTGAAATAGGTATTTTCGGCATCCCCGATTTCCAGCATTACTTGAAAAATGCAAACACTTAAACACATCTTCTATGATGCTGAGAAAAGCAGATGTGGCCTTGCCTGTCTGCTCACTGGTTTGCACTTGGTGTGATTGCCAGTTAATGGAAAATGTATAGATTTGGAAGCTGACAAACCACAGTTCAATCAAGTTCTATCACTTACTAGCTATAGGTTTCATACAGTTCTGCTAAACCTTTCTGTTTTATTTTGTGTATTATGATTTATTCACTACCTTTTTTAAGTGATCCAGGACCTCACTCATGTTAGGCAATTACTGTACTACTGGGCTACATCCCCTGCTTTCTCTTATGTAAAATATGTTTAGTAATACTTTGTAATATCATTATGAGGATTAGAGGGGACAGTGAATATAAAGTGCCCAAGACACAGTGTACACTTAATAATTTCACGTATGAAATATATGTAGCATGTACCCAACTTTCCCTTAATTTCTTTGTGATTGCTGAAGAAGAAAATTCATGCAAGGAGGACAGTCAGCAACAGGCAGTAGAAGAAGTAGGTCTGACTTGAACTGAAAGATATCTAACCATCATTTTCTCAATAGCTTTGTTAGGAAACAGAGGCCCAGATATATTCAAAGACTTGTTCAAAGTCCCATTTCCTGTTGGTGTATTTTAATGTTCACAGGTTCCCCAGAACATGTGATTCTGATGATAAAGATATATCTATTCTCCAACTTTATCCCTTCTACCTATATTGGGACTTGGGTCAGCTGACAAAGAGGGAAGTGTCATTGCTAACACTTTCAAGGCCAGACCAAGTGGAATTGGGTAAGAAAGTACCTCCCAGGAGATTTGAAAAAAGTCACATCAACCTTCCTAAGAGAGAAAACATGAAAATTTGGATGTGATCTATTATTCAAAGCAAAGAGTAAGGAAAAATGAGGATAATCTCCATTCAAATCCTGATACTATCATAGAAGTTATACCCTCAGAAATTCTTTTGATCTTAGTTTCTTCACCTATATATGGCTTTGCTCTGTAAATCATGTTTTCTCTGTATTATTTAAAAAAATCACAATACGTGAGGGAGGGGAGTGGAAACAAGGAAAATAAAAACGTGGAAAGCATTGATCACTATTTAAGTTAACCATAAGCCAAATACCAGCTTCCCACAGAACTGTCAACTTGCTCAAACTTAACACAATTGAAATCTGCACAGAGGAACACTCAATCTTCTTTTGCAATCCAGGCCTAATAGGATTGGTAGATGAAACCGTGATTAGATTTTGATTGTGCTCATTTGCCTGTATGTTTTGCACACCAGGTGTCTATGAATGAGAAGACTGAATGAGTTTCTAAACTCAGAAGCTATGACATAAATAGTATGTCCTGAAATCAGTCACTGCCAGGTAGGGCAAAGAAAGATGCCCAAGTAGGTGTTGAGTCCCCAGAGCCAAAGTAGAGAAGTCTTGACAGCTGAGGTTGCTGGCTGCAGGAGGTGGGGGGGTGGGTATTGCAAGAGTAAATCATGATATAAGTATATTATGTGGTGAGCCAGGTATGTATTATAAGACAATATTTATACCCACGTTAAGAAATTAACTCCAGAAATCAACCCTGCATCTTGCCAATCTTTCATCTTCCTTACATTCTACTACACACACCTTAGAAAAACTAAAAATCAAAAGGGACCTGAGAGTTCTTATAATTCAGCTAGTCTTGCTTGTACTCTTTCCTGTCTTACACTCACAAGACTCAATATATATATATTCTTTTATCTTCCTTGTTTTAGGGTTCTATTTTATTTTAAACTCAACTATTTAAATGCCCCTCCCGTCTATATGTAGTAGAATGATAACCTCTATCTCTCACCCTGGACAAAACTCAAAGTGGATCAAGGACCTAGGCATTAGACCAGAGACCCTGTGTCTACTAGAGGAAAATGTGGGCCCAACGCTGCATCATATTATGAGTTCCTCAACAAGACTCCCAAAACTCAAGAAGTAAAATGAAGAATCAATAAATGGGATGGTATCAAACTGAAAAGCTTTTTTCATAATCAAGAATATGAACAGAGAGCCCACAGAGTGGGAGAAAATCTTTGCCACCTATACCTCACATAGAACATTAATCTCCAGGATATATAAAGAACTCAAAAAACTTAACACCAAAAAAAACCCCAATCAATAAATGGGCAAAGGAACTGAACAGGCACTTCACAGAAGAAGAAATATGAATGATCAACAAATATATGATACATCTCTAGCAATTAGAGAAATGCAAATTAAATCACACTGAGATTCCACCTCACTCTAGTCAGAATGGCAATTATCAAGAATACAAGTAACAATAAATGGTGGCAAAGATGTGGGGAAAAGGTACACTCATACATTGCTGGTGGGACTGCAAATTGGTGCAACCACTCTGGAAAGCAGTGTGGAGATTCCTTAGAAAACTTGGAATGGAACCACCATTTGACCTAGTTATGCCACTCCTAGGCATATACCCAAAAGACTTAGAATCAGCATACTACAGTGATGCGGGCACATCAATGTTTATAGCAGCTCAGTTCACAATAACTAAGCTGTGGAACCAAATTAGCTGCACTTCAACAGATGAACAAAGAAAATGTGGTACATATACACAAAGGAATAATACTCAGCTGTAAAGAAGAATTAAATTTTGGCATTGTCAGTAAATGGATGGATCTGGAGACCATTAAGCTAAGTGAAATAGGCCAATCCCCCAAAACCAAAGGTCAAACGTTCTCTCTGATATGCAGATGCTAACACACAACAAAGGTGGAGAGGGAAAGAGTAGAAGTTCACTGGATTAGACAAAGGGGAATGAAGGGAAAAGAGGGGAATAGGAAAGACAGTAGAATGAAGCCGACATAACTTTCCCATGTTCATATATGAATACACCACCAGTGAAACTCCACATCATGTACAATCACAAGAATGAAATCCTAATTAGAATAAGTTTTACTCCTTGTATGTATAATATGTCAAAATACACTCTATTGTCAGGTATATCTAAAAAGAACAAATAAAAAACAAAAAATAAATCTGTTAAAAAAGAAATTTCCTCCCTTTCTTTTTCCTCCCTCCTCCCCCTCCCCACTCTTCCTTTCTTTTCCTTGAAACAGTCTATGTTGTCCATACTAGCCTTTAACTCTGGCCTCAAATAATCCTCCTGCCCAACCCCCTGAATAGCTAAGACCACAGACGTATACCGCTGTTCCTGGCTTCTTTTATCTTCATTTGTCTCTACTCTCTTCTTATTTTGCATTAGATAGCATAGAGATCACTATTTTATTACAGTGAAAATGTGTTTGTGTAGACTAATTCAACCCTATATACTTGAGTTTCTGAATAAGTATATAAATTAATAGCAAAAGTGGGAATTATCTACAGTGAGAGAACTGAGGGATGTTTTTGACTGAGATGGTATGAAATGTCATTTACATTAAAAGGCAGGCTTGATGTGTATCAAGAATTGCACTAAAACCAGGTAAGCGTATCTCCCAAGGGAAGTCAGTCTTTTAATCAACAAAGAGTTGTGAATGTCAACATGATTGTCATACTGGTTAGGGGTGATTACTGAGAGCCAGGAAGTTTGTAGGTAGACATCAAATACTTCTAAAACAACCTTTTCAGCCTTCTTTTAGGAATAGTACCTTGTTTTTGCATTTCATTTGATATTATTCAAAACCCTTTTGTATCAATCCCATTTGATTCTCCTAAAGGTGGTCAAGTCAGATATCATATATTTTGCAGATGAGGACTCTGAAACACCACGTGACTTGGTGACTATCCCAATGTCACTTGTTTAGAAGTGACCTGGCTATAACCCATGTCTCTGGAGGAACTATTATACTTGATTTCTTCCTTTTGAGAATGTACATTTGATTAGGTCATGTCTTTTTTATGTGTGTGTGCTTTGACTTCCAGGAAGTTCAGAACCATATTTGAAGGTCCTCTGAAAGATTTACATCTTCTCATATCATCTACATACTTGTGTTTTTTATCTCCTAGTCTTGAACTTTTTTTTAATTCCTGTTTCCTGGCCATAATTCTTTATTCTGACCTTTTTTTAACCTTTATTTTATTCTGGAGCCACTATTGGCTCCATTTAATCATTTGCAGAAGGGGTAAACGTATAAAGAAATATATAATTATAACAATGTTTTTAAAAAAAAAAACACACAAAACTAAAGCATATATTCCTGGGAAGATCAAATAGTTAAGTCTGCTGAGCCTGACCACATTAGAAAATCCCTATGTTTGATTCTATATGATTTAATTAGCATTTTGAAAAATTTGGTTAAGAGAGGACAACCTCTACAACACTGAACAAAAAGCATTGACTTAAAATTTTGTAACTTAACCATCAACATGACCCTAGCTCAGTATTTCTTACAGCTTTATGAAAAAGAACCATCCACTGAGATCAGACATCTGGAATGGTCTGGTTTTGTGCATCAAATTAGGACACTGGGTTTGTGACTTATGTCCTTCATTCATTATTTAGATTGCCTTTGATGCTGGATCATGTGTTCTTAATTTATCTGTCCAGCTCCATCTCCCCACTTCCCAGCTGGCATCTTACATTCCACAGATTCAGAAGCTTCCTGCTGAAGCTCACACTGGTCCTTTGATGGACCCCTTCTCTCCCTCCCCTTATAGGCCCAATTCATGCCACCTCCCTTAAGAAACGTCCCTTGATGTGAGCTCCTGTTAGTTGCATCTCTCTAGCAGAAGCCCCCTCTCCATAACATTTGGAATATTCCACCATGGTTAGTGTTTTAATCTCCCCTGCCAGATTGTGAACTCCTAAAGTCAGGAACCATTTCATGGTGATGTAGATGCAGATGCGATCTAGTGTAGTTCTTGGTTCACAGGAGGTATTTAGTTTAGCTTTGATACTTAGTGAGCTCTTGCTGAAGTGATATCAAATGAGTTGTCACATAGGTCAACAAGACATTTCACTGGGACACAGCTATACCTTGGTCAGGAATGCTTCCGTGGGACATATCGCTTCTCTGAGGTCATGATTACAGTAACACCTTGTTTTTTGTTTTGTGGGGTTTTTTTGTTTTGTTTTGTTTTGTTTTGTTTTGATCTTACTTTGATCTGCTTTATTCTCTATTTTCCTTTTCCTTGTGATGAAGCTTATTTACCTCAAAGCCTACCTTCCCACTTTATTTTCTTTGTTTTTTTTGTGGTGCTGGGGATTGAACCCAGGGTCTTGTGCATGCTAGGCAAGCATTCTACCAACTGAGCTATATCCCCAGCCCTACCTTCCCACTTTAAAACTCCTTTTATTAGTAGCAGTGATAATATTTTGGGGTTGGAGATTGAATCCAGGACCTTGCATGTGCTAAGGATGCATTCTACCAATGAGCTAGTGCTTCTTCCAATTATCTATGTCCCCAGTTTGGGTTTATTTTATTTTTAAAAAGCCAAGACAAGAAAAACTTGGTGCATGTTGGCAAGAGGTAAATATTAAATGTAATCAATGACAGAACTAGGTTATTTATACAAAAAATTCCAGCATCTGTTTTAAGATCATAAATCAAATCATAGCATTTTAAAGCCTGAAGGAACCAATTGCTTTAATAAAAGTTGACTTAATATTTATTGATTTGGTGATACAGTCATGCACTGCTTAACCACCAGGACCTATTCTAAGAAACATGTTAGGAAAAAGCATAGAATGTACTGATACAAAGTACAGCTTTGAAATCACTAGGTGAGACAATCTATGTGACAATCCACTTTCATATATTTGGTCTGTCATTGACCAGAATGTCCTTATAAGCATATGACCATTATTATCTTTCACTGAAGACTAAAATATTACTTATAGAGCTGTGGACCAACTAACTGCCATTCATAGTAAGGACCAGGAAGAAGGCAGGCAGGAGCTCCAATAAATGAAAATAAGAATCTCATGATTCATGCCTTTGGATCATGGAACATGCCTTTGGGTGCTTACTCTGAAATCTTATTCCCAGCCAAGATGAAATCCTTTGGAACCATACTAGGCATAAAGTACAGTTAGCATAACCAGTGGTTTGCCAAAGGACTTTTCCTGCCTTTATCACATCCGAGGATAGCTGTGAGTCCTGGGTCACTCCTTAGACCTAAGCAAACAAGATAAACCCTGGCCCCACAGCTTGGTTCATCCTTAATTGATCAAGGTGAGCCACACATATCCTGGTAGAATGCTAGGAAGTAGACAGAAATGTGGAAGCAGAATCAGGTATGGTGGTGCATGCCTGTAATCCCAGCTATGTGGGAGGCTGAATCTAGAGGATGGTAAGTTTGAGGCCAGCCTGGGCAACTTAGTGAGACGTTGTCTCAATAATAAAAGGATTGGAGGGGTAGTTCAGTGAGAGAGTGCTTACTTAGTACATGCAAAACCCTGGGGTTCAGTTCCCAGGACCACCAAAAAAGAAAGAACGAAAGAAAGCAAAGAAGGAGAGAGAGAGAGAAAGAAAGAGAGAGAGAGAGAGAGAGAGAGAGAGAGAGAGAGAGAGAGAAAGGAAGGAAGGAAAGAAGGAAGAAAGGAAGGAAAGAGTGGGTCCAAGGAGCCTAAACTGTCTAAACAAAGGAAAATGGGAAGAATGTTAAAAGCTTAGAAATTCTAGTTATTGGGGTGTAGGCTGTTTGCATTTAACTCATAACCATTTTGCTAATCCACTACCAAATTTCTGGCCCACAGAGACTCTTTGGTAATAGATGTTTGTGATTTTTTTTTTTTTTGAACCGGGGATTGAACTCAGGGACACTCGGTCACTGAGCCACATCTCCAGCCCTATTTTGTATTTTATTTAGAGACAGGGTCTCATTGAGTTGCTTAGGGCCTCGCTAAGTTGCTGAGGCTGGCTTTGAACTCGCGATTCTCCTGACTCAGCCTCCCAAGTCACTTGGATTACAGGTGTGTGCCACCACACCCGGCTCTGATGTTTGTGATTTTTGACTGTTACATTTTGGGTATTTGTAATGCAATATGAGATACTTTTACTATCTCTTTTCTGATTTTTAAAAATCTTATGATTAACTTTGCCTATTCTGGAACTTTATATTGACAAAATCATATTGTGTGTCATCAATAACTGAATTTGCAATTGAATTTTATTTTTAATATTTTGAGCTTTTCCCTTAAAAAAACTCTGAAGCAATTATTTGATTATTTGGTCACTAAATTACAAAAGAACAACATCTAATGAAGACGCACCTAGCAATTCTTATTTGTCTATGTGTATATGTATGGGAATGTTTGTTTTGTATTGGAGATTGAAACCAGGACTTTGTGCCTGCTAGCAAGTACTCTACCACCAAGCCGTATCCTCAGCTTGTTTCTGAGCATTTAATTATTTAGACTTTTCTCTTCTTCTCCTTCTCCTTCTCCCTCTTTCCCACCTCCTCCCTCTCCCCTGCCCTCTCTCCTTCCCTCTCCGCCCTCCTCCTTTTTCTCCTCCCCTCAACCCCCTGGCCAGTATTGGAAATTGAACACAGAACTTTCCAATGCTAAGCAACGGCTCTACCTCTGAGCTACACCCAATCCTTTATTTATTTACTTTATTTTGAGACAGACTGGCCTCAAACTTGCTATCCTCCTGCCTTAGCCTCCCAAATAACTAACTGGGATTACATGCATGCACCACCATGTCTGGCTCTTATTTAGACTTTTCAACATGTTTTAATTCCTTAGGAATGATCTTTTTGAGGTGCAACCTAGTGTCCCATTAGGACCAACCTCAGACCTTGAACCTAGTATGTGTTCAACAAATAAATACAGTAATTAAAAACATAGCTAAATTAATCAGTTGTTGCCATCAGTTCTAGCTGCCTGAGTGATACAGACTCTTCCTTTCTACCTGTGCTGCATTTTGTCTCTCACATTTCCTGAACTTTAACCTATGTCATAAGCCATACAGAAAAGTAGGTGTGAGGACCAGCCTGAGGTTTCTGTATCAATCAAAAGCTCTGGGACTGTGTCCTGTATCACTGTGGTGGACATGAGGCACATGTTCCAGTTAACACCTGCAGACTTGGGCTGGTAATTCTGTCTTCAGGAATTTTAAAATTAAACCACAAAAACAGGCAGACCACCATCTGTCTTTTCTGAATCCACATTTTGCTTACCTCCCCGAATGATGCTGTTATTTGTTTCTGGACAGACTATATGTTGTTTAATTCCAAGGATAGAAAAATCAAACTAAATTTTATCTAATTTAGCACAGTGTGTGAAAACTCTTCTATAATTGCAAATTTGAAAAGTAGCTCTAGTTTCTTGGTAGATGGGGTAGAATTAGCAAAGACAACATCTTGATAGCCCCTAGGTCATCTCCTTACATATTTTGGAATTTGACTCAAATGCAAATTTTGCAACCAGTTACAAATAAATTAAGAATTCAAAATATTGGGAAGATGATCTTCCATAGACATTTTTAGAAAGCTGAGTTCATCTTGTATTGATTTTTTATCTTTTCTTGTGAATATACTTATCTCTTTCTAAAATTTGTATAACTAAAAGTGGTCCATCACTATGGAAGTGGAATGCAGAAATGAGACAACCAAGATGTAAATTTTCAAGTCTCAAAATATGGTGGATAAAGGTCAAAAAGAGGAGCCACACTGAAGGGGCTCCCTTTGGTTAAGTGTGGGAAAATTGGAATAACAAAATTAATGACAGAAAGGAATGATAAGGCATGAATAAAATAAGAATCCATGGTCCCTGCAGATATAAATAATTGAACAAGTAAATGGGGGAATATGAAAATTATTAAAGTATCTTGAATGCTACATAATATGTGTAGAAAGAATGATTAAAGTAGAAAAATCATTATTTATAAATACAGTAATAATTGTTTTAGGATCAAGAATTGTCAGTGGATGTTAAAATTATGAGCTAATACAAATTATTTACATGATCTCAAAGTATCTTCCCACTTAATGGTTATGCAGAAAAATAGTAACATTTCCATGGAGAAAGCTGGAAGACATCACTTTCTTCAAGTGATCAACTTGGCTTCAACATTGAAGGGACAAATTGGTACTGTGTACTCTGGTTAGCCCCATGAAGAGAATGCAGTATCATTTCTGTGGTATTCTTTCCAAAATGCACAATCTGAATTTCATTATGAACAAATATCAAACCCAAACTGAAGGATGTGCTATAGAACAATAGGCTTGTACAATCCCAAAATGTCAAGGACTTGGAAGACAAAGACAGATTCAAAAATTGTCCAGATCAGTGTTTTAGAACATTAGCATACATCATAAACACCTGGACAGGCAAGTTAGAAATAGATTATGCCATCCCCCACCTCCAGTTTCTGATTCATGGGTCTGGGATGGGGCCCAATCCCTTGCATATCAAACAAGTTCCTAGATAATGTACATGGTGGGGATCCGAGGATCACATTTCAAGAACCAGTGGTCTAGATTGGCAAAGTGATGGCCCATCAGCTAAATTCAGCTGGGCACCTTGTTTTTCTATACAGTCTTCTCTTATTCACAGGGATATGTTCCAAGGCCCCAGTGGAAGCCTGAAACCATGGATAGTATCAAACCCTCTGTAGCATGTTTTTCCCTATACACATGTACCATTGATAAAGTCTATGAATTAGGTACAGTAAGAGATTAACAATAATAGCTATAAAATAGAATAAAAATATAAAAACATACACCATAGTTAAAGTTATGTGACTATGGTCTCTCAAAATAACTTATTGTACTTACTTACCTGTCTTATGATGACATGAGATGATAATGAATCACTTTGTACTCTCTCTTTGTCCTATTCAAATTGCCAGCACCACTACTTTTGCCCTTCTGAAGCTGTTATTAAGTAAAATAAGGGTTAGCTGAACAAAAGCACTGCCATACTGCCACAGTTGATCTGATAACTGAGGTGGCTGCTAAGCGACTAATGGGCAGGTAGTGTGCAGAACGATGCTCTCCGCAGAAGGGTGATTCATGTCCCCAACAGAATAGAGTGAGATAGTGCCGGCTTTTATAATGCTACTCAGATTGGCAAGCCATTTAAAACTTGTGAATTGTTGATTTCTGGAGTTTTTCATTTATTATTTTCATACTACAATAACTGAAACCATGAAAAGTGAAACGGCAGAGAAAGGGGCACTACTTCTGTATTGAAACAGACACGTCCAGGTGTTTATGTATCCTCTCTGGCTACTTTTGGCTGAGTTGAATCGTTTTCATACAACATAAATATTTACTACCTAGTCCTTTACAGAAAAGTTTGCCAAACTCTGATATAGAATCTAAATTATCTATAGCATGATAACTAAATATAGGTGTGATCCCATCTTTAACTGGAATCTAGATAACAGAAAAGCTAAAGTGGGACAATTTGCAAAATTTGAATGTCTGTAGACTAGATAATAAATTTTATCAATTTTAATTCTCTGGTTTGATCATTGTACCGTGGTTAGGTATGTAAAATGCTAACATCTCAAGAATCTGGGTGGAGGATATTTGAAAATTCTTCTTACAACTTTTGTAATGTTCTGTATACATGAAATTACTTTTTAAATAAAATGTTTAAAATTTTTAAAACAAAAAAATTTGTTCTTTATAAATTTAACATCACATAGGTGATCAAATTGAAGCTGTGTTAATGAGTATTTGGGTTGTAACTATTTAGAGAAATCACCCCTATATGAATTGTACCCCGAGTCATTAGAAAAAATTTATTCTTCCCACAAACAAGCTTCAACTAGAAATCAGACATTGACCTTTACATAGGCAGAATAAAGTGTAAGAGGCATTTTCTCTGAGTTTGGAGGGAAAAATCCCACACAGACACCCCACTGGCCTCTCAAACACAATTCATTGTCAGGAGATGATGACTTGTCAGGAACTTTTATGGGCAAAACTGCACTCAGGCTCATACTAAGCATTCTCAGCTATTAATAGTTTTTGTTGGTGCTATTATTGTGCTTCATTTTGTTGTAATGAAATCTCCAGATTGCTATGTGATATCCTGGTACGGCCAGAGGTGCTGTGAGGGACACATCAAGCTGTGCCTAGTTCTGACAACTGAGTAATATGGAGACTCAGGAGTGGCAAAGGATTCCAGCTTCAAGAACATCCTGTTCCCTGTGGACTTCTCTATTAACCATTCTTGATTTCTTTCCCACTTCTCCCTGTAGACAGATGGCAAAAAGAAATTCTTTCTATTTTTCCTTTCTCTACCCCAAGGCCTACCCCAAGAATAAGTTGGCACGTTCTGGGAACAAAACAAAAAAAATCATTCAAAGATTTGTCCATATCAAGCAAATGATGTCAACATTTTTTCTCTTTATTTTTTTTTATGAAGTTGAATTTACTGTTTTTCTTTTATAGTTTTTGATTTGTGTCTACTATTTAAAGCTCTTTTCCTTCAACAATTTCTAATTCCACACAAGTTTTTAGCCTCGTGATTAGGCCTGTCTTAGATCCTGAATATTAAGTGAAAATTCCTGCTCTCTTTTATCAATATTAATATTGATAAAATTTATAATCTAGTCTACAGACATTCAAATTTTGCAAATTCTCCCACTTTAACTTTTCTATTATCTAGATTTCAATAGGCTCCCTCTATGTGAAACTCATACACCTACCTGCTGATTAGAGTGTGAATTACTTGGGGCTGACTCTGTCCTCCTAAAATTTTAGGTTCAGTGACAGAAAAGAAGTGGGCAGAATTCACAACTACTTCAAAATTAAATCACACCAGTAAATTGGAGAACCCTACTGAAGTCATGTTTATTTATTTACTTATTTTGGTACTGGGGTTTGAACCAAGGAGCATGTTACCACTGAGCTATATCCACCATTCCTTTTATTTTTGTTCTCACTAAGTTTCGCAGGCTGACCTCAAACTTGTGATCTTCCTGCCTCAGTTTCCTGAGGTGCTGGGATTAGAAGTTTATACCACTGTACCCAGTTCCCTGCTGGACCTTAAAAGCATATTCCACCCCCTACAAACTTTCCCTATGGGACAAATTTATAACCCCTTTTTGCACATTTTCTTTAGTCCTGACAATACTAATACTAATGTGAAACAGATATTAGTATTTCCATTTTCTAGGTGAGGAAACCAAGGTTCGATGATTTGTCTCAGGACCACATATCTTGTAAGTCACAACTTGTTCTTATTGAGCTTATTTTTACTTAATTTATTTATCAAACATTATAATACAGCTTGAACATCCCTAACATGCTAATCTGAAATATGGAATGCTCCAATATGTGAAATCTTTGAATTCCAACCTGATCCACAAGTGGAAAATTCCTCATTGTAAAACTTTGTTGCACGTGGAAAATTATTAGAAATATTTTTTGAAATTACCTTCAGAATGTATGTGTAAGGTATATATGAGACAGATGAATTTTGTGTTTAGACTTGGGTCTCCCCAGTCTTCCCAAACAAGGGGATTGAACCCAGGGCCTCATGCTGAGCTAAATTCTCAGCTTTTTTTTTTTTCTTGAATAAAATCTAAGTTGCCAAGGCTGCCCTCAAACACAATACTCCTGCCTTAGCCTCTTGAGTAGCTGGTGTCACAGGAATGTGCCAACATGCTTGGCGAGGCTTGGGTCTTATTCCCAATATGTCTTATTATGTATACACAAGTGTTTCAAATCTGAAAAAAGAAAAAATCTGAAATCCAAAGCAGTTTTGGTCCCAAGCATTTTGAATGAAGTATATGCAACCTGTAATTAATGTGACAAGAGCTCTGTTACGAACACCACTCAAAATCCCTGGGCTTCACAGTTTCTATCTGATATCTTTTCAATAATCCAGTGCTATTTCCTAACTTCCTATTTCACACAAATCAAAACTTTTAACAACAATATCACTTACAGAAACAATAACACTTACAGAAATAAGTGACCACAAAGCTAGCTCCTCCATACTCCAACAATTTGGGGAATGTATAGCTTTCCAGAGCTTCAGCAGCCCCTTCTACACATCACCCTTTATCCAGTTCCATACCCACACATCTAAGGGGGTATCTGGGAGAAAAAGCATGTTGACTTTGTCGCCAAAGAAAGAGATTTTGACAGAGGAGCAGAGATAACTTTTCCTCCCATTCCTGGAAGAGATGACTGACTGGCTTCTCTATGTCCCCTTTGACCAGGAAGCTACTAGGCAAAACAAACAGCTGTAACATCCTCTTTGTTGAATTGAGGGCATCCCCATGTTTCACAAGGGGATACTGTGTTGCATTACACAATAATTTACTCAACAAAATTAATTTTTCCACTAATAGTAATTTTAGAAAACCAATGTAGGAATTGAGAATTTTGTTGTGTGATTATGGCATTGTAGTTCCATAAGAAAATGTATTTTCAAGGTATGTATACTGAATTATGTAAAGCTAATGATATATTAGCTTTATCATACTCTAGCAACAACAACCAAAAAAAATTAGGTGAATATTTCAGCAATTATAACAACCCCCAAAATTGATAAACAACTAGAAAAATCTTGATAGTCACTGAATCTGGGTGATGGATAAATGGGGATTCATTACACTGTTGGTTCTACATTTTTGCATATTCTTTAAATTTTTCGTAACAAAAATTTAAAAGAAAATGAAGAGGGATGATCCTTTAAGAAAATGTGTAGAAGGGTTGGGGATGTGACTCTGTGGTAGAGAGCTTGCTTGGCATATATGAGGCCCTGGGTTCCAGCCCCAGCTCAGGGTGGAGTGGTGGGATAGGGGTATTACGGAAAGAATGCAAAAGTATCATTTCCAAGCTTATAATTTCCATGGGCAAGCTTACTTTTCTAAGTTTAGCTATACTTTATGAAGTATCAGTACAAATTTAGGTAGGTGAACTAAACTCTTGGAACCGCAGTTTTATTCATCTTTTTTTAAAACATCATTTCTTTTATAGGAAGTGGTAAAAATGTCATGAAATTGTACAATGAGAAGTAGTGCAATTTCTAAAAGATTTGAACTACTTGGGTCTCTGCCCTCTACCTTAGAGCAGGTATTCAACTACATTAAATCTAAACTGATCTTAAATCTAATAATATATCAATATAATATGTAATGTATAACAATACATAATAATTATTCTCATAGATTATTATGATAATCACAAATTATAAACAAATATATAATAAATACTGGTTCCTTATCATCGTCATGCTGTCATTACCTCTGTGTACAACAGAGGAAATAGCACTGGCCATCTGACCCTCACCCTTCTTTCAGGAGATACTTTAAGTCAGCCTATGTTGGGTTATGCTGTGGTAACAAATCTCACTTGCTTAATCAAGTTGTCCTCTGTCTTTCATGTCACAAGATCTTGTGAAATAGACATCTAAACACATAGACGTCAAGTTGTAATAGCAGAGGAGGAGAGAACTAGAGGGTCATTTGGCCCGGAAGTAGGACATAACCTTTTACACATTTGTCCATAGTCTAGAACTAGTTACAAGGCTCCTCCTAGCTTCAGAGAGAGTGGGAGAGAGACATGGCCATTCAGTGAGCATGTCTCTGGCACAGGTGAGTGTATGACAAATATAATTCAGCCTAGATATGAATTGTTGCCATCACTTCTATCTGGAAAAAATCCAGAAAAAAAGGCTCAGGAAAGAATTGTTGTCTTTTGCTGAATCTTCTAGAATAAACAGTCTCTGGAGAAGCAATGCTGGGAATGGAGAGGAACCCTGCAGATAAATTAATAGCACAAAAATAATAAAGTACTAAATGTGACAGCAATCAATTTTGCTAGAAAGAATAGGAAACTGTGATATAAAGGCTGAAAATCTTCACTAGTCAATTTGTAGAGAGACACATAAACCATGATAGGGAGTTTATACTCTGGATGAACTTAGTAAAAGTATTTGAAACTTAAGTTGATATTATGGAATAGGAAGGGATACTCTAACCATGTCATACTATGTATCATTCTCTGAACTAGGAAAGTAAAGAGATTTTCCCATGGTCATATGGCTAAAAAGAACTAGGATTAAAATCCATGTTTCCTGATCCCAGTTTGGATTTCATATAGTTACCTTATGATTATAACATGATTTTGAAAGATTGAGCTGGAAGTGGTGCACAAAACGGATGAGATGGTCGGGGGGCCAGAGATAGGAAGTCTATTTCAGATAATTTTATATAATTTTTTAAATGAAAAAGAAAGGTTCCTGAACTAGACTAGTTATCAAGAGGAATGAAGAATTATGTGATTGAGTTAGAGGGTCCTTTGTCATTGCTTCATGATTTTGTATTCAGTACAGTACTCAAAAGTTTGTTTCCCTACCTCTGATAGGTTGGGAGGAGGATATGAACATGGATGACTTAGTCTCATGGTCTTAAGAGATTTATTTTTTTCCACTGTGAACATTTATATGTTTTTGGTAACCAAATGTCTTACTGATTCATTTGTTCTTTTGTGGCAAGTATTAAAAGTCCTTTCCTGCTGGGCAAGGTAGCGCATGCCTGTAATCCCAGCAGCTTGGGAGGCTGAGGCAGGAGGATCTCGAGTTCAAAGCAACTCAGTGAGACCCTGTCTCTAAATAAAATACAAGGCCGGGCGTGGTGGCGCACGCCTGTAATCCAAGCGACTTGGGAGGCTGAGTCAGGAGGATCGCGAGTTCAAAGCCAGCCTCAGCAACTTAGCGAGGCCCTAAGCAACTCAGTGAGACCCTGTCTCTAAATAAAATACAAAATAGGGCTGGGGATGTGGCTCAGTGGCCGCGTGTCCCTGAGTTCAATCCCTGGTTCCACAAAAAAATAAAAAAAATAAAATAAAATACAAAATAGGGCTGGGGATATAGCTCAGTGGCCGAGTGCCTCTCAGTTCAATCCCTGGTTCCAAAAAAAAGAAAAGGTCCTTTCCTTTCTCTACCTTGTGTAAACAAGTACTGACAAAATATAAGAATACAGAAAATATTAGTAAACACATACAGCACATATAGAAAATATAGGCAAATATTTATGGTTTTATTGTTTACAATTAAGGCTTTAATCTAGGTGGAATTTTGCTACATAGTATGAGATAGGTTCTTACACTTTTATAACAAAATATATGATAGAGTTTCAAGAAATTGCATTAGAGAAAGGCTGCGTTTCCTGTTTCTCTGCAAGGTTCAAGCAGCAGGAGTATTGTTTTTCAGCAACGTGCTGGCAATTTGTAGGAACACTGCAGTTTCACAGGGTTGAGACTGCTACTGAACAAAACCCAGCCAAATCACAGCATACATTGTTCTGCACACAAATGA
This sequence comes from Glaucomys volans, assembly GCA_020662805.1. Classification (NCBI taxonomy): domain Eukaryota; kingdom Metazoa; phylum Chordata; class Mammalia; order Rodentia; family Sciuridae; genus Glaucomys; species Glaucomys volans. Next base: position 197,742 of record JAJEJO010005070.1, on the reverse strand, counting down.
ATGGCACTCAAACTTCAGGTATGTCTCAATACAAAGAACAGAAGAGACAAAAACCCAAGCCCCAAGTAGAAACAACTGGGGGTAGGTCCTTAGGTACCACTTATAGACATCTACTCCTATAGCAAAAACAAAGAGAATTATTGCAAAGGCTATGGATAACCCATCCCCATAAGGGGGCTCAATCTAAATCAGTCCAGGAGACTTTGGCAAGAGAAGGCTGTGTACTAAAATGGCCCACACATAAGGGTGTAAGAGAAATTCATTCCAATAAATGCAGAAAACCCAAAAAAGGAATATAAGAAATATGGTTAAAAAAACCCCAAAAAACCCAAGGTAGCATGACACCTCTTAACGTTAATAATTCACCAACAACTAACTCCAAAGATATTGAAGTGGATGAAATATCAGATAAAGATTCCAAAATGATCATTATAAAAGTGATCAATTAATTCCAAGAGAACCCAGGAAAACAATTGAATGAATTAAGGAAATCAGTAAGGATACAAATGAGAAACTCAATAAGGAGATTGAGATAGTGAAAAAGAACCAAGCAGAAGTCTTGGAAATGAAAGTTACAATAAATTAGCTAAATGTTCAACTGAAAGTCTAATAGAGTAGATCACACTGCAGACAGAATCTCAGAGCTGGAAAAATGAGAGGCCAGTCTTGAACATTCAGACATTCCTATTAAAGAAAAGGAAATAACCATAAATAGAATATATAAGAACTCTGGGACAACATTAAAATATCAAATTTAAGAATCATTTGAATTGAAGAGGGTTGTGAGATGTAGGCTAATAAGGAAAATAATAAACAAAAATTCCAAACCTTGAGATTGAGATGGACAATCAGATGTAGGAGACATTCAGAACCCCACATAGACAAAATGAAACAAAGAACTTCTCCATGACACATTGTAATAAAAAATGCCTAACATTTTTATACTCTTATACAGAACAAGAATAGAGTTTTAAAAGTCTTGAAAGAAAAATATAAGTTCACATATAAAGGGCAAGCCAAACAGAATTACTTCTGATTCTCAACAAACTCTAAAAGCCAGGAGGACTTGGAATGATTTGTTCCAACTCCTGAAAGAAAATAACTGTCAACCAAGATTGCTTTATCCAGCAAACCTATCCTGAAAAATTAAAAAGGAAATAAAATCTTCTAAGATAAGCAGAAACTAAAAGAAGTCATGACTAAGCCAGCACTATATAAAGTACTCCACACAGAAGAAACAAAAACCACCCCCAGAGCTCACAAATGAACAAATACAATTTGAAGAGTAGTTAAGCAAATAAGAAACAGGACCACACTAAACATTATAAATAAGTAAAATGGCAATAATTAATAAACATCTTTCTATAATAACATTGAGTATAAATGGTGTCAACTCACCAATTAAAAGACATAAGCTAGCAGAATGGATTAAAAAAATAAGACTCAACTACGTGTTGTTTGCAAGAGACTCACCTTACACAAAGGCAGCCACAGGATAAAAATAAAAGGATTAAAACTGACATACATATAAATCAGGCCCAAATACAAGCAGGAGTAGCTATTCTTATATCTGATAAAGTAGACTTGAAGTCAAAATTAATCAGAAGAGACAAAGAAGATCTCCTCATACTGGTAAAGGGAACAATCCAACAAGAAGATAAAATGACAGTAAATATTTATGTTCCAAATGTTGGTGCAGCTATAATTACATAAAAGAGACACCACTTAAAACCTGAACTAGACCCTGGTACAATAATACTGGGTGATTTCAACACAATTCTGTGACCAATAGATAGGTTGTCTAGCCATAAACTCAGTGAAGATTCTTTGGATCTGTAAAACCAATTTAATTAAAAATCAAATGGACTTGAGACATCTAGAGAATGTTTTATTCAACAACAACTGAATATACACTCTTCTCAGTGGTTCATAGAACTGTCTACAAAATAGACCATATTTTAGTCATTAGAACAACTCTTAACAAATACAAAAAAAATTAATTCAATTTCTTGCATTTTATCAGGTCATAATGAAATGACATAAGAAATCAACACCAAAATATTCTTGAGAAACTCTATAAATACTTGGAGATTGAACAACATATTCTTGAATTCTGAATTTGTGATAGAAGTCAGAGGAGAAATTTAAAAACACTCAGAATCCAAAGAAAATAATGATACAAATGATGAAAACCTCAGGAACAGTTCTTAAAATGTAGAGCTGAGTTCCTACATAAGAAAATCAAAAGGGTCCCAAATAACCTAATGGTACATCTCAAGGCCCTTAAAAGAGAAGAGCAAATCAATTCCAAAACCAGTGGATGGAAGGAAATAATTAGGATCAGATCAGAGCTGAAATCAATAAAATTGATACATATATATGTGTGTGTGTGTGTGTATATATAAATCTCAAGTTCATTTTATGTATATAATGAATCAATTTATATATATAGAATCTATTTATCAGATCAAAGAAACAATTGGTTCTTTGAAAAGATGAACAAGATTAATAAGTTCTTCACCAAACTAAGCAAAAGAAAAAGAGAGAAGACCCAAATTAATAAAATTAGAGATGAAAAAGGAGAAATAATTACAGACATTAAGAAATCTAGAGGACTACTTAAAGACTATTTTGAAAATGTTGACTCCAACAAATTGGGAAACCTAGAAGAAATGGATGCATGTCTAGAAACATATGACCTGCCAAAATTGACTCAAGAGGACATAGAAAACTTAAACAGACCAGTAACTAACAATGAAATAGAAGCAGTAATAAAAAGCCTTTGAACAAAGAGAAGCATAGGACCAGATAGATTTTCAGCTAAATTCTATCAGATCTTTAAAGAACAATGAATGTCAATGCTCTTCCATGAAATAGAAAGGGATGGTACACCTCCAAATTAATTCTATGAAACCAGTATCATACTCATATCAAAACCTGGTAAGGATATCCCTAATGAACTTAGATGCAGAAAGCCTTAAAATAAAATAATAGTAAATCATATTCAACGACATATTAAGGAGGCTGTACATCATGACCAAGTGGGTTTATCCCAGGGATGCAAGGATGGTTTAAAAAATGCAAATCAATAAATGTAATTCATCACATAAATAGAATTAAGAACAAAAATTACTTAGTCATTTCAATAGATGCAGAAAAAGCCTTTGACAAAATTCAGCACCTGTTCATGATAAAACCACCAAAAATATAAGGATAGAAGGAAACTACCTCAACATCATAAAAAGCTATATACAAAAAAAACCATTTATGTATTATGTGTCAAAATGCATTCTTTTGTCATGTATAGCTAATTAGAACACATTTAAAAAATTAAAACCATCTAGATAGTAGTGATAAGTGAATATATCATGTAGTGGGTCCTTTCAAAAGATCATTTGGTTAAGAAAAAGTCAATAAATCTGTAAAATTAAAAAAAAAATCCAAAGGTACTATCATAATGAATGGGGGAAAACTGAAAGCATTTCCTTTAAAATCTTGACAAGACATGAATATCCATTCTCATCACTCCTATTTAATATAGTACTAGAAATTTTAGCCAGAGCAATTAAGAAATAGAAAGAAAAAAGGAATAAAAGTAGGAAAGGAAGAAGTGAGATTATCACTATTTGCAGATGATATGGTCATATACTTAGAAGATCCAATGTGGAGAGAGAAAACAGAGGAAGAAGAGGAGGAGGAGGAGACAGAGGAGGAGGAGGAGGGACAGGAGAAGAAGAGGAGGAGGAAAAGGAGGAAGAAGAAGAAGGAGAAAAAGAGGAGGAGGAAGAGGAGGAGGAGGGGAAGAAGGAGAAAAATCTCTGTCAAAAGTGCTGGAGCTAATAATCAAATTCAGCAAAGTATCAGGTTACAAAATCAACACACAAAAACCACTGACTTTCCTATATACCAATAATAAGTCTGCTGAGAATGAAATCAGGAAAATAATCCCACTCACAATAGCCTCAAAAACAAACAAACAAACAAACGAAAACAATAAAAACCAAGGCATAAATCTAACCATGGAGGTGAAAGACCTCTATAATGAAAAGACAGAACACTGAAGAAAGAAAGTGAAGAAGACACAAGATGGAAATACCTCCCATATTCATGGATAGGGAGAATTAATATTGTTGAAATGGCCACACTATGGAAAGCAATATACAGATTCAATGCAATCCCCATCAAAATATCAAAATATCTAGTTCTTCACAGATCTAGAAAAAAAGATCTTAAAATACATTTGGAAGAATAAAAGACTGAGGATAGCCAAAACAATTCAAAGTTAAAAAGCAATGCTGGAGGCATCACAATTCCTGACTTCAAATTATACTATAGAGCTATAATAACAAAAACTGCATGGTACTGGCATAAAAACAGAGACCAATGGTGCAGAATAGAAGAAAACAGAGACAAACCTGTACATCTACAGTCATCTGATTCTTGACAAAATGCCAAAAACATACATTCGAGAAGATAGTCTTTTTAACAAATGGTGCTGGGAAAACTGGTTATCTATATGTAAAAGAATGAGACTAGACCTTATCTTTCACCCTTCACAAAAGTCAACTTAAAATGGACCAAAGACCTAGGAATTAGACCACATACTATGCAACTTCTAGAAGAAAAAGACATTGTAGGCATGGGCAATGTCTTTTTCAATAGGACCTCTGAAGCTCATGAAATAATGCCAAGAATGAATAAATGCAGTGGCATCAAATTAAGAATCTTTTTCACAACAAATGAAACAATTAAAAATGGGAAGAGAGAATGTATAGAATGGGAGAAAATCTTTGCTAGCTACTTTTCTGACCAAGGATTAATATACAGAATATTGAAGGGAGATCAGTACAGGAAAGGGATGAGGGGCGGGAGAGAAGGAAAAGTGAAAATATTGAGGAATTATATTGGCCAAATTATATTGTTACATTGTGTGCATGTAAGAGTATGTAATAACAAATCCCAGCATTATGTACAACTATAATATATAAATAAAAATATGTAAGAAATAATTGGAAAAGCCCATATTTTTTCTCATTGATTTGAAATACCACCTGCATCATACACCACCTCTTATATCTGCCTAGAACTATTTCTCAACTTCTCTTTCTGTGCATTGATCTGTCTGGATATATTTTGCCACTTCCACCTTTTGCAGCTAGTATTAGACTTCACATGAAAATTAGCAGGAGAAATGGTCAGGCATTGGCTTCAAATTTACCTGGGTTTGAATCCAGGGTATATCACTTGTAGACGAATGTCTGTAAGAAAATGAATTAAGCTTCTTTGATCTTCAATTTACTTACCTGAAGAATGATAAGAATTGTCCCAAGGAATTTCTCTGAAAATCAAAGTTACATTCAGGCTGTGATATACAATAGGCCCTCAAAAATAAGAGCCTCAATGACCATTGACTCCTGAGTGATGGCAGAAGAGGTGAAAACTCTGGAGACAGAGAGCAGGGGAAGTTCAAGGAAAGGGCTTTGATGCATACTTCCATTTAGAAAGGTAAAACGAGGGAGAGTAAGCTCTGAAGGATGGAATGGAGTGATACGTGAAAGAGAAGACTAAAGGAGAAAAAGAGATTTTTCAATAGTGTCAAATGTCTGGTATCAGGCTAAAATGATGAGTCCTGAGGAGAGACTATTGTTCAGAATGCCACCTGCTACTTCCTTTAAGATGACAACTTTATGGGAATGACCAGGCTGAAGCCAACCATGTATGAGGAAAGCTGTCTTTAGGGTTAACTCCATTCTCTATTTTTATTGACCCACTTCATTTTACTGACCCTGTGTGCATCTTGATCTACCTGCTGTGATTGCTTGTGAGAAAACATTTGAATTTGAGGTAAAGTACTGAGGTCAGCTCAACATTAGCAATCACCAATTTGAGAGTCTCATGCTGTATAGAACTAGGACAACTTGGTATCTTTTGGTTTGAATGTATTGCTTTATACATATATTTGTAAAGCTATTTAGTTGAAAACATAACTATATAGCTAGCTATATGTTATATTTTGTAAAAGAAAATCTTACATATGAACATCATCGATCTAACACAATTACTTCTTTTGTCATTTTCTTTATTTTCTTATCTCTGCTGAGTACTTTATCACTCTAAAGAAAGAGACGCTTTTCAGAACATTTCCACTAGCCAATCTCTTCAAGGCACACTAATACTACAGAGTTATAGACAACAACAACCGGTTCTCAATAATGCTCTCCTCATCAGTGTCCTCTGAATTAACTGTACTGATGGGGGAAACAACGTGGGAGGATCCTCTTCCATGGCTAAGAATTTGTTACATGGAATGAGGTTTTTAAGTTGTTTTCCTAGTTCTTTTCTTCCCTGCATATTTGGAACAAGGGATTAGACAAAGCTAAAGATCTCTTGGGATATTGAATAGTGTGGGAAATGTTCTTCAAGTGTATCTTTGGGATCATATGTAGAAAATTTTTTCCATGATCAATAGTTATAGTCACTAAACAATGAAAGATTCCATCTCTTTATGTCAGAGACTGGGACCCCTTGTCCTTTGGAGCCTAGCGTATTTAAAGCAGTTTCTTCAAACTTGAGGATCCTAAGATACTCTGGCTAAACAAATGGGGGCAAACCAGAGTTATATTTGATTGGTGTTCTGCATACCACCAGATTTTGCAGGGTTTAAGTTTGAAAGCTACCACACTAGATAATGTATCCCTTCCTGCTCCAATATTTAATGATATTTTCAAGCAAAAGTAGCCTCTTCTTTGAGTTCACCAAAGCTTGATAGAATTGTGTGGGGAAATGAGCCCATGGGTGGCATGGGAGGGACCTTATCAAATCTCATTCAGGTCATTGCCTCTTATCAGGACCCCTGCTGTTACTCATCTCCTGACTCATTGAAGCAAAGCCCAGATGTCCTAACATGACAAGCGGTTCTAGACTTCATGTCCTGAGCCTGAAGACTGTTAGAAAACTGTATTCCCGCCGGGCATGGTGGTGCACGCCTGTAATCCAAGCCACTCGGGAGGCTGAGTCAGGAGGATTGCGAGTTCAAAGCCAGCCTCAGCAACTTAGCAAGGCCCTAAGCAACTCAGTGAGACCCTGTCTCTAAAATAAAATACAAAATAGGGCTGGGGATGTGGCTTAGTGGCCAAGTGTCCCTGAGTGCAACCCCCTGTCCCAAAAAAAAAAAAAAAAAAAAAAGAAAGAAAACTGTATTCCCTATCATGTGTATTCTTTACTCCATTCCAAAGGAACCTGTTCTTACTGCTCTGCATTTGCTCAAGCTATTGTTTACCTGTCTGGAATGTTATCTCCTCATATTCAAGGGCCTTTGCCAGGGCCACTCCCTTTACATGGCTGAAAGGAATCCCCATTATTTAATTTCCAATCTTTACACCACTGTCACCTAATCAGCCTATTACAAATGCAACCTGGGAGAACATGAACTGAAATTGAATTCCATGCATTTATGATTTTGTCAGGATGAACCCAACTACTATGTATAACATTAATGCTCTAAAAAACAAACAAACAGCGACAACATAACCCAGTGTACATTCTCAAGCCCTATCCCAGGAGATACTACTAACTTAGGAGGTTTGGAGCAGAGTCTATGACTCCTATCTTGACTTGAATCTTAGTTGATAATGATGCAGTAGGCAGAGACCACACTGAGAAGCCCTTTCATATCCCTCAACTAATTTGGTTCTACTTTGTATTACACACTCCCTGAATTGCAAAATGATCTCTGAAACGACTTTATATAACTGGTTTGGCTTACACATGTTTTAAAGAAACTGACTTTTCTGTGCACCAAGTTTTTTTTTTTTTACTAGAAAGATAGTCTATTTCTGTTAGTGAAACACATCCAAAGAAGGAAGTAGTAGTAACTATCCATCTTTATAGATTTCCATCATGACTTCAGGACAGGGCTTTAACAATAACATGGCCCCAACTGCTTCTCCCTTAGGATGAGAGATATTGGTGACTGCTCTGGAGCCACAGAGATGGTACACACATTATCTGGACAGGAAGAACCAGCCATAGTGTCAGTGAAATAATGGAAGGTCCTGAGGTACTGCTCCAGAAATTTTACAGCATTATGTCTTCACTTTCAAGATTAAAACTTTTCCCGGGTGTGGTAACACACTCCTGTAAATCTGGCAGCTCAGGAGGCTGAGATAGGAGGATCAAGAGTTCAAAGCCAGCCTCAGCTATGGAGAGGCACTAAGCAACTCAGTGAGGCCCTGTCTCTAAATAAAACACAAAATAGGGCTAGAGATGTGGCTCAGTGTTGAGTGCTCTTGGCTTCAATCTCTGGGACCCCTCCCCCACAAAAAGATTAAAACTTTTGAGGGTATGGTTTCTCTCTGGCTTATATCAGGTTTCACACATTATGCAATAATTTTTCTTGAATGAAAAAGAGAATAAATAAATGCTACGTTGGTCTGGGAGAACAAGTATGTGGATACTCTGAAACTTGTTTCAAGATGGGTTTGGAGGGAATGACTGTGATTAATGAATTTATCCCCACATGGGCCATTTTTCCTTAGTGAACAGAAAATCTGATGCTTATCCAATATGTACTTGGTTTTTTTAAAACCACAACATATTTTATGACTCTTGAATATGGGTATTATAAAAACACCTTGCATTATTAGCTTTGCTTAAAATTTCTTTACAGTTGTATCTGTACATCTACACCCAATCTTATAAGCATCCTAAATTTGGAGATTGCTTCTTATGTTTTGCTTGAAAAAAGTTACTTTAGCTATTTCCTTCTCATATTTCTTTAGAGGAATTTAGGATTTGGGAGATGATGTAGCACAGTAGTGTAATAATTTTAGAAGACATTTCTGTCACATCTTGGTTGAATCCATTTATTTTTGCCCTGACCTTCAGTTTTCTCATCCATAAACTGGATTTAATACTTACTTCCTAGAAGAATTGAGGATGAGATAGAATAATATGTAATGCATCAGCCTTAGCCTGTTTTTTACCTGATGTAGGCAAAGGCAGACTGAACCATTAAAAGAGAGTTGCTGCCAGAAGGTAAATTAATGAAAAGGCACTTTGAAATTTGTCCATTGACCTAGAAAATTCAATACACAAATTTTGTATAAAAATTATTGTATGATTATATTCTGAAGAGCATTATAAAGTGCTAATCATTTTTATTATCTCATGCCACCTGGTGTCTTTTCCAAGTTACTACAACACATAATTGTCAGTTTTTAATAAAGATAATCATAGCTTATATTTGTTAGACTTTCTTTTTCTGAGTCAGACATATGTAAATTGTTTCCATGTGTTTACATGTTAATAAGTTAATTATTGATCAACTGTTATTAGCAGTAATTTTTATATAATATGTGATTTTATCATATTTCTGTAGATAATTCTTAATGTTCTCCCTATGAGACTCAGAAAGGTTAAATGATATACCTAAGGTCACACAGCCAGAGGATGGAAGGACTGCACTTTGAAATAATTACCTCTCTCACTGCCTCTAAGGTATATAATAATCTAACCTAATTGATTCGTGTAGCAATTTTTCTTTTATATGATGATCCTTTCAATGTAACAATCTTATTGATAATCTTTCTTTGGAGTTAACTGAATAATCTGCTTAATTTCTCTCATAGCTTTTTATCTGCATCTCTTTGAAAGGTTTTTAGTGGTTGCTGTAGGGATTCAATATTCATTCTTAACATATGACTGTCTACTTAGATCTAGTATCACACCATGTCAAGCAAAATGAGGATCTTGAACAGTATAATTCCATTTACACCCTATGCTTTATATAATTGTCATGTATTTTACATCTAAATATACTACAAACCCCATAGTATAATGTTTTAATATTTATTTTAAATAGGCATTTGAGTTTTACCATTAAGAAATGACAAAGATGATAACTTTTACTTTACCTATTTACGGTTTTTGATTCTTTCCTTCTGTTTTATATCATTTCTCTTTTTACATTTCAGATTCTAGAAATTTGATTCTTCTTTCTCTCTCTCTCTCTCTCTCTCTCTCTCTCTCTTTCTTGATCTGGTCAATTTAGCTAAATATTTGTCAAGAAAATTTTTTGATGTTTTCAAAGAACCCAACTAGTGGTTTCATTAATTTTTCTCTATTTTTTCTTACTCTTCATTTCATTAATTTCCACTCTAATCTTTATCATTTTCTTCCTTCTACTTGTTTCAGACTTAGTTTACTCTTCTTTTTCCAGTGTCATAAGGTAGGAATTTAGGATATTGGCTTGAGAACTTTCTTGTTTCTTTTTCTTTTTCCTTCCTTCCCTTTCTTCCTAGTGGTACTGGGGATTGAACTCAGGGCCTTGTGCCTGCTAGGCAAGTCCTCTACCACTGAGCTACATCCTCAGCCTTTTTTATTTTTTATTTTGAGACAAGGTCTTGCTAAATTACCTAGGCTGGACTTGGACTTGCAATTCTGCTTCAACTTTTCAAGCAGCTGTGAATATAGGCATGCACCACTACGTCCAGGAAGATTTTTTTCAGGTACTTGGGATTGAACCCAGAGCCCTACGCATGCTAGGCAAGCGTTCTACTACTGAGCCACATTCGCTATCCTTTCTTCTTTGTTTATTTAGATATTTTACAACCATAAATTTCCCTCTACATATTACTTTAGCTGTATCTCATTAGTTTAAATATATTTTTTCTCTATTTTCATTCATCTGAAAGTATTTTCTACTTTTCATTTTGATTTTTTTTGACTTATTGATTGTTTAGGAGTATGTTTTTAATTTCACATACTTGTGAATCTTCCAAAATTTCTTTCTGTTATTGATTTATAATTTTATTTAGATTATGGTCAGAGTACTTTGTATTATTTCTATTATATTGAATGTACTAAGACTTATTTTGTGACCTAACACATAGTATATCTCAGAGATTGTTCCATGTGCACCTGAGAAGAAAGTATTTACTGTATTTTTAGGTATAATACTTTAGAGACATTGGTTAGGTCTACTTGGTTCATAGTGTGTTCAAATATTCTATTTCCTTGCTGATTTTCTGCCTAGTTATTCTATCCATTATTGAAAGTTGAGCACTAGAGTTGCAACTATTTTTGTTGAATTGTCTATTTCTATTTTCATTTCTGTCAATTTTTGCTGTATGTATTTTGGTGCTCTGTTGCTAGGTGCATATGTGTTTATTATGTTTTCCTGATGTATTGGTTTTCTTGTTATAAAATGTCCCTATTTAACTATGAAATTTTTGCTTTGAAGTTTATTTCTGACATCAGTTTAGCCACTCTACCTTTCATATAGTAGAATGGCATATAGTTATACAGTTATTGTGTACTAGTATATCATTGTATACATAATATACAGTTACTTGTCACTTAATGAAAGGGATACATGCTGAGAAATGCATCATTATGCAAGTTCATCCTTGTGTGAATATCATAGTTACTTTCACAAATCTAGATGGCATAGGGCAATCATTCAATGAGGCCTTTTGGTGCAATTAAGAGACATGGTAAAAACAAAATGTATGTTGCTGATATAACATAGTTTACTGTTTTAGGAAAAACTTTTTTTATAGGAGTGGAAAGAGCACACTCTAAAATAATGAAAAAGTCTAATATAGTAAATATAGTTTATTATTATTATTATTGGTTATTATGTACTATACATAATTGTACATGCTTTACTTTTACATGACTGGCAGTGCAGTAGGTTTGTTTACACCAGCATCACCACAAATATGAGTAATGTGTTATGCAACAATGTTAAAAAGACTATAGCATCATTAGAAAGTAAGAATTTTCCAGTTTCATTATAATCTCATAGGCCACTCTTCTATATGTAGCATATTGTTAATCCAAACTTCATCATATAGCATATGACTGTATCTTTTTCTATTCTTTTTCTTTCATATTTTTAAATCTAAAGTGAATTTCTTATAGACAACATTTAGGTGGATCTTGTTCTTGAGTACAAAAGTTTGAACTATTGTTTTTTATCTAATTTGACAATCTCTGCTTTTGATGATCTATTCTTTTTCTGCTTCTATTGAAATAATCAGATGCTTTTATTTTTCATTATGTTGATATGCTTAATAGCACTGATTAATTTTTAAAACATTAAATCAATCTTGCATTCCATGAATAACTCCTTGGTTGTGAAGTTCTTTTGTTTTGTTGTATTGCTTTAATATAATTGCAAGAATTTTGTTGAGGATTTTTGTGTCTATTATGAAGATTTGTAGTTTTCTTTCTTATATTTTTCAATCTGATTTTAATATCCAAGTAATACTGTCATCATAAAGAGTTGAAAAGTATTACTTTTTCTTTAATATCTTGGAAAATTTTTATAATAGAATTGTTACTGTATCTTCCTTAAATGTTTGTTACAATTCTACCAGTGAAGCCTTCTAAATTTAGAGTTGTCTTTGTTGGGACATTTTAAAGCATGAATTTAATTTTTTCAATAGATAGAAGACTATTTATATCATCCTCCTCCTCTAATGAATCTTTTCCTAGACTCTTTCTCTACTTAGAGCATACTTCTAAGTCAATTTACTTTTTCCATGTACGTAAACTTGAAGTTTATAGACCTCTGTTTGTCCTACTTTTATGCTTGTATGTATAAATCATATATGTTAATTTGTTCTCCTTTACTGTTTTCTTTTTTTTAAGGAGAAGATGTAAGGAGATTCTGATTTATCAGGTTCTATTATTCTACAGAATAAAAGTTCAGTAAAAGTCCTCTTCTAGTGACAAGATTTTGGGCTATGTTGGAGAATCAGGAGGAAGGACTTTTATTGTGGGATTTTTAGGAGAAAGGGACCATCCAGGTACCTCCTGGGCAGATGGCTGTATGGTCATTACATGTTCTTTGGACTTCCAAACATCAGTTCCCCTTTTGTGGGTAGCAGTTCCTGGATTTATGTTTTCATAATCTTTTTATGTTTTTTGTTTTTGTTTTGTTTTGTTTTAAATTCTGTGTACAGTCTTGTTCCAAAAAATATCCTTCTTTTCTGTAATCAAGAGACAGCAATGAACTATCTGGACCAACCAGATTCTCTTTTCCGGTGCTGAATCTTGAAAAGAATCACAAAGATAAATAAAGTAATTGGAGCTAAGTGATCTAGAAGTTTTAATATCTTCATGAGTGTCTATTTAAATTTACTGCTGTTAACCTGTGTCTCCGGAGCTGCCTTGGTTTTTGTTCTTTTTGAATATGTCTTTTAAAAAATTTTTTTTGTGAACCATATCATGTTTTCAAAAGTACTTATCATTCTACTTAAGTTAGCCAGAAATGATTTTGGTAGTTGAAACCAATAACCCTAATTGGTAAGAGACTGAGTGGGGAAGGGTGTAAGTTGTTTGTTTCTTTACAGAGAACACAGTGTTCTAAACACCGAAACAGCTTATGGTGTTTAGGGGGTTTGTCTGTTTGACATGAGGGTTATCTATAAAAGACCCTATCTGGGGAAGCTAGTTTAAAATGCAAATACTTCTGGGCCTACTGAGTAAGGATTTCTCAGTGTGAGGCCCAAAGAATCTAAAATTCAAACAAATTCCTCTACTATCTTGCAAAATAAATTTTGGAAACATAGCCTAAGGATGCAGGTTTTGAAAGATGAAAAACATGGATTAGAAAGCTATAAATTGTTTAAATTGAGGCTGGTCAATTTCTCTCATCATGATTTCTCATCCATGAAATCAAGGTAGTAAGATTTTGGTCATCAAGTTGTTTTAAGAGGTTGATATATGCGCACAAAGGATTTTCATACTGCCTCAATAAGGAGGTCAAGGCCAGAGCCTTTGAATTCCACCTAGGAATATCGGTCTAAATTTAGGTGTTTAGATTCCAAAATCAAAGTCTCAGGTAAAAATTGTGAGTTGCCAGAATCTGGTTGAAAGTCATTTAAATCCACAATAATAATGTATGACTACATTTATGCATGATATTTAGACAAATGTACTTTCAATTGAGAACATATATTGAAGAATTAGAATAGGTTAGAATAGCTGAACACCATACAGAAGTAGTTGGTTTGTACTTAGAAGTCTTGTTCTATAAAAAACAAAACTGAAACCCAAACCAAAACAACAGTATAATACATCTTTACATTGTGAAATTGTTTTTCATACATGGTCCATGTCAAACAAGTTTAGGAGAGGGGCAGATGACTCTCCATGTAGTGTTACTCCAGGGCACTGATGGATGCCCTAGTTCTAGAGTGTTAGTGCTTGATGAAGCAGAGGATGAGAATATAGAGAATTGGCCACCAGCTCTTGAATTCTTACATTTAGGAATAGAGATCTACATTTATGCTCAACTCAACTGGCAAAGCAAATCACATTACCATGCCTAGTTTCAGGTGGCTTGGAAAGTGCAAAGCTTGAGTTGGTTTTTTTGGGGGGAGGTGGCACAGGTTTTTTTCCTTTTTATTTGCTTATTGATTCATTGAGCACAAATGGAGTACAGCTATTGTTTCTCTGGTTGTACACAAAGTAGAATCACACCATCTGTGCATTCATATATGTACACAGGGCAATGATGTCTGTCACACATTTTT
>JAJEJO010005070.1:0-178196 GCA_020662805.1 Glaucomys volans | reverse complement strand
TAAAGTCCCCCAGTATTATTGTGTTTTGGTCTATTTGATTCCTGAAATTGAGAAGGATCTGATTGACGTACGTGGATGCACCATTGTTTGGTGCATAAATATTTATGATTGTTATGTCTTGCTGATTTGTGCTTCCTTTAAGCAGTATGGAATGTCCTTCTTTATCCCTTCTGACTAACTTTGGTTTGAAGTCTGCTTTATCTGAAATGAGGATGGAAACTCCTGCTTTTTTACTCAGTCCGTGTGAATGGTATGTTTTTCCCCAACCTTTCACCTTTAGTCTGTGGGCATGTTTTTCTATGAGATGAGTCTCGTGAAGGCAGCATATTGTTGGGTCTTTCTTTTTAATCCAATCTGCCAGTCTATGTCTTTTGATTGATGAGTTTAGGCCATTTACATTCAGGGTTATTATTGAGATATGACTTGTATTTCCTGCCATTTTAGCTTTTTTGGGGTTTTTAGCTTAACTTTATTTCTCCTTTGTTTGATTCTTTCTTTAGGGTAATTCCTCCCCATGTTGGCTGTGATTGTTGTTTTTCATTTTTTCCTCTTTGAATATTTTGTTGAGGATGTTCTGTAGGGCAGGCTTTCTCTTTGTGAATTCTTTAAGTTTTTGTTTATCATGGAAGGATTTTATTTCGTCATCAAATCTGAAGGTAAGTTTTGCTGGGTATAAGATTCTTGGTTGTAATTGATTTTCCATCTCATTCATCATATTTGGGAAATTTTCTGATATTATTTCATTGAACAGATTATTCATACTCTTGGTTTGTATTTCTGTGCCTTCCTCTATCCCAATAAGTCTTAAATTTGGTCTTTTCATGATGTCCCATATTTCTTGGAGGTTTCGTTCATGATTCCTAACCATCTTCTCTGTTTGTTCGACTTTGTTTTCAAGATTAAATATTTTGTCTTCATTGTCTGAGGTTCTGTCTTCCAAGTGATCTATTCTGTTAATTATGCTTTCTATTGAGTTTTTAACTTGGTTTATTGTTTCCTTCATTTCCTCGTTTCCTTCAAGGATTTCTGTTTGTTTTTTTCTCAGAACTTCTATCTCTTTATTGAAATGATTTTTTGCTTCCTGCAATTGCTCTATTAGCTGATTATTCATAGCCTGAATCTGCTCTCTTGTCACATCATTCTCTTCTTGGATCATTTTAATTATGCACATTCTGAACTCCCTTTCTGTCATTCCTTCTACCATGCTGTCTTTGGGTTCTCTTGATATATCATCTAGATTTGTTGGGACACTTTCTTCCCGTGTTTTCTCATGTTGCTCATGTATCTTCCCCTCTGATGTTTGAGAGGTGCTTGATCAAGCGGTGACCCAAGAAAGCTGCTGTTCCACTTCCTCCAGTTTGGGAATGATCAATGCTTCTGTCAGAGGCAGCCTCCGGAGCCAGAGACTCCAGCCCCTCCAGGCCAGACCTCCCAGGAGATGCCGCGCAGTGGCGGGGAAGACCGGAGCTCGGCTCTGTGGGCTCAGGAAGTTCCAGAAGGTCGCTCTCTGCCAGGGAAGCTGCAAAATGGCCCAGGTTTTTTTTGTTGTTGTTGTTTTTTGTTTTTCCAGTTCTAGGGATTGAACCCAGAAGGGTTTGCCACTGAACTACCTCCCCCACTACTTTTCATTTTTTATTTTGTGACAGGGTCTTGCTAAGTTGTCCAGACTGACCTTGAACTTATGATCTTCACGCCTCAGTCTCTGGAGTCTCTAAATTATAGGTAGGCACCATCCTGCTCAATTCCTGAGTTCTTAAAAGTACAGGGAATAGAAATATTTGTATAACTAATGTTGACCACATGGAGCTGGATATAAGCAATCTATTCTAATGTGAAGGACAGATTGAGTACCACTGGTCGAGGCCTTACACTTTGAAAGAAAGGATGAATCATTGTTTCTAATTAGAGTCTCATATTAACTTGTATAGGTAAAAATGTGTGCCTGATATGATACAGGCAGACTTCTGTTTTACTTTTGCCTAGCAGTGGCTTAAAATGGTGGGAAGGACCTGTTGTCCTGAGTTGTTGGTGGAAACCACTGCTTGCCTGCCTCTGTGCTCTTTCCTGCTTTCCCACCCTGGTCACTATCCTGTCTTCCAATATCCGGGAAAAGCCTCTGATGCCTCCAGATCAGAGTGATAAAAGATAAAAAAAAAAAAAGTGAAGGGAAGATAAGATATAAGTCTCAAAAAATGTCTTTTTGTTTAAATATTTATGATTATGTAAGCCGTAACTTTAATTAGGCTTTTAGAAACCTGGCAATACTCACATATTATCCTTGGAATTTAAAAAAAATCACTACTGCCAGATGGCATGGATTATTACAGATAAATAGTCCTCTCTGAATCATTATTATATACACAGATATCAGTATTTGACTCTGAGCCATCATTTGTATCTAAATCCTTCCAACAGGCTGAGCATAAACTGAAGATAATATCACTTTGAATGATGTCCTCTCTATAGTTACTGCACATGGGGCTTCTGTCCATGTGGGATGATTCAGATGCCTGAAAACTGATTACAGTGCATCTCAGGTCCCTGCAGGAGATGAGAAGACAGAGAAGTTGCCAAGATGCTTAGGAAGAGGGAAAGAGGATTAATTTGTATGCTGGGTGGGATGGGTGTTTAAGATTCATGTGTTGGCTTAAAATTATGCTGATCCAATGCAGTGATTGGCACATTCAAGGCTCTCAATACACACTTGTGAATAGTAGCTTAGAATTCACCCTAAATGACTCCTAAATTCTCCCAAGAGTCTCTTTCAATAGTGGCCATCCATCCTTTACTTCACTATCTTATATGATAGAGAATTTGTTACATTCCAAGACGGCCTATTTGATAAGAAGTTCTTTATATTGAACAAGAATTTACTTTTTCCTCTTTGTTCTTCTTCCTGCTTGAGTCAAGCAGCGAACCTAACCCTTCTTCTGCAAGAGGGCCCATCAAGTCCTGAAGAAGAGCTAGTATGTCACTTTTAAAATCTTACCTAGACCAAACACTTCCAGTGTCCTTAATTATTATAGTCCCCAAATCACAGGATGTCCTACTGGAAGGAATTTATTAAATAATTTATAAATCCTCTGCACAATTCAAGTGTCCTTCTGATAATTTATCAAAAGTATCCATCCATTTAGCTTCTGTTCTGTTACCAACCTCCTGACTGTTATGAATTGAACTGTGTCCACCACCCTAAAATATATTTTGAGCCTACCCCCTAGTACATACACCTAAATGCCTCGGAATGTAAACCCTTTAGAAATAGTGTTATTGCAGATGTAATTAGTTAAGATGAGGCGGTCATACTGGAGTAAGGTGGGCTCCTAATCCAATAGGACTGGCTTTCTTATTAAGAGATTGAATATAAAGGATGTGGGGACACACAGGGAGAATGCCATGTGATGAGAGACAGACTAGATTTTTATAGCTGTAAGCCAAGGCATGCCAAAGATTGCCAGAGAACCACCAGAAACTAGGCAAGGACAAATTCTCCTTCAGATTTCAGAGGAAGTATGTCCCTGCCAACAACTTGACCTTGTCTAGTCTCTAGAACTGAGACAATACATTCCTGCATTGCTTATGTGTATTTTGTTATAGCAACGCTCGGAAACTAATTTACTGTGTTTTTTTTTTTTTTGTTTTTGGATTTTCATACTGGGGATTAAACCAGGAACACTTAACCACTGATCTACTTCTCCAGTCCGTTTTATTTTTTACTTAGAGACAACATCTTTCTGAGTTGCTTGGGGCCTCCCTAAGTTGCTGAGACTGGTTTTGAATTCATGATCCTCCTACTTCAGCCTCCTGAGCCATTGGGCTTACAAATATACTGGTTTTGACCATATTTTGGACTTTATTTTTGGAATAATCCTATTGAAATTATTCATTCCATGTAGTAATTTAGTGCATTCAGGAAAATCAGGGAGTTCTTTCATTTAAGTATCCCAAGTCCTTAATTGAAACCAATTTCAAACCATCTGTGAAGTAGTCAAGCATGCTGGAGGGGTATGAATCTCTTAATCCCCATGTATAGGTGTACAAACGTAACTTATTTTCCTATAACTTGAATTTTAAACAAGAACATTTTTTTTTTTTTTTTTTGCGGTGAACCCAGGGCCTTGTGCTTGCAAGGCAAGCACTCTACCAACTGAGCTATATCCCCAGCCCTAAACAAGAACATTTTTAAGAGATAATTTATATGCCATGGTGGGGCTGGACTACAGAGGACATGAAGCTGGAGTTCCCTTTCCTCCTTCAGTGCAACAAAGATGCCAAAGAACCAGGAACCATAGTGCACACTTGTAATTCCAGCAAGTTGAGAAGCTGAGGCAGGAGGATCGCGAGTTTGAGGTCAGCCTCAGCAACTTAGCAAGAACCAGTCTCAAAATAAAAAAATAAAAAAGGGTTGGAGATGTAGCTTGGAGGTGGAGCATCCCTGGGTTAAATTCCCAGCACCACCCACACACATGAGAACAAAGATGCTGAGAAGTGGACCCACCCTATGAGGCAAGAGACTCAGGAAATTTTATCTAGAGTGTTCTTAGGCTCATATTCCTCTGCTATGAAAAGTAAGCTAATTGTACTATAGAAACATGGAATAATCCATATAATTTGCATACAACCAAATATTGAGGCAAACTTTATTATAAATCAAACTTTCAACAACTATTTGGATAGTTAGTCTTGGATATTGCAGTTAATCCAGTTGAAAATATAATGTTTTTCCCTATGAGTAAAGGATTTATTGATGGGCACTTACAAACTAGAGGAAAAGTTCTTGTTAATGGAAATATAGGATCTCCAGAAGAGCTGCCTTTGTCATTGTATGCATTTTGGAAATATTTGGGATGAAGTACAGAGCTGCATGTGCTTATATTCAGGAAAGAAGATTTTTGGACTGAGTATACAGCTCAGTGGTAGAATGTGTGCCTTTTTTGCACTGTTGGTATGGAACATGGGGACTTGTACATGCTAGGCAAGTTCTGTACACTGAGCTTTATCCCCAGCCCCTAGAACATATGGTTAGCATGCTTGAGGCTCCAGGTTCCATCCCCAGCAGTGCAAAAATAAATAAGCAAAATGAAAAGTAAGAAATACATAAAAGATGAGATTCCGTGTTAATCCTAGTGTTGGGTTTGTCCATCCACTTCAGAAATATGACGCTATCTACTTTGAAAAATCAATAATGCTGATCATACTGCCACTCCAGGTTGAGAGGTCATCATCTGTTCCTTCAGGTACCACAGGCAGTTTGAAGACAACAAAGGAAGATGATTTTTGCACATATGAAAGTGGAGACTGCACAGAATGACTGACTCAAGAGGAGATTATTAAGATGTGAATTTCTATTTGGAAAGGAGAAAATACTAGCAATAATAATAATAATATGAAATGATAAAAACACAAGTAGTGTTTTTTCAATTATGTTTCCAGACATGATTCCCTGGAACTTGTTACACAACCTTTTATGAACGTATTGAATTCATTTATGTTTTCATTCTTTTTTTAAAGTTCACAGTTTTATTATAAACCAAGAAAGGGACTTGCAAAAACATTTACATGGCATTAAATTCACCATATTAGTATATTGTCTTAGTCCATTTTTTGAGGCTATAACATACTTGACAGTGGGTAATATTATAAAGGAAAAAAGGTTTATTTTGGCTCATGTTCTGGGAGTCTAAGAGCATAGCACTGACAGCTGCTGTTTCTGGTAAGGGTTGCATATTACTTCCATCATAGTGAAAAAGTGGAAGGACAAGTGAGTGTGTGCAAAGAAATCACATGGTGAGAGAGGAAGCATGAGAAGGCTAAGGAAGCTGGATCCACTTTGTAACAGTCCTCTGTCTTGATAAGTAATGCAGTACCTAGAGAGTAACAATTCTCTCACTCTAGAAGCTTTAACCTGGTCACCTCCCCTAAGACCCTATTTTCCAACACTGTGGCATTGAAGAATTAAACCTCAACATGAATTTTGGTAGGGACAAATCTTATTTAAACCAAGTATTTAAATACAACAAGTGTACATTTCATTGGCTTTTAGTATATTCACAATGCAACAATCACCATTACTTAATTTCAGAATATATCCATCATTCCAAAAGAAGTTTCTCACTTATAAACAGCCACTCCTCATTAGCCCTTTATCCTAGCTCCTGGCAACCACTAATCTACTTTCTTCTTCTATTTATTGTCTTCTTTGTCTGGACATTTCCTATAAATGGAATGGTATATGCAGTCTTTTGTGACTGGCTCCTTTCTCTTGGCATAATGTTTTCAAGGTTCATTCATGTAACAGTACTTCGTTCCTTTTTAATTGCCAAAGAATATTCAATTTATGGATATACCACATTTTATTTCCCCATTCATCATTTGGTGCATATTAGAAATGTTCCCATATTTTAGTTATTATGAATTGAGTTGCTATGAACATTTGTGTACAGGTTTTGGTATATACACAAGTTCCTCATTTCTCTTGGTTATATACGTAACAGTAGAATTGCTGGGTCATCTGATAACTATTTTTTTTAACAATTTAGAGGACTTCCAAAATGTTTTCCACAACAGATGCACTGTTTTACATTTCCATCAGCCCTGTTCATGGGCCCCAATTGCTCCACACCCTCACCAACACTGTTTATTGATGTCTTTTTATTTTAGCCATCCTGGTTAATATGAAATGATATGTCATTGTGATTTTGATATGCATTTTCCCAATGAGGAGTGATTTCAAACATTTAAAAATGTTTACTGGCCATTGGTATATCTTATTTGAAGAACTACCTATTTAAATCTTTTGCTCATTTCTTTAAATATATTTAATTATTTAGAGCAGTTTCAGATTCACAGAAAAATTGAGGAGAGTGGTTACAGAGTTCCCATATGCCTCCCTCCACACATACAGCCTCCCTGCCCATCAACATCTCCACTTAGGTGGCATGTCTGTCACCATTGCAGAATCCACATTGGTGCATTGTTATCACCCAGAGTCTATAGTTTACCTCAGGGTTCCATCTTGTTGTTAGAGATTCTATGGGTTTGAACAAATGAATAATGATATATATTTTCCGTTCTAATATCACAAAGAATATTTTTATTGCCCTAAAAATTTTCTCTGCTTTACCTATTCATTCTTTCCTTCCCCATACTCCTGAAAACTACTGATCTTTTTTTTCCTGTCTCCATAGTTTTAAATTTTTCAGAAGGTCATATACTTGGAATCATATACTATGGAGTTTTATTCAGATTGGCTCCTGTTTCAGTCAACCTTTTCACTGCTGTGATTAAAAGATCTGACAGGAACAATTAGAGGAGGAAAAGTTTGTTTAGGGACTCATGGTTTCAGAGGTCTCAGTCCATAAACTGCTGGCTCCATTCCTCCTGGCTCAAGGTGAGGGGCAGAACATCGTGGCTGAAGAGTATGGCTGAGGGAAGCAGCTTACAAGATGATCAGAAAGCAAGTAGAGGCTCCACTTGCCAGATACAAAATATATATCCCAAAGGCACACTTCCAATGACCCACACACTCTCCGCTTTCAGTTACCACTCAGTGAATGCTGTCAGGGGATTAATTTAATGATTGGAGTAATGCTCTTATAACTCAATCCTTTCTCCCCTAAACTTTCTTGCATTGTCTCACACATGAGCTTTTGAGGAACATCTCTCATCCAAACCATAACAGCTCCTTCCACTTAGTACTATGCATTTAAGTTTCCTCCATGTCTTTTCATGGGTTTAATACCTTACTTTATTTTTTAGTGCTGAATAATACTCTATTGTCTTAAAATATTACAGTTTTCTTATCCAGTCACCTGTTGAAGTTCCTCTTGTTTCCAAGTTTTGGCAAGTATGGATAAAGCTGCTATAAACATTTGTGCATGAAAATAATTAGAGCCGAAATTAATGAAATTGAAACCAAAAACATTCAAAAAACCGATGAAACAAAATTTCATTCTTTGAAAAAATAAAATTAATAAACACTTAGCCAAGCTAACCAAGAGAGAGAGAGAAAACTCAAATTACTAAAATTCATGACAAGAAAGGAACTATCACAAAGGACACTACTGAGACACAGATGATAATCAGAAACTATTTTAAAAATTTATACTCTAATAAAATGAAAAATCTTGAAGATATCAACAAATTTCTAGAGACATATGACTTACCCAAATTGAGTCAGGAGGACATAGAAAATTTAAACAGGTCAGTTTCAAAATAGAAGACAACATCAAAAGCCTACCAACAAAGAAAAGCCCAGGACACATGGATTCTCAGCTGAGTTCTACCAGACCTTCAAAGAACTAACACCAATTCTCCTCAAATTATTCCATAAAATAGAAAAGGAGGAAACCCTTCTAAACTCATTCTACAAAGCTAATATCACCCTGATACCAAAACCAAAGACACATCAAGGAAATAAAATTTCAGATCAATATCCCTGATGAGTATAGATGCAAAAACTTTAATAAAATTTTGGCAAATCACATACAAAAACATATTAAAAAGATAGTGCACCATAATCAAGTGGGGTTCATCTCAGAGATGCAAGGTAACATATGGAAATCATAAATGTAACTCATCACATCAATGGACTTAAAGACAAGAACCACATGATTATCTCAATAGATGCAGAAAAAGCATTTGACAAAATACAACATCCATTGTGTAGGTTTTCATGTGGACATGAATTTCCCACTCATTTGAGTGAAACAAAATTGCTGGATTATACCTTAAGAGTATGTTTAGTTTTGTGAGAAAATGTCAAATTGTCTCCTTAACATGGTTGTGCCATTTTGCATTCCCATCAACAATTAATGGGAGTTCTTGGCTCATTCTTTTATTGGGTAATTTGTCTTTTTCAGTGTTGAATTTCAGAGTTTTGTATGTATCATGTGGACACAAAGTCCCCTACCATTTTGACTATGGATTCCCCCACATTCTCTCCATCTTTATGCCACCTTTGCATCACTCTTGGTCACATGGAAGAAGCATTCTACTATTCCAAATGCCAGGCTGTGCTGGGGAACTTGAGGACTTGGTCATACTCCTTCAGGCCCATCTACCAAGAAGCATACCTACAGCACTTCCCTCTCTAAGAATCTGCCTCCATAGATGTAAAGGTGGGAGAGACTGGCTCTTTAATCAGTATGCTTTTTACAGTTTTATGTTTTGGCCCTCAACTTTTTGCCCTAAGTCATTTGGGTTTGTGAGGTTTAGTATTCAAAATCAGTCATTAAAACTCAAACTCTTCCCTCAAATTATTGTCTCTGGGATTAGTTTTAAAATGTATTTCAAAATTCAAAAGCAAGAAATTTTCTTTGCTATCTCCTTCCCTGAAGTCTCTAAGTTTGAATGGGTACGGGGGCAAGGATATAAGGATATCATGCTGCAAAACATTATCTTGCAATATAGATGGTTGTCCAAAAGCAAATGTGAGGGTCAACCAATGCAGCTGCATTGGTAGAAAATCTTAGTGACAGAAGCTGGACTTGGTGCTGTATGCCTGTAATCCCAGCTGCTTGGGAGGCTGAGGCAGGACTACCCCAATTTCAAAGCCAATCTGGGCAATTTATCAAGACTCTGTATCACAATACAACATAAAAAGGGCTGAGGATCTAGCTCAGTGGTAAAGAACTCCTCGATTTAATTCCCAGTACAACACAACAAAATAAAAAAACAAAACAAACAAAACAAAACCCTGACAGAAAGTAATCCAAGAAATCCTAGAGTCATTCTGAAGTGTGAACAGCAACTTTGATTTGTATTCCAGTTTTGTAATAATGGGACTTCTGTGGGTCCAGAAAGGCAATTGGAAATAGCTCAGGCAAAGAAGAGAATCCATTTTTGAGGATATTGTGTTGCCTCATAGAACCCAAGACCAGAAAGCAGTTAAGTCTTTGGGACAAATGGAAGCAGAAACTCAACCATAGCCTTTTCTGGTTTATCAGATTACCTAGATCTCCTAGTTTTTGCATTTCCCAGGGGCATTGAAAGAGAGCCTGAACTTTCTTTTCCTTTTTTTGGTATGGGAATTGAACCCAGGGTGCTTTACCACTGAGCTAACTCACAGGTCCTTTTTATTGTTTGAGAGAGGGGCATGCCAAGTTGATCAGGCTGGCCTTGAACTTGAGATCCTCATGCTTCAGTGTTCCTAGTTGCTGGGATTATAGGCATGTGCCTCTGTGCCCAGCTCTGATCTTTCTTTTAGAATTACACTTCCAAAATTCTCAGGAAAAAAAAAAAAAAAGCACTTAGTTTCACAAATTAAATGCAAAGTGACCAGGGAAGGAGAGAGTATCCAGCTCTAATAACACAAAGGTTTCCATGGTTGCCAGGCAAATGGCATAGTGGGTAAGGGAAACATTAAAAAAAAAAAAGTGTATTGACAACAACAGATCTGTTAGGTGTTCTCATGTTCATTCTGTTTTAGCAACAGAAAACAGATTAAAATGTTGGTGCTCCCCAGGGAGATTCTCCAGTGCCATTGGAAGAGTCAGCCTCATCCCAATCCCAAATCTCCTCCCTGTAGCCCACCCCAAATCCCCTCCCTATAGCCCACCCCAATCCCAAATCCCCTCCCTATAGCCCACCCCAATCACTTCCCCTCCCTTTAGCCCCACCCTAATCCCTTCCCGTGCCCTATAAAAGTTGGCCACAAAAGAACTAACTCACGATTTTCCCAGCACACTGCTTTTAGGTGTATGGGTGGTTGTTGCTGGCCAGCTAAAATAAAGGCTTCTTTTGGCTTTACGTGATCGGCTTGGATGATTTTATTTTCTTTGGGTACAACAATTCTGAACTGGCTATTGCTGGAAGTCCAAAGTTCTTAGACCAGCATACAAACACATTCAAAATCTCCTTTTCATCTATTTTTTCTTTTTCATCAAAAGTAGAATATTTCCCTTTTTTCTTTCATGTCTCTGAGCCTTTGTGCATGTTTGAAAAACAAAACAAAAGACTTCTAGTTGTAGATGGACACAATACCTTTTATCTTATTTATTTTATTTTTATGTGGTGGTGCTGTGGATCAAACCCAGTGCCTTACACATGAGGGGCAACTGCTCTACCGCCGAGCTACAACCCCAGCTTGTGTGCATGTCTTTTCTTTGTCTGGAAGAACTGCTTTGTAGTTCTGCCTGGCGACTTCTAGTTATCTTGTAGGTCCAGCTTAGCATTCCTTCTGGACGCATTCTTGACTTTGAAAGGCAGGGCTTGGTGTTCTTCACACTGCTCTAGGGCCCCTATCACAATTTCTTTCTTTTCTTGCAGTATGGGGATTGAAAGTAGAGTCTTGGGCATGCTGGGCTAGTCCTCTAACCACTGAGATATATCCCCAGCCCTTTTTAAAATTTTTATTTTGAGACAGGCCTGGCAGGCTTGGAACTTGCCATCTTCCTGCCTCAGTCTCCCAGGCAGATGGGAACAAGGCGTGTACCACAGTGCTCTCCTGTCCCTATCACATTTGGATTGTTGCTACTGGGCAATCTGTCTCCATTCTCTACCAATTGGGATATCCTAAACATATATTCTGTCTTATTTATTTCAGTGGTGGCTTGTCTTTGGTTGTACAATAAATTCTCACTTGTTCTTTTACTATTTTTCCTCCCAGCCCTAAGTCACCTCAGTACCAGAGTTCTCAGATTATCAGGAAACTGAGAGCCCTCAGATTATCAGAATACTAGAGAAAATAAAGCATGGTTTGATTTTATCCTTGGTCTTTGCTCTGTATTTTAAAATTAAAATTTGATTCTGTAAATGTAATTTCATTTTGTGACCTTTCTCTTGCATTAAAATGAAAATACCCTTCATGCATATAATAATGAAAACAACCTCCACCCCATTAAAAATGCAGAAGTGAACACTAATTAAAAAAAAAGATTAAAAATCCCTCAAATATTGAAATTTTGGGCTTAGTGTGGAAGTATGAATAATGGAGATACTGGTTCTCCTCTTGGCACTTTTAATTGCTATTTCTCAATCCCAATCATAAAACAGGCAATTGATCATCTCTCAGCCCTTCCTCTCACCCCACTTTTTCTCTTTCTTCCCTTGCCTCCTTGCAAAACCAAAGGTGGGTTAGGAGGCCAGGGATAAAGAAGAGGAACTTTCTTTTCTCCTGCTCCTTCCTCTTCCTTTTCTCTCTTTGTCTTCTTCAAATTCTATCTTGGGCCTGTTCTTCCTCATTTTCCCATCTTTGTCTGATGGACACAAAATCAAATATGACAAACTTGTGTTTTGCTGTGATTTGTGAATTCATGAACATAATTAAACACTTGGATTTTTTAAAAATAAAATGTACAAAGATGATGGTTGCAAATGTAAATCAATGATTAAAATTCTTCAGGTTTCAAAGTTACTCAGAGTAAGATGGTGAGGCAATTTTCACTTCCTTTGCACTAAAATGCATCAAATTCCTATTCATCAGATTTGCAGAATGAAATCTGTTTACCTTTTCACTGTCATCTAAATCTGGAAAAACAAAATCAATAAAAATCTATATATAGAGGGCTGGAGCTTGTGGCTTAGTGGTAGAGTGCTTGCCCAGCCTTTTGCCCAGTAAGGCCCTGGGTTTGATCTCCAACGCTGAGAAAAAAAATCTGTATATGCTTATTAAGTATTTCATAAGAATATAGGCTTTGACCAGTGATTGAAACTAAAGAACAATAACCAACGCCAATCAGTAACCCTTACCATCCCTCACTTTTGGGATACTACAGACGAAGAACAGGAAATAACAACAATAAAAAGGCTACGTTTTAAAGAAAATATTAACTTTTTCTTTTCTACTTTCTATTTTTTTTTTTTTTTTAAGGTCCTGGGGCCTAGGCCTTCACACAGGTAGGCAAGCGCTCTACTACTGAACTACATCCCCAGCCCACGAAAGCATTCACTTTAAAATGCAAAGGTCACTGGAAAAGAACAAATCCAGGGACGAACTCGCAGAGATGCATCCTCCGGACCCGCACGGCTGGTTCGGGAAGGCTCCGCCTCCAGGACCCATTTCATTGGCGCTCACCGGCCCCCGACCCGCGCTGGCCGCCCTTCCGCACGCGCGCACCGAGCGGACGCCTCGGTTCTCAGAGCGCCTTCCCCGCCCCCGAATTGCCACCTCTGATTTGCCTGTTTCTCAAGACCGCCCCTCCGGCCCAACCAGTGTGCAAGTCGCTTCGGGTCTCCGCCCTCCCTGCCGGCAGCGTGGGGCTCACCGCTGCTCACCAGGGCGGCGAGCGGGGATGGCGGTCGTGGCGGTGGCCGCAGGCCGGCTGCTGAGGCTCCGCGCTGCCGGGGCGGACCGGCACTGGCGCCGGCTGCGTGGCGATGCACTGGCGCGGAGCTTCCTGCAGCCCGCCTCGGCCGGCGAGGATGCGGCCCAGACGCGGCAGGTGGCTCACTTCACTTTCCAGCCCGACCCGGAGTCCCGGGAGTACGGTGAGTCGGGGGCCACCCTGCCAGAACCACCGCCACGGACTCCCAGGCCCGCGGGCGCTCGCGAAGAGGGCCGCCTTCCTCACGAGGAGGGGTGTCTGCCTTTCCGGGAACCTCCCAGGCTCAGGGTCTGACTTCTCGCACTGTTTTGTTACTGAGCCTTTGAGACGCAGACCCCGGGTACCTTCCAGATGGGGGAGAGGGCTCGACACCTTCTGGAAGCGCCTGAGGTGGAGGGGCGCTGCCCAGGGAATCTTCTGTCCTTGTCCCTTCTTTCCCAGCCCAGGCCTTAGGTGCTGTTACAACTTACCCGGGGCTGGGCCACTCATTTTAGGCAGCAGCATTTAAAAGAAAGACTGTTTTGGTTGTGGTAGGTAAGAATTAAGCTGAGGTACTGTGTAACTGAATTGACTTTCCCAAGGTCGCAGAACAGGTTCTTCCTAGAGTTGGGTAAGAATCCACGCTTTTCTGGAGGCTGAGGCAGAAGGATTGCAAGTTTGAGGCCAGTATGGACAAGTTACTAATCCTGTCTCAAAATAAGGTAAAAAAGACGGGATGTAGCGCAGTGGTAGAGCTATGTGCGAGGTCCTGGATTTAATCCCCATTCCCAGGAAAAAAGAAAAAATGTAGGCTTTTTATTTGAATCTAGTGCTGAGTTTGTGCTGGGCCATGCTGCCATTAGCTAAGGAGAGGTAGTTGATGTAGGTGTTGGGGGGAGGAAGCAATAGAAAGGGCTCGTGGCAAACACCTCATAGACTGACTGTTATACGACTTTTCTTTTTCTTCTGAAAGTTTTATGTAATTTCCTAAAGATCCAGTGTCTGTCATCAGAATATCAGGAAAGCATAATAAAACATTTTCCATTTTCTTATCTAACAACTTCTTATGTATTGGGGCTGACAGTTTTTGCAAGTATATCTTTATTTGTGAATAATAAGTATTAATATTTATTTCTTTATTTTATTTTATTTTATTTTTTTATTTTTGGTACCAGGAGTTGAACTCAGGAGCACTTAACCACTGAGCCACATTCTCAGTGCCCCCCACCACAACCCCCTTTTAAAATATTTTTATTTTGAGACAGTGTCTTGCTAAGTAAGTTGCCTAGGGCTTTGCCAGATTGCTGAGACTGGCTTTGAACTTGCCATCCTCCTGCCTGTCTCCTGAGCTGCTGGGATTATAGGTGTGCATCACTGTGCCCAGCAAGAATAAGCATTTATTGAGTGCTTATCACTGGAAGGCACTGAGCTGAGAAATTTACATTCATCATCTCATTTGATGGTTAGGACAACTCTAAAGGGTAGGTAATGTTTTTATTCCCATTTTGCAGTTTCATTAACAGTTCTTGAGATAGTTTATCCAAGGTTACACAGACATGATGTGGCAGCTCCAGCTTTGGAATCTAATTATTCAGATTCTAGAGTTGATATTGTAAACATGGTACTAAAATTCACATAGAAATAATTTACTAAGAAGGTATTCCTAGCTTTGTGAAATAGTTGATAGATACCATAAAGGGGAATAGCAATTTTTTTTTTTACTATCAGGATGAACCTCAGTTCTGTCTTCACAGAAAAAACTCTGACTCAATGCTTGAGAAGTAGGGCATAAGTGTTCTTAATCCCCCTTCCATAATTTGTGGAATAGTGAGTAGTGTGGAATAGTTAAAATCTTAGTGCTATCAAATTTGTATGTTGTTATAAAAACAATACAAGCACATCACAATAAATTTACATAGTAGAAAAGTAAAAAGTTATTTCACCATTCACTCTATTAAATATTGCTAACATTTGGGTGCATCCTTCCAGTTTAGTGTATTTTTTGTAATTGTAGTCTTAATTCAAAAACAATTTGCATTGTTTAATCAGAAGCTTTTGCCATAAGGGTACATAGTTGTTATAACCTTCTTTAGAATTTAGAAGACATGTACCATAGAGACACCACAATTGAGTAATTGGAATCAGATTGTCCTAGGTTTGGTTTTGTCCCTGCCACCTGTGACTTAGGGGTCATCACTTATCCCCTTTAAGCCTCAGTTTCTTGCTGTGTGCAGTGGTGTATGCCTATAATCCCAGCAATTTGGGAGCCAGGGGTAGGAGTATCACAAGTTTGAGACCATCCTGGGCAACTTAGACACTATCTCAATAAAAAATAAAAATGACTGAAGATGTAGCTCAGTGATAGAATGCCCCTGGGTTCCATCCCCAGTACTGGGGTACTGGGTGGGGGGATCAATTTCTTTGTAAGAGGTTAATAATTGTTTCTACTTCATAAGGCAGTTAGGAGGCCTATGTAAACATAATGTTTAAAAAATACCCAACAATATTTGACAACTAAGTACTTAGTAAATGGAAACAGTAATTACCATTGTGCTTTTGTTGTTACAATTTTGCAATGTTATAAATAATGTAAATATAAGCACTTCTTGTGTATGACTTTTATGTATCTGAGATTATTTCTTCAGTATAGAGCCCCAAGGGTGAGATTTCTAATTCCACAATACAAATGCTGTAATGGATTTTTAAATGACTGGATTATACCCCATCTTTATAAGACTGTTAGATTATTTCAAATACAAGGGTGTATAAGAGTTTATTAGGTGTTAATGCTAAATTCACAGGTACACACACACACACACACACACACTCCAATATTTTGTGCTACTTTGTTTTAATTGCGTTTGTTTTATTTCTGTTGAGAAATATTTCCTCATATATTTTTCTCTGGGAATTGAGTACTCCATGCTTTTTCATATTTTAAAAATTGTGACCTTAGTATTTTCTCTATCAATGCTAATCCTTTCTGACATTGTTGTTATTATTATTATTATTATTTTCTGTTTTTTCTGCAGTGCTGGGGATTGAACCCAGGACCTTGTGCTTGCACCGAAAACAGTCTACCAACTGAGTTATATCCCCAGCCCCTTTCTGACATTATTAACTAATCTCTCCAGGTATTGTGGTAGCCATCAGTCCATAATCCTCATAATAGCCTGTGAGTTACACAGTATTTTGCTCAGTTTACAGGTAAGAAAGTTGAGGCTCAGAGATGTTAGTGACTTTCCCAAGTCTGGTAAATGGCAATGCCAGAGCTCAAACCCCAATGTGTGTGACTCCAAAGCCTACATTTTAGCCTTATGTATTAAAATTTTTTATAGTTGATATTAATGAAGATAATAACTTTTTGCCTTTTACATATGTTGCAAATCCTTTTTTTTTTTTTTATACTAGAGATTGAATCCAGAGGCACTTAACCACTGAGCCACATCCCCAAGTCCTTTTTACTTTTTATTTTGAGAAAGGGTCTCACTAAGTTGCTTAGGGCCTCGCAAAGTTGCTGAGGCTCGCCTTGAATTTGCTATTCTCCTGTTTCAGCTTCCCGAGCCACTCGGATTACAGGCATGTGTCACCATGCCTGATGCAAATACTTTTTATTCTTTTATTATTTATTTTTATTCTTCTGACATATAAAATAGCTTAACTAGGTGTTGGTCAGGGTGGACTCTGAGTAGGTGACATGTAAGCTGTACAGTGAGCTTTGGTAAGGAATTATCTCTGCAAAGACCAGAGGGAACAGTGTTTTTTAGGAAAAAACAAGATGAGTCTTGTGAACATGTGTCGGGTGACTGAGAAAACCATGTGGTGGGGGTGTCTTGCACAGGGTGAGATGGACAGGTCTCTCCAAGATCTGGGGATACTGGCAAGCCCTGTGTTGTGAGGATGAAGGTCTTCTTTCCAGGATTAGAGTTTACAGGGAGCAGAACCACATAAGTAAATCTAAGTTAGAAAACATCGTGTTTATATGAGGAATGGGGAAGTTGTGAGTTTATTTGCAGGAAAAGGGAAGGAGTAGGAAATAATTTGAAAGGGTAAATGGAGCCAAAATTCATTCTAAAGGTTTGGGGGGATACAGATTGCCTATCTCCTATGCACCCCACATTGTGATTGGGTGCATTACATTTGGACTGAATTTTTTTTTTTTGGTACTGGGGATTGAACCCAGGGGCACTCAACCACTGAGCCACATCCCCAGCCCTATTTTATATTTTATTTACAGACAGGGTCTCACTGAGTTGCTTAGGGCCTTGCTAAGTTGCTGAGGCTGGCTTTGAACTCGAGATCCTCCTGCCTCAGCCTCCGAAGTGCTGGGATTATAGGTGTGTGCCACTGCACCTGGCTTGGACTGAAATTTTGTTAGGTCGTGGAAGACCATTGACTCTTTTCTAGGCAAGAAAGTGACTTGAAATGTGCTTGTGTTACATTATTAGGGAAGTTTATGGAGTCAATTAATGAATGGGAAGTAAGGAGGCTGAGAGGTCATTTAGGGGTATTGCTGTTCATGTGAGAGGATATAATTGTGGTTGGATGATGCCAGTGGGTTGTGTTTTGACGATACGACCAGAGTTGTCACTGTTTTACCTGTGGAGGATTAGGGAAGGGGTATCAAATATTTTTAGCCTTAGAAACTGGAAGGATGGTAAGGTGGTGGTATCATTGATATAAGTGGTGAATGCCAGAGAGTAAGCACATTTTTGGTGGGGGAGAGAGGAAGAAAGAGTGACCATATGAGCTGAGGAAATGTTCTTAGTAAGTTATTTGAAGGAAATTGTTCAAGGAATTTTCTCCAGTAAGGCGAATAATACGGACCTGGCAAGGCTTCTGCAGATCCCTCTGAAAGGCGTACCCAAAGAGGTGTGAAGTGTGTGCCGGCTGGAGGGGTCGGCATTGGTGAAGATCCTGAGGTGGTAGGGAGCTTTGGTGGTGGAACTGAGGAACTCCTCAGTGGGGATCTGTGGAGACAGTGGTTAAAAATGGGACTGTAGAGGTGGACAGGGATGGGATCAAGCAGGGCTTTGAGGACATGGTGAGGCATAGGACTTATCCCCATATAGTCAGAAGTCTTCGTGGGGCTTTGAGCATGGAAGTAACATGATGTGGTTTGCTTTTTAGGACTCTGATTGTAACAGATCTGTGGGGAATGGTTTGAAGGGGTGAAAGAAGTACAAGTGAGGAGATGGTTTTCTGGAAGAAAAGATGATAAGTCTGGGCATAGGATATAATGGTGCTAGATTAAGTCATTTATTTGGAAGTAGGATTTGATGAGCTCAATGGAGACATTAAAGATGCCCTCAGGTTTCCCACCTGGGTGGAGATTAGTGTTGTTTGCTAAGATGGGAAAGACTGGTATTGGGAGCAGTAGAGTTTGGTTTTGTCCTTGAGTTACAAAAGCCCAAGACACCAAGTAGGGAATTGATGATTGTTGGATATAGAAGTCAGGAGCCCAGAGGAGAGATTGATATTAGAGATAACCATTTGGAAGTCACTGGCATTTATGTAGTTTATAAACCATTTAGTGATGGAGCAGAGAACAAGCCAGCAAAAGGGAGGGATGTCCTATGGCATCATGTCCCATGGGGTAACCTGGGACCCCATCCTCAGTCCTCTTAAATTTGTACTTGGGTGATCCTGGTCCCCTCAAGTACTCTCTACTTTCTTCCCTTTCATGGGATATGAAATATATATTGGCACCTTAAGAAGCAATTATAATTATAGAGCCTTCATTTGCATTTTTGGTTTGTCTGGGTGCTGGGGATTGAACCTAGAGTCTCAGGCATACTAGACAAGCACTCTACCACTGAACTTATCCTTGGCACCTTCATTTACAGTTTAGTACAACATGTTTAGCCCCTGCTACCTTACCTTATAGGGTAGGCATTCTAACACCTTTGAGTAAGAATTAGAATGGGAGAAAAGAAGATACCTGGCAAACAGAAACTGAGTCCTAGAAAACAGGGTATCTAGAGAGCTGGAAGAGGTTTCATTGGGGAAAACAGGCCGTTTCTTAACCATCTTCCCGTATTTTTAATATTGAAAAATTGTTATTTGACAGACAACTTCTGAATTAGTATAAAGAAATGACAATAACTTTTGCATACACTAATTCAAAACATTTTCACTAAGCACCAAGTAGAACAGTTTCCAGTCTTTTCACCAAAAACACCTTTATCATTGAAAGGCTGCCTCAAAATTAATTTATTTAGTTTTTAATCAAGAAACTAAAGCTGCCAATCAGAGCTTCTAACTAGCATAAGATGACCAGGTTAAACCCTTGTAATATGAGTAAAAATAACTTTAAAAAGTTTGACCTACTCCAACTGAGGGGATCTGCTGACCTCAGGCTGGTAATCACAGGAAAATAGGTTCTCAAGCCAAATATCATCTACACAGCACACAAATAAAATGAGTAATAAGTATGTAAAAAGTGAGTAAAAGTGTCATGAAATACATGTTCTTATCTACTCAAGGGGAGTAATGCCTAATTCCCATGGGCATGCAGTGCAGCAGTGGCCACAGGAACAGGTACCATTCACTAACCCATAAGAGAGAACCTACCAAGGACAGTGGGAGGAATAAAAAGTCCTGTGCCCTGGAATGAAGCGGAGGGTTCGTGGACCAGTTGGCATCCAGGACAGACCAGGAACATGAGTGGGTACCGAGGTGTGTGGGGAGGGGTCTTCAGGGCTAGAGAGGACAAAATGAACCAGACATAGCCACAGAGCTGCCGAATATTCAGAAGACAGTGAAGTGTGTGTGCTGAGTGAAGGGGAAGCTAACAGGAGATGTGTAAAACAGGAAAAGGAAAACATCCTCCAACAAGAAAGCAAGGCTCTCCATGTTCTCTGTGGAGATGAGGTAGCTGAGGATTGTTCTGTAGGTCACCTTTGACCCTGAGGCCCTAGTCCCTTGGAATCAAATCCATGAGCAAGAATTTTCCTTCACGTAAAGGCTATCTTTTCCCCAAAAAGTAAAACAAAAACAAGCAAACAAAACAAAACTCAAAAGAAAGAAATCAGACCTGCTTTGACCTCTCTTACTTTACTTGGGTCCCAGCTGTCACCATAGTGAGACAAGGTCTGCTTTGTTACTCACACTGGTTTGCTAATGCAAGGCATCTAGCACATCATGTTCTAATACTTCTCCCTAGAACACCACACAGTACATAAACTTACCCCAAATAAAATGCAGCCTCAACTTAAGGATTGCTGTACTATCACTACACTGACCTAGCATATTTTAGCCCTTTTTCTGATTCATTTACAAAATATCTATGCTCTGTAATGCTCTGGAAACTTTACAAATGTTGAATTAGATTCTTCTTCTTGAAGTAGTTCAGAGTCTTGAGATAGCAAATGTACATATTTTTCTACACTACTATGGATGGGTAGTTATCATAAAAGACCTACAACCAAACTAGATCATAACAGATTATCAACTGGAAAAAAATTTAAAAATAAGCAAAAAACCAGGAATCTGTGTCACCAAACTAATAGTCTAAATTTTGCTACAGATCAAAAAAATAAAAAATAAAAATAAAAGAATAAAAAAGAACCAAACCTCACTTCATGTACCAAGCTATAGGCATTTTATAAAGTACTCAAGTAATTAACAGCTCATAAAAATTGAGGGATATTTTTAGGTGGAAACAAAATTAACACCAACTCATTCCCAGCAAATGGTTCTTCCAAAATGTGTGTCCACACAGAGGGAAGTTTGGAAAAATTGTCTGCAGGGGGCTACCTTGTGGACCAGAGCCCTCTCAGGTCTGCTTCAGAGGTGCAGGGGCATTGGCAGATGCCTGCTCCAGGGAGGCCAGAGAGCCCTGAGAGACTTCAGCTGGCTTTCTGTGCTGCATATTGATGTCCTCCTGCACCTGCTGCCAATGCTTCAGCTTTGTCAAGTACTTCTTCGCGAATGCATCTTTTCACTACAATTCATTCCTTTGTTCTTAGACATCCTCTTTGATAACTTACTCTGGTTTCTGGACAGACAACTGCAATCTTTTTTTTTTTCTGTAGAAAAAAGCATTCTGTCTGTCTTGCAATACCCAGACCCAGAAACTTCTGGACATATTGATCAACACCGTTTCGAATTTCTTCCTGATCGGTGCCATTGACATAATCCTGACTTGGGAGAGAAGCCAAAGCAAGCCTTGAATGATGACTCCAACTTGTGTACCATGGTGTTATTAGAAGTTCTTGGAGCACCACACACTGCCTGAAGAAGCTAGGCCTGGCCCAGGAGTGGTGGGAACCCCAGAGGCTGCCTGAGAACATACTGCCCAGTGGAGCCTTGGTGTCTGGAATGGCAGGCTACAGCCCAGTGCATCTTCCTATTTCGCAATGTGATTAGTACCACATGATGTCTCTGATACCACCCATTTGTCATGCTTCAATGTGTTGACATGGGTGTGTCAGACACTGTGCTAAATGTTAGGGTTTCCAAAAGCATCTGAGGAGGAAATGCTGATTGATGCACAGGTCTATACCAAACTCTAGATGGTGCAGAGAACCTATGCTGAATGTATTGTTAGGCTTTTGTTTTCTGAAAGACCCTAATTTCCTTTATTGTAAATATGTAGTTTTGTTTGGGTATAGGTTACAACCTGCCCACTATTAACCTTATTTATTTCTGGAGACTACCCCATGGGCACTTAATATGTTTCTGTGTTAGATGCCTCTGCTCTATGTTAGTCTTCACTATTGCTTCAACACTTCTGCTGTTGTACATCACCTCTCCCCACTCCCCTTCTTCTGTTGTTTGTCTTTGAATTCTGACTTTGGTAAATTTTTTTTCCTACTCATTCCTTTAAGTGGGTAATATTTTTTTGCATCTTAAAAATCCTTTATTAAAGCAGCTATGTATGTTTATTTGTTCAGTCATTTAGTGAACAAATATTTTTTGAGCACCTACTACATGCCAGGCTTTGTGGAAAATGCTGAAGGTACAACTCTAATCAAAAGCTGTTAAGAATCTCCTCCCTCTTGGAGTTATGTTCTATCTAGGTCTAACATTCTGCCTACATGCTACTTTAACAGCAACCAGGGCGATGTTATTATTCATGATCTTCTACTTAAAATACTTTCAGTGAATAAATTAATCTCAACCACAGAGCCCAATTTTACCAGTGTGCAGCCATTAACTCATGGGGAAGCTGTGCTGCTATATTGTTTTGGTTTTGTTATAACTTTTTGTCTTGAAAAAGAATTGTGTGTTTTGAAACTTATCAGCCATTTATTAACACTCATAATTTAACAGTTGTGTTTAGTAATTTCTTAACATTGCACTTTTTTTTGTTTTGTTTTGTTTTCAGTTCTGAAGATCAAACACAAGAACTTGTGCATGCTCGGTCAGCACTCACCACTGAGTCACATCCCCATCCCCGATGTTTTTTTTTTTTTTAAATAAAAGTCTCGATAGTGGTACAGCTTTGGTTAGCACATGCTATAAGTGGGCTTATCTTATGAGGGGACAAAGGTTTATTCTATGGATGGTCTTTGGTGTAACTTTAGTTTGGTGTAACTAAAGAGAATAATTCTCAGGAATGCACATATTTAAAAATATCTTACCTGTGAATGTGATTTCTTTCTGTACCATCCACAAATCATGCTGCAACTTTAAAAGGCATGTGTAGGGCTGGGGATATAGCTCAGCATGTAGAGTGCCTGCCTCGCAAGCACAAGGCCCTGGGTTCAATCCCCAGCACTGCCAAAAAAAAAAAAAAAAAAAAAATTTAAAAGGCATGTGTAGTTGATGTTACTATATTAAAATTGTTATTTATAACTTGTAAAAGCATTGAGTAGATGAGCAATTATGCAAAAGCCTAAAATTTTAAATCTACTTGGCAAAAATTTTCAGTAGTGAAAGTATAGTTTGTGTACTTGCATAGAAATATAAATTCAAAATACCTTTATTTGTATGTCATCCCATATAAGATGAGTACATTCTTTGAGATATCAAGCAATGCTTTCCAGATTTACTTTGTATGAATTCTATTATTAAAGTCTTTGTTTTTTTTCCTGCCAAAATCATGTAGAGCAGTAATGTAATGAGAGGAACTAGTGGTCAGTGGGGATGTAACTTAATGGTTCAGCACTTGCCTAGCACATAGGAGGCCCAGCAATGCAAAAAAGAATAAAAAAGAAAAAGTCTTGGAGGCATTCAGTATTAGTTTAAATAGTCAGTCAGTAGATTTAAAATCAATACCAGCTTAGATTTTGAGGCATTTTAATTCTCCCTTGGCTAACTATGAAAATCCTAACAAATATAAATCTTACTCTTTGAAATATATGAAATAGGAGAAAGAATGGGAATGTCATTGTGATTAAGAGGAAAGTTTACCCTAAACTGTTATCTGATGCTAAGCACCAATAAATACTGTGGGAATATTTATAGAGTAGCCAAGGATTTGAGGAAATTGTGATATTTGAGGAAATTAAGTGATAAAGTCTTAGCCTGATGAAAAAATCAGTTGCAACATATTTGGACACATGGTGTGGCTGTTTCCTTTGACAAAGATGATACATCAGTGATTTGCTGAATAAATTCCTGTCATTTCCACCAGAAATAAGAATATAGACAGGCTATTATTCTGGGTACAGAGGGCAGCAGGACATATCTGATAAAGGATTACAAGACCTGAAGCCTGGGCCTCAGGATTGTTGAAAAGATCAGAGAGACACGTTAGAGGGTAATGGAAGAACTAAGCATTTATAGGTCAGAGCCTGCTGTGGAGCTGGGCTGGGCTTGGGAAGAAGGTATGCTTCCAGGAAAAGGTTAAGTGACAGTGTTGCATGGTCAGAGTGTAGAAGGCAACAGCAGTAGTTGTTAAGAACCACACTAAGAATTAAGTCTTGACTTTTGGGACACATTGGTTGGATTACTGAAGAGCATAGAGGTTAGATTGGACAGTGGTCAGGGTAAGCAGCAGGTTGAGGTGTTCACCGCTGAATTGACCAAGCACTAAGGTAGGACTGGGCCTCTGGATCAGGAGATTCATGCAGGAGTTTGTCTGTGCTCTGAATAGTGCTTTTGGAGAGGAGTTGAGCTCAAGTTCTATGGCACTGGGTGACATCTAGGCCTCAGTCAAAACTCTAAAGTCATGATGTTTCTGAATTACAACATTTGGAACTTTATCAGATAAAGCCTTGCTGTACCATTTAGAATGATGCTAATGTCAAGAGGAAGGATATGGACAAAGTTCAGAATTTAACAATAAACAGTTAACGTATATTCAGCATTCACCGTGCCAGGTACTATTCTGAGTGCTTTATGTATATTGCTCCATTTACTCCTCAAAAATCTATTCAGGGAGACAGGCATTGACTTGCAGAGATTCTGCTAGCAGTGAGACTGTAGGAAGGACATGTGTAGGCATGGGATTATGTTGTCCTCTGAACACCATCAGTTCTGGGTACTAAACTTTATTTGCGTGTAGCCTGCCTTATTGGTTCATGGGCTGCGACTCTGTTATTATGGCATATTTAATCCATACCACTGGTCCGGAGCATTCCTTATGACTGGGATTCCTAACTTATGACTGGGATTCCTAACTTCTGTCTAGGCTGAGAGCTGCTTGCACTCTTGACTCTCACTCTAACCTCCATGTTCCATAGCTATTACCGTGTACGTACATTTAGTTGCTTGATTATATTCCTTTTTTCATTTTTAAAAAATGGTTTATAATTACTTGGTATTCATAAGTTTTGCCTCATCAACTAGCTTCTGCAGATTTTTATTGCTTTTTTATATTCCACAGACCTAGCATCCTTGTAAATAATCCAGTAAATTCACATGATATATTCTGTACCTTTCTTTCTACCTTGATTTTAATTAAGTTGTAGTCAGCTATAAATGGGTTATTTTTACATATTTTACAATGTCCAAATAGTCTATTTTTTGTTTTCCACAGGGCAAACTCAGAAGATGAATCTTTTTCAGTCTATAACAAGCGCCTTGGATAACTCACTGGCTAAAGATCCTACTGCAGGTAACCTTGATCTGTGTTCAACTGTGGTAGTTGTGCTAATGCCAGAATTCAAAATTTGCTTGAAAAATTTGTCTGGAGCTCAATAGTTACCATTGTAGATGTTAACCAGAAAATTTTGAAAGACCTGATTAACTATCTAGGGCTGATTGAGCATATTGCACTATTAGCACATGTTTGTATCCACTCATTACTAGTTCTCCTGTATATCGACAGGAGGTCAATTTTCATAGTACATATAGTCCTAATATTATAGTAATTCCTTCTGGACTAATATCTGCTATGTACTTCTGTTTCTGTAACGTATGGAAAAAACAGAAAATACCAGGTCATTCAGATACTGATTTGTAAAATGAAGATTTTATTTCCATATTTTTTGATTTTTTACATGTCATTCGACTTGTAAGATTTTCTTTTAGTAATAACAATTTTAGTATTTATAAATAATTTCACAAGCTATTTCATTTTCATCTTATTAATGATTGATATAAAAAGTTGTCCTGTATTTTCTAGATTTGGTTGACTTTAGTTTATACACACACACACACAACACACACGCACACACACTTGCTTTACTATACACTCGGGCTTCCATTTGAGAATCCTTTTTTCTGATTAGGATTGAACTCAGGGGACTTTACCACCACTGAGCTACATCTCCAGTCCTTTCTATTTTTTATGTTGAGACAGTGTCTCACTAAACTGCTGAAGGTCTTGCTAAGTTGCTGAGACTGGCCTTGAACTTGCCATCTGAGCCCTGGGATTACAGGTGTGTGCCACTGGGCCTGACCTACTTGCGAATCCTTTGTTTTAAAGTTAAGTAAGGGAAAAATAGTTAATTTAGTTTTTTTTGGAGGATATGAGAGCTAGATTAGAGAATGATTAGACCTTGATTTGTTTTGAATGTTATCTGAGAATCACAAAACTAGATGAGTGAGTGTAGAAAAGGGAGACTTATTTTCTTGAGGTTCATAAGACTCTCAGGTGCATTTGAGGGACTAGAATTGGGCTAATTTATTGCCCCCTAATTTATTCTTGCGTTACTAAAAGACTCCTCTCAGTTTCCACTGGCCCCATTCTTTCGCCTGCTGCCATGTTCTACCATACTTGAATCCTGTCTGTTTTACACAGTCTGAGTCCCTTTTTATTTGAGACCCTTCTCTTGGCTTGGAATTCTCCTCCTTCAACTCCTCAGAGTGCTGACTCTTACTGTATACTATGTTTAAGGAAACCACAGACCCGGGAGCTGGGATGTTGAGTCATAGTTCTGCTGCTGGCTTTCTGACTTGGCAAGTCACTGTATTACTCTGGCCTCATTTTCTTCCTGGGTAAAATAAGATGAGATTCAGGATCAGTGGTTCTCTCTCTGCGGGGAGGTTCTTTTCACCCCTGCTTCCCATGCCTTTAACAGTGTCTGGAGATAATTTTGGTTGTCACAGCTATGTGTTTGATGGGCAGCTGTCATCCAGTGGGTAAAGACCAGGATGCTGCTGTATGTCTACAATGCACAGGAACGTCCCCCACAACAAAAGATTTATCCAGTCCAAAATGTCATTAATGTCGAAATTGAGAAACTTTGAGCTAGATCTGTGGTCCATTTCTGTTTAATGATTTAAAATATACACATTTAAATTGCTTATTTCTTATGGTTAATATTACTTGGGGATTACTAAATAAAATGGACTCTTTAAACATTTTTTTTCTTAGTAATATTTGGAGAAGATGTTGCCTTTGGTGGAGTCTTCAGATGTACTGTTGGCCTGCGAGACAAATATGGTAAGTTAATATCTATGTGAATAGTATTCCTTTAGAACTTTATTTTTTATTTTTTTTGAAGAGGAAAAGTTTATTTGAGGGTTCATGGTTTCAGAGGTCTCAATCCACAGATAGCTGGCTTTATTCCTCAGGTCTCCAGGTAAGGCAGAACAACATAGTGGAAGAATGTAGCAGAGGGACCTGTAGAACTTTTACTTTAAGATCTTAAAAATACTAAATATACTTTGCTAAATTTCTCTAGCTTTATTACGTGGGTGGTCTCCTTTTCATTTCCTCAGTCACCTATGGAGTCCTATGGCCTCAGATTCTCAAATGTGTTCTAACTCTAGCATCTTCTGATCTACTTCATATTACACATATTAGCGATTCCAAAGTAATCTTCACTAAACTATTGTCAATGTTTTGTCAACTGTCTGTTTCAAGAACCTTTTGGTGTCTTACTGCAGCATGCCTTGGCCAGGGACTTCAGTTCACTTTCCTCCAGTTCAAGATTCTGCCTGTTAGTCCCTGTTAACAAATTTCATCTTTTCTTGGGGAGAAAGACTGAGAGATTTATTTCTTAAGGAATTGGCTCACATGATTGTGGGGACTGGCAAGTCTGTAGGGCAAGCTGGCAGGCTGGAGACTCAGGCAGGGTTTCTGTGTTTTAGTCTTGAAGCCAAATTCCTTTTTGTTTGGGAAACCTCAAGTCTTTTCTCTTAAAGCCTTAAATTGATTGGATGAGGCCCACCCACATTGTGAAGGGTAAACTGCTTTACTCAAAGCTATTGATTTAAAAATTAATCACATCTAAAATAGTACTTTCACAGCAACTTCTGGATCTGTGTTCGACCGCATAGCTGGACACCACGGCTTGGCCAAATTGACATCAAATTAACTATCTTATGCCCACTTCATCCAGCTGCTCTGTCTTTTGCCTGGCATGATTGATTTCTGCCTGTTGCTTTTATTTATTTCTTTTGGGTCAGACTTAGAACTGACAGAATGCGTTTTGGCCAGCTGTCAGTTCCGACTCCTCTGACTTGGTGTGTAAAGAAGCATTTCCACTCCGATGATTAAGGATGCCTCTGAGGTGCTTTTGACATTTTATTTCTTCTCTCAGTCTTATCTAATCTGGAAGTCCACAGAGTTAGGGGGAGTTGACATCTCCCTCTTTTTTTACCTTTACCCTGCCCCGTACTACTCATGCGTGTGCACAGGGTGAGGAGTGTGTGTCTTTAAGATTTTTTTTTCTTAAAATTGTTGTCTCTTTCCAGGTGTGGTGGCTCAGGCCTATAATCCCAGACAGGAGCATTGCAGGTTTGAGGCCAGCCTCAGCACCTTACTGAGACCCTCAGCAACTTAGCTAGACCCTGTCCTGACATTAAAAAAGGACCGTGGTTGTAGCTCAGTGGTAGAGTACACCTGGGTTTAACCCCCAGTGCAAAATAAAAAAATTGTTGTGTCTCTCTATATTGTACTCTCTGTGAGGTTATGATGTACTTAAATCAAAGAGACCATAGTGTGTTCTACTTTACTTATTGGGCCCTTCCAGCTTTTTTCTTTTCTCTAGCTGTGACAAGTTGAGTTTTTGGATTCAGTCTCTCTGCCTTCTCCTAGCTAACAGCTGTTTAGAGTTTGAGATAGTGAGCAAAAGATGATTTTTCTTGCTCATTGAGACTCCTACAAACTTTTAGATCTTTAAGCAAACATTTAAAAAAACCTGTAAACACTTCTTGGGAGGCTGAGACAGGAAGATTGCAAGTTCAAAGCAAGACTCAGCAACTTAGTGAGACCCTAAGTAATTTAGTGAGACCCTGTCTCAAAATTAAAAATAGAAAGGGGATATGGCTTGGGAATATGGCTCAATGGTTAAGTGCCCCTGGGTTCAATCCCTGGTACAAACCGGCCCCCATCCCCTCACAAAACCAAAAAAAAAAAAAACTGAAATCAACAACAAGAAAACCTGCATACACCTAATTTCAAAAGTAGTGCATATACATTTGTAGAAAAATTGGGAAAGACAGAAAAACATCAAAGACAAAATAAAAATTGCTCACTTACTTCTGGAGATAAGCTAGAGATAACTGCATATCCTGAAATATATGCCTCTGGACTGTACTTGAATATTGAATAATTTAAAATGTTAGATAATGTCTACAAACTTTGTATATACTTTTTTAAAATAGAATTTAATCTTTATTTTTATTTTATTTTCTTAATGTGGTGCTGAGAGTCAAACCCAGGGCCTAGGCAGTGCTCTACCACTGAGCCATAACCCCAGCCCACTTTGTTTATACTTTTGTAGCCTTTTTTTTTTCTTTTCTTGTGTAGTTTTGCTGCTGAGCAATTTCTGCCCTTTGCTGTCCTGTCTTGCCTGGCTCTATAGTGGTACAACGAGTGCTTGTTTAAGCTGGTGAGTCCTCAGTGGATTGTCTGTCGGTTCTCACCCATGGTCCTCTTCTTACTAAACTCATTCCATCTGGGGCAGTTCATCCATGCACCTGCTACTCACAAACTTCTGAATTCCTGTCTCTAACCCAGACCTCTTTCCTGAACTACAATCTGTATTTTCACTATTTCACTACAATGTCCCACAGTCATTTAAAATACTGCATTTCTGGAGCTAAACTTCACACCCACACAGCAAATTGCATTTCCTATCTTGGTTTTACCATCCATTTAGTTACCCAAG
The DNA here is from genome assembly GCA_020662805.1 of Glaucomys volans. NCBI lineage: Eukaryota > Metazoa > Chordata > Mammalia > Rodentia > Sciuridae > Glaucomys > Glaucomys volans. The sequence goes on along the minus strand of JAJEJO010005070.1, from coordinate 148,498 downwards.
TCAGAAACTGGGAGGTCCTCATATCTTCCTTCTTTCTCATTCCTCACATCCAGTCAAGTCTGAAAATTTTACCTTTATAGTTTGTCTTCAGTACAGCCCCTCCATTTTACTGCCCTGTAGTTCAGATCTTTAATTTTCTCTGCCTAGGCAATTTCATTTCTTAGTAATCACCTTTCCTTTGCTCTCCCTTTCCCTCAATCCATTCTCTACCTTGTTGCCAGTGTTATCATTCTAAAATGCAGTTTTCTTAGCACAATGTACAAAAGACTTTGAGATCTACCTAGATAATTACTTGACCTTATCCACTCTATTCTTTACAAATTTTGGATTACTTGATATGTCTTCTAAGCCCTCTATTGTTTTGTACATGCTATCTGGATCTCTCCCCCATCTGATTACCTAGCAAACTATTTCTTCTTCAGAAGGTTTCCTTTGTAAAGGTCCCCCTGACCCTTCAAACAGACTCAGGCATTATTTTATCACATGTTAGATTGTATCTCTTATGTATTTTTGTTTTTTGTTTTTGTTTTTCCAGTACTAAAGATAAAACCCAGGGCCTTGCGCATGGTAGGCGAGTGCTCTACCACTGAGCTATAGCCTTTGTGTCTTACGTCTTGCAAGTTATGTTATAATCATCTCCCAATTAGATCTTCTACCAGACAGCTTCTCAAAGACAACAAGTCTTTAAGCCATCTGTGAATTTTTAGCACCAAATCAATCCTGTCAGTATTTATTAAATGAATTTTATTGAGTGAATTTACTTGTTTTTCTATAAGATAGTGGTCTTCTGCTTCAGAAAGGAATTTTCTTGTCTTCCTTACATTACTTTGGTTGGTCCAATTGAAAAAATAATAATAAAGAGGTTAAAACAGGGAAAAACTAACTCTTTTTTTTTGAGAAAAAGTTTAGTAATGTTGGAAGGCACTTGTAGATTTATGTCTACATGGCAAGGAGCTGAGCTAATCAATGGCTAATTAACTCAGCTTTATTGTCAGTAGCTGCTGTGTATTTTTATAACTTTAGAACAATGATTTCAAACTTTTAATGATTCTAACTAGATCAAGATGAACAGTCACCACGCTAATGAGAGGGCGCGAGCTTCTATTTTTAGAAATGAAGGATAAAGGGAATGGGGAAAATAATATATAAATAGACTTTTCTTGCATATTAAAAAAATACCATTCATATACATTCAGGACACCAAAACAAAACAAAAACAACAAAACCCCAAAAATCCTTTTTTAGTAATCTCTGCTCTTTAGAATATAGGCCAGGAATTTTTAGCTATTCAGAAGCATGTGTGCTTAGTATTCTTTTTGTTTATTTAAAAGATTGTATTTAAAATAACTAAAATTTATATTGATGTAATTAAATACATTGTGTTAACTGACTTAGCGATGAAAACTTCTGGTGAAGGATCAATTCACTTACTGGGGAAATCTGAGTGTTGAGTGGGAAGAGATCACCGTCAGTAGGTGGCAGCCTGCACTTTGTAATGAGATCCTTTCTCTGTTGCATCAGTACTCTGGAGCTATCATAAGGCATTTATGTTCCATCAGAAGGTAGAGTGGAAGGACTGTAGGTTTACTGACACAATATTTTGAAGCTGAATACAACTTAATATTTAAATGAAGTAACTGCATAATTAGAAGTAATGCCAAGAGAAAAAGGAAGGGAGACAGAGCTATTTTTGTATTCCCGTTAATACAGGTAAGTATGGGTTTAACACCACTAAACTGCTTCTCTGCTCCTTCCTTGTCCTTTCATAGAACAAAATAATATACATGCCTTAAAAATGAAAAGAAGGAGAGTAACGTCCTCATCAACTCATTGTATACCTGATGGCAGCTTTGAACTTTTTTTTTTTTGGTACTGGGGATTAAACCTGGGGGCACTTAGCCACTGAGCCACATCCCCAGCTCATTTTTATATTTTATTTAGAGACAGGGTCTTGCTGAATTGCCTAGGGCCTCCCTAAGTTGCTGTGGCTGGTTTTGAACTTGCAATCCTCCTGCCTCAGCCTCCTGAGCTGCTGGGATTACAGGTGTGCACCTTCATATCTGACCAGCTTTGAACTCTTTGGGCCATGGTCTGTTGATCAGGACAACAGTTGGAATTAGGGGAATTCTGGGTGATGAGAGAGAGCAGTTCAAAGTAGTTGATTGTAGGGTCTCTGTGATTTTATGTTGAATACTGCATGCATCTACTAAATTTGTCCTCATTTTCATTCTGAATGTGTGTATGTACATGTTTTATTCAAGTAAGACTTTGATGTGTCAGGTTCAAGGTGTGCTTTTATTTAGCACCGTTCTGCACTGAGATGAATATTTCTGGGCTGTGGTTCTTAGATTCTAACTGGCCCACTTGGAAGAAGCTTAGGTGAGAAAAGGAGTTGTAGGGAACTTGCCAAGTGAGCCTACCGGCCTGATCATCTGCCTTTTCACGGACTCTGATGTGTTTCCATTACTATATTCATTCCTTTGCACCACAAGTGAGGCTGTCATAGCAGCTTGGGAAAACTCATAACCACTTACTTGTTTCCTTATGTAAGCATCACAGGAATTGTGTTACCGAATACTTTAATACACTGAAGTCAGGAAGGAAAACTAGGACAGGTGTGTGGAGAAGGCGAGTTTTAATCTGTAATATGCCAATAATTGGGAATTGGCTCTGGGCCCCTGTTGTCATCAGTGAAGTGAAGGTCAAGGACCAGATGACCCCTGTGGACCCTTCTGTACATATGCAGGTATTCTTCGTGCTTTTCTTTCTTTTTAAAAAGAGGAACACAGTTTCCTCATGCATCAATTCCCTTTTCATTTAGAGGTTTAGGAATGTAATGATTATTGTATCATCTTGGAATCTGGGGGTACCTTAGGCACTTAATTTAATTTTCTCTTAAAGAGCTCCTTTTTTTCAGCATGGTAAGTTTTAAATTTGAGGACTGCAAGCACTATCTTTGGACAGATCTATTATATGAATCATGAAATTAACATCTTCAACCAAATAGTGACCTTCCCGCTGCAAAAAAGGGTTACTTCAGTGCCAATTGTATTTTTGGATTTAGTGTCAGGGTTGAAAAGTGGCTCTATGCCAGGGAGTTTGGTCCAAATTGAAACTGATTTTTTCTGAAGAAAGAACTTGATAAAATTCATAAAAATTCCTCAGGGAAATGGAATACATGATTTGTTCCTCTTATTAAAGCAGATTTAATAGCAGATTATAGATAGTAAAATGTCTAACTGTTCCAGGAATTTGGGGTAAAAACAGCTATTAATAAGTGGGTGTAAACCTTTTTTTCTTAATATGATTATTAAAAAAGTTGTTAAAGGATTATTAGTAACTTGAAGTGATTGTCTTACTTTCTGAGTGTCAGACACTTTAAGTTGCTCCTGATATTTCAAGTTTCCTGTCTTTTCTAAAAGTGCATATATGGAAGAACTAGATATACATATTTAATAGTACCTTCTTTTCCCTCCAGTGAAAGAGGGAAAATTAATTTAAAATAATAATAAAAAATGAATAATTAAATATTTTATGAATTATAAAATTATTAGTCATAATGAATTATTTTATAACAAAATTATAAATTATTAATTATAAAAAATTAATAAAAATAATTAAAATTTTTGTGGTAAAATATACATAACAAAATTTATCTTTTTAATACTTTTAAGCATGCAGTTAAGTAATAGTTAAGTAATATATATACATATCTATATACATATATATATATATATATTTTTTTTTTTTTTTTTACAGTGCTGGGGATTGAACCCAGGGCCTTATGCTTGCAAGGCAAGCACTCTACCAACTGAGCTATATCCCCAGCCTAAGTAATATTAAATATATCCATATTATTGCATTTGTTACCACCATCTATCACCAGAACTCTTTCATCTTGTAAAACCGGAACACCTATCAAGCAGTGACTCCCCATTCCCTGTTTCCTCAGCCCTTGAATACCCTTTTATTTATTATCTCTATTGAATTTAACTATCTTAGTACTTCGTATCAGCAGAATCATATGCTGTTTCTCCTTTTGACTGATTTGTTTAATTTAGCATAGTGTCTTCAAAGTATCTCCATGTTGTAGTGTGTATAAAAATGTCCTTCCTTTAGCTGGGCTTGGTGGTACATGCCTATAATACCAGCTGCTTGGGAGGCTGAGGTAGGAGGATCATGAGTTCCAGTCCAGACTGGACAACACGGCAAGAGCCCATCTCAAAAAAATTCCTTTTTAAGGCTGAATAATATGCCATTATATATATTTCATACACTGTTTTTCCATTCATCTGTTGATAGACATTGGGGTTACCTCTCCTTTTTTGCTGTTGTGCATGATGCTGCTATAAACATGGGTATATAAATATTTCTTCATGTACTTGTTTTCAATTCTGAAGAAGATGTTGGAGGAGTCACACTTCCTTATACCAACACTTACTACAAAGCTCCAGTAATCACAACAGTGAGACTGGCATAAATACAGGCGTATTGATTGATGGGATAGAATAAAAACTCAAAAGAATTCTTGCATATATGGTCAAATAATTTTTGACATGACTGCAAAGACCATTCAATGGGGAAAGGACAGTCTTTCTGACAAATGAGTCTGGGAAAACTGGACATCTGCATGTAAAAGAGTGATGTTGAATCCTTACCTAACTCCATAACAAAAATTAACTCAAAATGGATCAAAGACCACATAAAGTATAGAACTCTTAAAAGAAAATGTAGAGTAAAAGCTTCATAATGTTGAATTTGGTAATGATTTCTTGGATATGACTCCAAAGGCACAGGTAACAAAAGAAAAAATAGGCAAATTTGACTTTATCAAAATGAAAAACTGGTGTTTTGAAGGACCCAGTGAACAGAATAAAAAGGCAGGCCACAGGATGAAAGAAAATGTTTGCAAATCATATATTTTATAAGGGATTAATACCCATTATACATAGAGAACGCTTAAAACTACTAAAACAACAGCAGAAATCTCTAACAACCCAGTTAAAAAGTAGGCTAAGGAATTTGGTAGTCAGTTCTCCAAAGAATGTAAACAAATGGCCAAAAAGCACATGAGAAGTTATGCAACATCAGTAATTATTAGGAATATGTAAATCAAAACCACAGTGGGATAGTATGTCATGCTCTCTGATTGACTGTTATCAAAAAACATGAAATAAAATAAATATTGTTGGAGATATGATGAAATTGGAACTCTTGTTCATTGATAGTAGAGGTCTAAGGTAGTGCAACTACTCTGGAACACAATATGGCAGTTCCTCAAAAATTAGAAATACCTTATGAACAAGCAATATGCCTTTTTTTTGTTTTTCCTCTATCTTTCTCTTTTTAAATCTTGTTGGAGTTACCCTAGAAAATGGGATGAAAATATTAACACATACCTCATTTATATTAGTTTTTAAAATTTATTGCTTTGATGATCTTTTTTGAATTTTTATTCCAAATAAAGGCTTTAGAATTCACTAAAATTAGAATTGATACAATTTTGTCAATGTATTTTTATTGCTCAAAAAATCAAAAGGTGTATTCTCATATTTGACCTGTTGACCAGTGGCTTAACAAACAACATTTAAGAAAATAAGATATTTAATATATTTTGTAGCATATCAGAACTATAGAAAAATTGAGGATACATCTAATCTAATGACTCTCCACTGGTAGTGATTTTGGCACTGTGTAAAAATATTTTGGTTGTCACAACTGAGGGATAGCACTCATCTAGTGGATAGAAACTAGGCATGCTGCTAAATATCCTGCCATGCACAGTAAGCACTCCCCCACCAAAGAACTGCCTGGCCTGAAATGTCAGTAGCACTGAGGTTGAGAAGCCCTGATCTGCTCTGGCTACACATAGTGTATATACTGAAGTTCTGAGAGGTTAGTGTTTCCAAGGTTGCCCACTGGCAAGTGGGTGAGCAACTCATTCATTTAAAAATATGAAACATATAAGGAATTCTTATTCAATAAACCTCAAGTGTTTTGATTATTAATGGATTAAGAAGAAGCTAGTTATTAGAAGCCCATATTAAAAAGTTTGGAAAAAAAATCTCCTTTTGTATTCTCCTATACTAGATTTTCTGAAAGCATTAAATTGTTTTGGATGGCAGCTACTGCCTAGCGAATTTTTTTTCCTCAATTGATTAAACAATGAATGTTAGAGCTGCCAACAGGTGTTCTCTTTGACATTTTAAACATCTTTCGGATTGTAATCTCTTTAGACCAGTTTTTGTAAACCTTACTTGACAATGGCATGCTTTTAAAGTTTTCAAATGTGAGTGCCAACAGGAGCTTAAGAGGTAGACTTGAAGTGGACCAGGAAAAATGGAATTGTTGATAATTATTGTCAGACAGTACAAAATTGATTCATATAATCTTTTTAAAATTCATGATTAAGAATAGAAAAATGAGACTATGCTTTATTAAGAGCAATAAGTAATAAAAGAATGAAAAGTTTTTATTTGACATTTTCATTTTCAAATATGACATATGTCACACATCAACATAGGGATGATGTTGCTAAATTAGCTTCTGAAATCTGGCACTAAGCCGGGTATGGAGGTACATATTTATAATTTCAGCTGTTAGGGAGACTGAGGAAGGAGAATGGTGAGTTTGAGGCCAGCCTGGGCAGTATAGGGAGAAACTGTCTCAACATAAAAAAGAGCTAGAATATACCTCAGCGATAGAGCACTTGCCTAGCATGTGCAAGGCTCTGGGTTCAATCCCTAACACCAAAAACAAGCAAAAAACAAAACAAATACCAAAAAACACAAACTGAATCTTTTGAAAATTGCCTTACATTCTGTTACCCTTAATAGAAGGAAGAATAGATTTTTTCTTTAATGGTTAGTACTTCTTTAATTAATGTGTACTAGTTATTTTTAATTGTTCTAGTTTTCACAGCTAGCTTTTACATTTTTGCATGTTGAAGTCAGTGGTTTTTCTTTATATGGACTTACAGTTGCTTATTACTTGATACAGATGTAATTTTTGAATTATTACTCTTTCTTTTTGCCTTAAACTTCCCATTTAGCAGTAGATGATGAGGGAATGAGTATGCATAATATCACTTTCTTTGAGTGAATAAGAAATTTTAGACTTTAAAAATTAAATAAAATAAATATATATTGGGATTTTAAGAGATGTTTAACACAAAATGATGTCTACTAAAAAACTGAATCACACTAATCCTAAGGATAGTTTATAAATACTCCTTGCTATTGCTCAGGCTGCATGTCGGGTATTGTGTACTTTCTGCTGTTCCTGAGTCTGACTGACCTGTACGTACCGGTAGATTTGAACATGGTAATCTAATTATTATATTTATATATTTAGCATTTTCCTTTTCAGATATGGTAATACTTTTTAGAGGGTCATAGTATTCCCTTTTGGGTACAGGATTAGGACTAGAAACAAACTTTTCATACAATTGAAAAGTTTATAATTTTGCCAAATGTGAGAAATGTAGTAATGGCTTCTCCTTGTTTCTTTGTTCTTCAATCCTTTGATTTCCATGCTCTAGTATTGGCTGTGGTAGGGGAAGGGTGTTAAAAATTTTGGTTTTATGTTTTTTTTAACCTGTTTAGGAACTGTTTATTTATCTTTTATTATAATCATTTTTTTTAATCAAAGAAAAGCCACAAGCAAGGAAGGAATTAAAACTGGACCCACTGTCACTGCAATTCTTAGAATAGCTTATTATATTAGATCAGTTACAAAAATAATTTTTTTTTTTTTTTTGTGGTGTTGGGGATTGAATCCAGGGCCTTGTGCTCGCAAGGCAAGCACTTTATTGACTGAATTATATCCCCAGCCACAAAAATAATTTTTTAAAGACAGCATTGCATATTACTTGATTTCAGTTTCTCAGAGGTCTTTGGGGATCATCAGTTTAACACTTCTACAAAATTCCTCAAAATTAAATAAAAAATAGCCAGTATAAAACTGTCATTAAATAAACCAATTTTAATAAGCTGAATTATCCAACTGAAGGAGGAGGATCAGTATCATAATTTTTATTGGATAGTTCAGATTGGTCAGTAATACCTGGGAATGTCTGGATTCTCCCATTCTGTTTTGTTCAACTTGAAATAGATCACTACTCTGTTAATTTACACATGAGAATGCTCTTCTAGAATTGTGTGTCTGGTGGCTGTGGTAGCTATTGTGCAGCTTGACTTGGTGCTCAGATATTGAGTTGTCACTTACCTGAAGTTACTTTCTTAATTCTCTTAGGAAGTTTGTATCTAAATGTGAATTTTATTACACAACTACATATTTTTAACTCTAATTCTATTTTGAAATCCACTATTTGGTGCCTTTAATGCAATAATAAAACCACATGATAGTAATAGTAATAATAATAATAATAAATTCACTAGGAAAAATCATTTTCTAGTCAGAATAGGAGTAGCCAGTAAAAACAGCCTTGCCTGGGAAGATAGCATTGATATCGTTAGCCAAATATTTGTTGTGTGAGACTGCCTGTGTAAAAGTCACAGAGGATTGGAGCACACTGCTTTGTTTTCTGTTCCTGTTTAACATAGATGTGATTTCTCAGTTGCTTTGATTGGCAGAGTTGATGAAGGATCAGTTAGGTAAAGGTTGGCAAATGTCATGTGCTAAGAAATCACTTGGGGAGCTCCTTGGACCAGAAGTTTTCAGTTTCCTGGTGAGCAGCTACACCCAAAAGCAGCATTAGCAACGAAGTGCGTGACCTTCTCTGTGGCATTCTGCCATACCTCCCCACAGGTCCTCTGGCCACCAGCCAGAAGTGGTGGCATATGGCCAGTCATAAATCAGCCAAAGGTTTCTTATTCTGTAGTTTTGGCTCCTGGAAACTCAGGCATCTTTAGTAATAAGGAATTTCTTCTCTGTTTCTGGGCAGGCTGTTCATTTAACCCATCTTTTTCTCTTTTTTGGTCCTTGCCAGTTGTGGTGTCCAGAAGAAACAAAGAAACTTATTTCTGAGCCAAAAAGGGAACACACACAAACCCAGCATTATATTCTTAATTAATCGAAACCCTATATACACTGAATTTGGGCATTTCATTTTTAAAAAGAAGATCCTCAAAAGAGAAGTAGAAACTTTTAAGTGATTGTAGGCATATCTTAATTCTTTAATCAAAGGAAGAAATGGAGCATATTAAATGGCATAAGTCCATTGTATTTATTAAAATATAAATTAAATACTAATAGAATGGTCATTAAGGAGAGAACTTTCACAGTGTTCTCAACAAATTCACAAGTGCAGTTAGGTAGCTCAGTCGTTTGCCTAAATAAAGTACTTTTTCTTTTGTCAAGTAAAGATTCTGTACTGTTTCTGCCTAAGGACCATTTAGCTTTTAATTATTCTGTTCATATGTATCAAAGAATGTCAGAACTCTGCTCATAGAGTATAACTCTTCATATAAAAAGGAATAAGTTCAATATCTTGGCATACAGTTGCACTAGTTGTGTTCTTGTTAATGACTTTGTTCATTCCAGAGTCTGCTGAAAGTGAATCAGGATGGGACCTGGGTCTGTTGGGAGTCTCTGGCCTCCCTGACCTTTCCTGGTTTCTCTCGTAAACTTGTAAATAGACTTTGATACACGCAGTCTCAGTAAAGCATTCTCCTGAGTTGACTCTTGTAAAATTATCTTTGTTTGTCCTTGTATCTAGTAACACTCTTTGTTAGAGCATGGGGCAGAGGGCAGTTCACTACCTGATGTTAGCTACCATTATATTTAAAGATTTCAGTAAAGTAAAATTGTAGTGAAAATTATTCTTAAGTCTTCCAGCCTAAGTGACTCTTAGCTCAGTATTCGTTCTATTAAGGGAACACCAGCCAAGCCACCCACTGTCTTCACTGCTGAAATTCTCCGGTAGCACTGTAGAGCTACTACTTTCCTTATTTATATCCCACCTCCCATTTCCCTGGAATAGTCTTCGTGTTGCAAGGACAAACCAGCTTAGAGAACAGGTATTATTTTTTTAAGAACTGTACATCGGACATAAATTTCATTGTGGGAAGAGTGTAATATATCAGGATTCCTGCCTCAGCTTCATTTTGGCAGGTCCCTTTCTGGTGTTATTTGCATTTATTTTGATGCCTAATTTATGTTGAACTATGAAGGAATTAGGTCCAGTTGTTATCATCTAATGTATTGTGGAGGCTTTAACAGTTGGTCACAGCATCTTGCGGTACCTTTCCTTGCCAAAACTGTGCATAGCCCTAAGTGGACTGATGTCCATTCTCTGGGCCTCTGGGAAACAATCCCTCTCCCCAAAAAAGACAACCAAACACCACCCTAAAAACAAAACAAAACAAAACAAAAAAACGGAAATTAAATGCAAAGCAAAAACCCTTGCAAATGAAGAGCCCTCAGTTCATGGTATAGTGACCCATGGATCTGAGGACCCTTCCTGCCTTTGCTAACATTATCAGGGATGCTTGAGAGGACTTGAATTTTCACCAGATCTCCTAAACCAACGAATGTATACATTGAATCTAAATAAAAACAACAGACCTGCTATAGAAATGTAGGTTTAAGACAAGCCCTCTGGGTTTAGTTTCCAGCTGGAATGAGCCTCCTAAGTTCATCCTCTTATGTGGATATTTTGGAGCCTCTACTACCTAGCAACTCCTATCAGTTGTATTTATTTGGATCAGTTTTATAGTTTCTGCAGAATTAGAAGGTTGCCACTCAAAATTGCCCTGATCCCTTCATGCATGTGGTTTGTTTGGTCAAAAGAAGGGAAGGAATAAACCAGCCATAGGCTGATGATCTCAGTTGAGAAAGGCTGGCACTGACTATAACCATTGCCATGTGGACTAGTTGGCATGTTAGTTAATATTAGTGGCGTCTGACAAGTATGAAAAACAACATTGAACTTGTCTAGATTAATGCAGTTCTTCAGTATGTTCTGGGTGTACTGGGCTAGTTTCCTTATTTCAAAGAGGAATTTATTAGGATCAAGAGCTTGTCAGCAATGTCATCATAAGAAAGTCGTTGCCTTACAGTTCTTTGTGTGCCTAGGTAGGCTTAATGTTTGAAATGGGTTCCCAGGCAGCTACAGTATCATTCACACAGCTTCCTGGCCTTGCCCATATGCAGCAGTACTGGTGCTTAGTTAGGCCTCATTCCAGTGATTCGAGTTACGAGTGTAGAGTATGGCCGTGTTGTTAGAGTTTTGAAAGTTCACTGAATGATTCAAATGTGCAGACAAGACTGAGGACTGCTCTAGAAAGTGCTAAATTTTTCAAATATTTTTCCTTTAAGGAAATCACTGTATACTGGATAGGCCAAATCAAAATTCTATAGAAAGTAAAATGGTGTAAGAATGAAATTGCAATATAAAACCGTGTAAGAAATGGCAAGAGACTTTGTTTCTTTAGTTAGGCCAGAATTTAAATAACAAAGAGTGTATTAAAATTGTTCACTGAGAGTTTTGATAGAAAGCGATAGCCAAGACCTCTAGAAAAAGACACCATTCAACATAGGCATTTGCTTTTGTTTCCTCTCTAAACTCCACTAGAGTGTCAAGGGAATCTTCCTTTGTAAAGGACTAAATCCATGAGTAGGATTTGATTGGAGACAATCTGAACAAAATGTTGGAAGCTGAAGGTAAGGGGATTAATAGATTTGGGAAAGCAGGATCAGGGTGGACAGCCAAGAACCAGCCTGGTTTACATTACAGAGTTATCCAAAGGCTCAGGACTGGCAACACCAGGTACCTCTAGGCGAAGGAGTGAAAGGGGAGTGGGACCCCAGAATAAGGAGAATTGACCAAAAGTCTTTGAAGAAGTGCCCATCTCTCTAGCTTTCCTCTACCACCAGGCAGAGTCCTGGAGGTTAATTTTTTTCAAAAATTTTTTTAGTTGTAGATGGACACAATATCTTTTATTTATTTATTTATTTTTATGTGGTGCTGAGGATTGCTAGGCAAGTGCTCTGGCACTGAACTACAGCTACAACCCCTGGAGGTTAATTTTCCATGGAAAGGATAAACAACATCTAGATGTAAGTGAGGCTGGGAAATGTAGTTTTTTTCTGTGTGGCTGTGCTCAGCGGAAACTCTGGGGTTCTATAGAATCTTGCCATATGTCCTGTGTGGGTGAGGGAAAGGGTTCCTGTAGGAGGAATGGGCTGGCTGTGAAATAAAAGCTATGAAATTTATTTGTCAGAAATAATGACAGATGACAGAATTAATTAAGAGCAGGGGCATGACTGATTGAGCCATACAGAAGGGTCTGGCTCTTTAAGGAAGGAACCCATGTGTGCTTTATTCATATTGGTAAAGATTAAAATGGACTGGTAGGAGCTTCTACTGTGAGAAGCAGGATGGAGGGTGGAAGCAAGCAAGCGATTTGGCCCTAGTGGGCCACTTCCACATCCAGTGATTGTACTTGAATTTCAGGGGTGAGCTAACACAGGATAGCCACTTGACTTAGGCAGTCTTGATCAGTTATGGTAACTGAGAGTTCCTAAGACCAGATTTTCCTGGTTAATGGCCCAGCTACTCTTGGTTCTCATACAAGTCATGGGTTGCTTCCTGCAATAGAAGAGTGAGAGAATAAATATTGGGGAACAGTTAACAGTTGGTACTGTGCTTACATGCCCAGGTGTTTACTATATTAGTATAATAATACTGATAACCATGGTGACAATACAGTGCTTTTTATGTGCCCAGCACTGTTTTAAGAACTTGGCATATATTAACTCACCTAATCCTCACAATTCTTTGAAATTCTCTTTGCATCCCATGCTTCAGATTTACCTTTCTCAACATTGTACAACTAGAACTGGGACTGAGACCTCACCTTTCTGTGGATAAACCTGATGTTTTGGTTGAGTTTCAGAACATGATTTCTTTTTTATTTTTCAATTTTTTTCTTTATTTTTAGATGGACACAATACCTTTATTTTACTTTTCACGTGGTACTGAGGATCGAACCCAGTGCCCACAGGGCAAGTGCTCTACCACTGAGCTACAACCCTAGCCCCTTCAGAACATGATTTCTGACGAAATGTTCTTCATTGTATTGGTTTTGTGTTCTCTTTGGGAAAAAGTAATTTTACTGGTATATATGCTCAATAACTATAAAAAGATTTTTTTTTGGTTTATGAAACTATTCTTTTTGCTTGTATAAATTTTAGGAGCATTAGAAATAGCTAATTTAGTATCTGCTGTCTATTTTTTTCTGCTTAAAAAATAGTCATATAGTCTGACTACTGTCATGGAAGGTGATGGGTGAAATGATGAAATGGGTAATTTAGTATATAACTCTGTCCACACTGTGGGGAGCTGAGACTGAAAGCAGGGAGACCAGGGGTAAGGGAATTACAGAGTTCAGGGGATTTAAGCTTTAGTGTGTGCATAAGAAGCATCTGGAAGGTTTGCTAAGTCACAGATTGAAGCATCTGGAAGGTATGCTAAGTCACAGATTGCTGGAACCCACCCCAGGATTTCTGAGTTGTAGGTCTGAGGTGGGACCTGAGAATTTTTGCTTCTCCCAGGTTTGCAGAGGCAGCCATTGTGTGCACGTTTGGGAACTGCTGTTTCTATCTAATGTAGGGCAGCATAGGGAAGAGGAGAGCCAGGAATGGACTAGTGATGGAGTCAGCCAGGGAGAACTGACAGAATTTGATTCTTTGCAGGTTGAGGCAAATGGAGAGGAAAGGATCTAGGGCAATAGTGAGGGGTGAAATATTGAAAGAAAGATAGACTGAAATGTCTGTTGAGTGTGACAATTAGGAAGCCATTGGTGACTTGCTGGCCTAAATGAAAGCAATTTTCATGGAAAAGTGGAGTCAGCATAGATTGGAAGACTAAAGCTTCAAGGAGATTTGACTAAATCCTGTAATACCATATAGAATAAATGTAGATTTCTTTAATTTTGGAACGCTGGGTTATTTTGGGTACCGAGTGTATTTTAGGTGGCCATTTGACTTGGACCAAATAAGATGCTTGATGATACTCTTTGGCTTTCTCCTGACCTTTTGTTTAAAAATGGATCTAATGTTAAGGAGAAGTAGACACCCACCTTATTTAAAGTCTGAGTGTATTTATTGGTTTCAGATCATTGTAGAAACTACTCTGCTTTATTTTCTTACATTTGGTGATTTTTAAGCTCTGCTTGCTTCTTGGAGCCCACTTATGGATCTTCAAAACAACACAACACAGGCTTAAAACTTCAGAGTTGTGAAGTTCTGTGGGTTTTGCTTTGGGATTTCTCTTGCTACTGTCCCTACTGTCACTGTCATAGTTCAGGCTGTTGTTACTTTTGATGTGAATAACTACAGTATGTATCCTAAGTCTTTGTTTTTACTCTTTTTCCCAGTGCCATTCATATTATGTGCATCTATGAGATTAATTTTTCCAAAATAGAACTGTGGTCAATGCTTTTCCTGTTTAAATGCACTTTGTCATTTTTTTAAATTGCTTGGAAATCTTTCAATTTAACTTTTTAGTGTTTCTGTCTTAGATATTTCTGTGAGCTGAAACCTGTCCTTAAAACACATGAGATGTCATTGTGTTATGTTATTTTTGATGAGTTTTTAAAGTATTGTCTGGATGATGTGTGTATATGTGTATATTTAAATACACATGAATTCACACATATTTTATCTGGATTAATATGGGCCACCCATGCCTTCTGCCCAACTGAATATTAATTAGATGCATTAATGTATTTGGTAGCTTCCTAGCCCCTTCTGCTTTTTGATAAATTCCATTGATACATTTTCTGATTCTGCTTTTATCCATTGGTGTGCAAACCGGACTGTACACAAATAAGTAGGTTGTAGAAATGATATGTAGGATTTGTTGGTTATAATTGACTTTAGAGGAAAAAATGTCTAGAGTTAGCATAGGAAATTATGATGCTATAAGTTAAAAAAATTTTAGATTTAGAATAGAATTATATAATGTACTTTTCAAAATTAATTTCATATCATTTAGGCCAAATATCAATCATTTGAGTCTTTTGCACTGTATTGCTTTTGGGACCATATTAAAGATCATAATTATGGTATTTGTGTTTAGCTCTGCCTGTATGAGGACCTTGAGTTAGTTCCTATATGAGCAAGACTGACAGATATTTTAAAAGCTGCAGATATTTTTAATGCATATTAAATAATGCATTAAAAATAATGTTTAATTTCTGTTTAAAACTGATTATTCTTTTGAGCTTTATTTTATTAATAGCTCTTCAATTTGGATGTAGAATTGGTTAACTGTCATCCTTCTCTTGTTTACAAAGGGGAAAGCTCATTTATTTTTCATGCTTCTTTGTCATGTTGTTCCCTTCGCTTCTGAGAAAAGGGCAACAACCTATTTAGATAGGGAAGTTTAGGCTATTTATAAAGCTAGGCAGGTTAATGGAAATTGACAGCTCAGTAATGTCCTCCTTAGTGAATGACGCACATGGGTTTTAGATGATGTTGGCTTGCTGTTTTCACTTATAGTCGGGAATCAGCTGGAAGAATTTGTGTGCTTTGAGCTTTGCTGTTGACGCAAGTCCTGGGTACAGATATGTTTTAGGAAACATCTCATTTCCATATAAATGAAGGAAGATGAAAAAGAAAATGTAGATGGCTTGCCTTTAAATTCCAGCTGGTATCACAAGGATGATGGAAATATTTCTTTTGGCCTTATGGAAAGACAGCTTTGGTTATATTCAATCATCATGAAGTTGTTATAGGTTTATTCAGAGACACTTTCTGTATTTGTTGTTTGGAATCTGTTTACTCAGCGTCAGCTATGTGTATGTTCTTTCAAAAAATTTTGAAAATTACATTTTTAGTATGTATTTCTGTAAATTCCAACTTTAATCTCTTAATAAGTTGTTTTCTTTTTTCTTTTGTGTTGCTGGGGATTGAACCCAGGGCTTTACACATGTGAAGCAAGAGCTCTACCACTAACCTACACCCCCAGCTCCTCTTACAAGTTTTAGATAGCCCTACTTAAGACATTTATGTAATTATATCAGTAAACTTTTCAATTTGATTTTAATAAAAGTAGAATAAGCAGGGTTAAGGATGTGGTTCTGTGGTAAAGCAACTGTTTAACATACACTGGGCCATGTGTGTGATACCCAGCACTGCAGGGGGAAAAAAAAGAAAGTGGAAGGACCAAATAGATTGTTTTCATTCTCAAATGACAAAATTATAGTCCTGTCTCTCTCTTTTTAAAACACAGTAAATATCAGTTTGACAGAAATGAATTTTTGTGTTTTTCTTTTCAAGTTTCACTTAAAGGAGAGTCTGATTTAAGCTTAAATAGTTATAATGGTATGTGTTCCCCAAAATCCAAATCTCCAGATTACAGTTGTTTACATTGGTTTATTCATAATAAGGTAAGATTTCATTAGAAGGGATTTTATTTCCTTAAATCACATTGGTGATGCTGAGAAACAAAATTTCAGCTTATGTACAGTTTCAAAACACCAGCAGTTGAATTTATTACTAGTTATAATATTCCTCTGTGGGCCTATAGCCCTCATCCAAGCCAGAGCTGGACAATTCCTGAGGATGTCTAGGGCTCTGGAGTGCTGAGTTGGCTCTGTACTGCCGTGCTCATGCTGTTACCTTGTGGATCACCAGGCCATGAGGGCCTTACTCCAGTGTTATGGTAAACAGCACATAGCACAGGGACCAGGCCCTGGCTTGCTCAGATACCCTTGAGGGAAATAGTAGAGAGCCAGGGTTTCCAAGTGATTGCTTGCTTGAGTGTGACTGCCAATCCATTGAGATCAGCTGCCCCTCATTTCCAAGCAGTGTACTGGAAGGTACATGGAGCCAACCAACCATGGACTGAAACCTGTGAAATTACAGGCCAAAATAAACCCAAAGAACCCTATCCTCCTGTGCTTCGTGCTTTAGTCTACATAATCTCCAGGATCGAGTAGATACCTATTACAGCACCAGCATCATTTGTTCTTCAGTGGAGGGTTTGCCTTTGCTCTTAATTGCTTCGTTCTCACTGCTGGGGGATCTTTTTTGCAGGTTAGCAGTGACCAAGCCTTTTGTTTATAGTCCCTGTGAAGCTCAGAATCTTTGAATGAGGATGCACTCAAGCCTCCTCCATGCTTACTCATGGTATTGCCAGTGGGACAGTGTTAGTCAGATTTCTGCCTCTGTGACAACATACCTGAGAAAATTAACTTAAAAGGAAGGTAGGGTTCTTTGGGGTTATTTTGGCCTATAATTTCAGAGGTTTCAGTCCATAGTTGGTTGGCTCCATTGCCTTTGGGGCTGTGGCGGAACAGTACATCATGGTGGTGAGAGAGCATGGCAGAGGAAAACTTTATCTCATGGTATCTGAGAAGCAAAAGGGAAGGGAAAGGACTGGTCTTCTCATATCACCTTCAGGGGTACACTCCCAGAGACCTAACTTCCTTCCTCTAGGTCTGACTTCCTAAAGGTGCCTCTGTGTCCCTGTAGTGCCTGAGGCTGGTGACCAAGCCTTCAACACATGGGCTGTTGTGGGATATTTAAGACCTAAACCATAACAGATAGGATTTTGGCCCACAGTTTAGAACTGCCTGTCACAGCCATGCCACTGTGACTGAACTTCTTTCCCTACCCTATCTTTTACTCCAGAACTCCATAGTGAGAGATGTGCTTATTACTGAGTGACTTGGGCTTCCATAGACATCTCCTAGCTGGGGTGGATAGATGTTGGGGGGCCAGAAGGATGCAGTGCTCCTCCAGTTGAGGATCTGGGGCCTTGAAGATCATGCAAAGTCCCCTGGATCTCTCAGTGCCAACTTCAGGGATTCTTAACTCTGACATGCCTGTGAACTAACAACTATTCAATCCTATTGATTCTATGGTGATTCTCTATTTATTCTCCTTTTAATTTTCCTTACCGTTAGTCTGATAATAACATGGTACATTCTTACAGTGATTTATGGTTTGCAGCATACTTGTAATGTGTCTTATCTTGTTTGATCCTTAAATCAACCCTGATTGATAGGCAGGTTAGCTATTTTTTTATCCTAGTTTATGGATGAGGTAACTGAAGCATGACCCACAATCACACAGCTACAAAATGGTGGAGCCACATTAAACACAGGCATTTTGACTCCAGAGCTCACAATCTTTAACTGCTGTACAAAGTTGCTTGTATATTCCAAACTTCCTACCTTTATCTCCTACTACTATTTCTAATCCCCTTACACTCGAGTATTCTTGGTTTGCTTCCAAACTCTGAGTTTGTACTTTGTTTTCTGCCTCTGTGCCTTTGGTCACACTGGTCCTTCTTCCACATGTACCTATCAGAATTCTGCACATTCTAGTGCCTTCTCTTTCATGAAACTTTGCAAGATTTCTCCAGGCCCAATGGATCTTCTTTCTGGATCCTTGAGACCAGGAGTTGCAAGCCAGCCTGAGCAATGTACTGAGAACCCCATCTCCTAAAAAATAAGCAAATAAATAATAGAAAAATGAGATTCTATTCTTCCTTCCCTTCTCCTTTAATAAGTGTTTTATTTTCACATCTTATCTCATTTGACTCATTTTCTCATCTCATTTACTATTACATTGTAAGTTGCTTGAGGATAGTAATGAAAGTTAAAATATCTTGATATCATTTATAGAATCCAATTATAGTCATGATCAAAGACATAATGTGTAAATGTTCTATTGCATAAAAATAGATTAAATCAAGTTATACTTGGTGAGAATCAAACTCTGATGGAAGGAGGTGGTTTGGGGAATATGACTTTATCCTTGCAACGTCTATCTAATAAGATTCGGAAGATACACTTGAGAGTTCTTCCTTATTGTATCCTCAGTTTGTTCTCCCTCTTGGGATATAGTTCATTCATTAAAGATCTTATCTAATTTGTGACAAACTGCTGAATACTTTGTTCTTAAAATAATTTTGTTCCAATGTTCCATATTTTCAGTAGTCTCTAATCTGGTAATTGCTAATCATAATTGAATTTCTTGACAAAAGATGACCCAACTTTCATGTACCCAAATTACTTTTATTTTATCTTTTAAAATTCCTTTTATAATTTATTTAAAAGTACAAACTTAAAAAAATATAATTAACTTCAAGAGCATAGCAAGCAGGAAATGTTAAATACAATTTGACTTTCTTTTGATAACCATTATAATGATGCTGATTTGTTGAAGTATAAAATTGATACATTTAGTTGAAGATTTCAGTTGAATCTGAGCTGTTTTGAGAACTTTACCTGAAACGTCTCTTTATCTAGTTGTGTCCCTTCTACTTCACTCCTTTTTTCTTAAAAGTGGATTATACACAAACAATTTGATACTTTCTTAACAGTAATACTTTAACTTTACAAATATCAGTAATATTTTAGTTCTGTCTACAAGTTTGGAACTTTCACACTATTTTGGGCAGATAGAAATGTATATATTTCTACAAAATAACTCATCATTTCTGCAGAGTAACAGTGCTATCTTACTGTGCGGTTAATTTTTGAATCAGAGTTTGAAGCAATCCCTTTTAAAAGGTCTTTTAAAACTTTTTCTCAACTAAGAGTTTCTTGACAATTTTCTATTACTTTGCTTTTTTTTTCACTTTGCTTTTAAAGAGGATTTTCATTTCATTTCTTTGTTTGTAACTAGGTCACATATTGTGAAAGTTTAAACTAACTATCATGTTTACTTTAACTTTTTGGAGAAACATCTAAGGGAATTTGAGGACATTGTCCACATAGACTTAACTACATTTAGATTAGATATTTAAAATGATTTTGTATCTGTGGCTGTGGTGCCAGATAATTAAGGTCTAATTTGATATATTTTAGCATTTGAGTTGAATAGTTTGCAATGGCAAATTTAGGAAAGACTTCTTTTCTTTCCTTTTTTTTTTTTTTTTTTGGATGGAACCCTGGGGCCCCCAACCCACTGAACCACTCTCCAGCCCTTTCTTGTATTTTATTTAGTGACAGGGTCTCACTGAGTTGCTTAGGGCCTCACTGTTGCTGAGGCTGGCTTTGAACTTGCAATCCTCTTGTCTCAGTCTTCTGACCACTGGGATTACAGGCATGTGCCACCATGCCTGGCTAGGAAAGGTATTTCTCTAGTGTAAGGAGCAAGTGTTTATTAGGATACCAAAGCTGCCCTCGTTGCTGACTGTGGACTTTGGGCAAGCCACTTAAAGAGAGATTTGTTTTCCTTATTTGAAGAATGGGGGCATTGCATGGAAGGTCTTAATAGTGCTAGGATTTTGTGATTCTGTGATTAGTTTTTCTGCTTGCTATCTTGTCATGTCAAACTATAATTATTACAGATCATTAAGTTATCTCATTGATTGTCTACCTGGTTTCTCCTTTTTGATTACTGAAAGAATGTGTTTTTACCTATGGAATTTTTGTAGATTTAACCTTGAATTTAGTTTTTTCTCCAATGGATTCAGTGTAGGATGTTCCTATAGTCTCTTGAATTTAGAAATTAATTCAAGTGAAAGATGAATTTATTGCATAATGACTTTTCTCCAGTTAATTGTGTATAGTTTATTTACAAAAAATTTTTAAGGGGTTAATAAAACGCTGCTTTTAAACAGTTGCCAGAGCTTCCTTGGGTAATCTATTTATTTATTTTTTGTGGTTCTGGGGATTAAACTAGGGTTGATCTACCACTGGGTGACATCCCTAGACCTTTCTTATTTTTTTATTTTGAGAAAGTATCTCATTAAATTGTCCAGACTGGCATCAAACTTGCAATCTTACTGCCTTGTCCTCACTTATAGGTGGGACTACAGGTATATGCCACTGCACCTGGCCATTTGTTTTTTTGTTTTTTAAAATTTTTTTTCTTTTTTTTTTTGGAGTACTGAGAATTGAACCCAGGGGTGCTCTACCATTAAGGTTCATTCCCAGGCTTTTTTATTTTTATTTTGAGACAGGGTCTCCCTAAATTGCCGAGGTGATCTTGAACTTGCCATCACCTGTCTCAGCCTCTCAAAAAATTGCTGAATTACAGGTGTGTGCCACACACAACTGATAATTTATTTTTTATAGCTTTTTTTTCCAATTTATTCTTAAGTAGAATAAACAATTCAACCATCAAGGTAGTAGTCATAATTTACTGTCTAGGTCAGGCACTGATGCACATAGCCAAGATTGTCCATTTGTGAAGATCACACAGCTTGTTGCTCTGGCTGCTGGGAATGCTACTGCTGACAGGTATCATCCATCACCCCCTCTGGAGACTGCTTCAGCTGAGTAAACCACCCAACCTGAGGTCATGCTTGGCAGCCCCCTCGTATCAATTAGTTAGTGTGAGAATACAAAGGCCTGGTCATTTCAGCCCAACTAGGTGCAATTCAGAAGGGTCATTCTGACTGCAGAAATCCCACAGGGTTGGCCAAGGCCTTTATTGGTCCTGCATCACCGATGGACATTCCCTCTGTTCGTTCTTTCTGTTGAGACTGCCACTATTTTTATGATTCCAGATTAGGCCAGGTTCCGAGGTTTCCAGATTGAGGAAGTTTATTTATATTTTGGTTAGAGCAACATTCTTTCAAGTGTAGATTTCAGTAAGCATTGGTTAGAAAGGGCTGTTTATGAACATTGTCCTCTTTTTTGAACATATGAAACATTAGTGTCTCATAATCATGATGGCTAACTTTCAACCAGATATTACCTATTTTAGTTTCTATTGGTTACTTAAAGTGAAGAGACTCTTTTTCTTTAAAGTCACATAAAAAATTAATTCTTCTGAGATGTGACCTTCTGATATATATAAAGTAATTCATTAATATGTGTGTGGGTAATTAGATTTTTAAAACTTTGTAATCTGACCTGATTTTTAGTTCCTGATTTTGACTGTTATTTTTGTTTCATATTATTTTTGTTATTCAGTCATTCATTAAACAAATTCTTGAAAGTTCTGTGTTAAGCCAGGTGCAGTGGCTCACACCTGTAATCCTAGCAGCTCAGGAGGCTGAGACAGAAGGATCGCAGATTCAAAGCCAGCCTCAGCAACTTAGTGAACGCTTTAGCAATTTAGCAAGATTCTGTCTCAAAATAAGATAAATAAATAAATAAAAAGGGCTGGGGATGTGACTCAGTGGTTGAGTGCTCCTGGGTTCAAGCCCTGGTACCAAAAAAAAAAAAAAATCTTTGTTCAGTGTTCTCTTCTAGGTACTGGAGATGATTGAATATAGTTTTCATCTGTATGCTTGGGTGAGTCTATGGTCTGCATTCACTTTAACATTTTCACATTATTTAAATGAAAAAATTTGTTATTTTTGTTTAAATATTATTAAATATTATTAAATATTATTTTTGTTTAAATTTGTTTATTATTAAAAATGTGTTTATTACTTAGTCCCTACTTTTCCACTTAGGTTTGATATCACTTACCTGTGGCTAAGTTTCACTTCAATTCCTGTCTGCCTATTTATATGGTGGGACATTACTATATCATGATTGTCACGGGTATAAATGTCATTTAGCCCCAAATAAGGGATCTTTAAAACTTGTTCTTTCAAATAATGTTGTCCAGTGACTGCTAAGTTTAGGGTATCATACTGGATACTATTGGGTATTCAAAGGTGAATGAGACATAGTCTATGTTCTCAGTAGAAGAGGTGACTTTGTTTCGTCATTCCTTGACTTCTTGGGACTGATTTGGGCTTTGCTGAATGTGTGTATTGGTCTTCACCCCAAATTGCAGACTCATTGATTACAAAGGGACTTTTGTGTTTAATAAACATTCATTCAGTAAACGTTTTCTGGTATATACATTTGCTCCTGATTGATTTTCTTTAGTTTTCTTCTCTTACCCATTATAATGCCCCAGATCTTTTGTGTAGGAATGTTAAAAAAAAAAAAAAAAGAGGTGGAATCTATAGGGCAAAAATTCATAAACAACCCTTTCTGAAATCTACACTTGAAAGAATGTCACTGTTTAAATCTGGAAACTTGGGAACCTGGCCTAATCTGGAATCATAAAAATAGTGGCAGTCTCAACAGAAAGAACGAACAGAGGGAATGTCCATCGGTGATGCAGGACCAATAAAGGCCTTGGCCAACCCTGTGGGATTTCTGCAGTCAGAACGACCCTTCTGAGTTGCACCTAGTTGGGCTGAAATGACCAGGCCTTTGTATTCTCACACTAACTAATTGATACAAGGGGGCTGCCAAGCATGACCTCAGGTTGGGTGGTTTACTCAGCTGAAGCAGTCTCCAGAGGGGGTGATGGATGATACCTGTCAGCAGTAGCATTCCCAGCAGCCAGAGCAACAAGCTGTGTGATCTTCACAAATGGACAATCTTGGCTATGTGCATCAGTGCCTGACCTAGACAGCAATATGACTACTACCTTGATGGCTGAATTGCCTATTCAATTCCCTTTTTCATTTTTTAGCACTCTATTGTAAGTAGCCTAATGTAGGAGGCCAATATATGGTAGATGAGATATGAGTTAGGGAAGTATGTTTTTCTTCTACTTACTACTTTTTCACTTAGGATAATAAGGTGACTATAAGTCTATGTTTACTCAGGACAGTCTTTTTTGCCTAGAATTACCTGTTGAGGCTCAATTAGCATCTATTAAATTTTTTTTTCTTGTTGGGTTTGAACCCAAGGGTGAACTATCTCCTCAGCCCTTTTTAATTTTCATTTTGAGACTGTCTTGCTAAGTTGCTCAGAGTCTCCCTGAGTTGCTGAGGCTGCCCTTGAACTTGTGATCCTCCTGCCTTAGCCTCATGAGTTCCTGGGATTATTGGGATGTGCTACCCTGCCCAGTTTGGAATGGGCACTTTTAAACCTACTCTTCCATAAAGTTTTATGGGAAAAAGAAAAATTTAATTCTACTCTGGGTAGATTTAATAACTTGGAAGGATATTTATTCACAATAAGTTGTGAATAAAGTCTGAAATTATTTATGGTTTTTGAAAAATGACTAGGGAAAGAAGAGATTGAAGTACCAATAATTTCCTTAACCTAATAAGAAGTTATCCCATGGCCCCTTCTTTTTCTTAATTGTTGTTTCTTTGCCTTCTCTTTACTGTTTGTGGTCTTCAGTTATGGCCAAATGTTGGTTGGGAAGAGGGCTCACTGCTGGACTCGGTTTTTGCCCATCTCTAATTCTTTAGCAAGAGAGTTTTTGATGTTTGGCACCATGTAGTGGATAATATCTTTAACAGCGTACACTGCCAGTTATGTAGAACTTCTTAATCCCCTTTCCCTTACAAAAGAACACTATTAGTGGTGGTATGATTTGATGCTTGTTTTTCCACAAATGAGAACTTGACAAGACAAATATATAGTTAGCCAGTCATCTGGCAGTCTACACATATTTAATTGACTCGGGATCATGGACTTAAAGATGTAGGTTAAAATTTAAGCAGGATTAGCAAAATATAAAAGAATGTCATGTTTTATGAATATCTTTTACTCTAGTTTTCTAGAATAAAGCATTAAAGCTTTTCTGAGATTTAGAAAGAAGCAATTCAGATAGTGTTTGCTTTTTTCTGACCCAATCCAAGCTGTTAGGCATTCGGGAACTCTTAGGGGAAAGCATAATTTTCCTTCATATGAAGTTAAAGAACCTAATTAAACATTTGTTGAGCTTAATTTATAGCACTTTGATATAGATTCTTCTTTGCAATTCTGAGCCTCAGAAATTTACTGTGTCCTTATAAACTTCAACTGTTTTTAAGACATAGGGATTCCATAGTTAATTCTACATTTCGGTCATCACACAGTTGAATGTTTCAAACCACCGAATATTTCAGGGTTATTTATTTATTTATTTATTTATTTATTTATTTATTGCAGTGCTGTGTATTAAACTCAGGGCCTTGTATTTTATTTTTATTTTCTGAAGAATTTTAGACACAATTTTGTTATGTTGTCTAGGCTGCACTTGAACTTGTGAGCCTCCTGTCTCAGCCTCCCAACAAGCTTTAATTACAGGCACGGGCCACTGTGCCCAGCCTAGGGATATCCATTTTTTTGTACTACCTGGTTAAAAATTGTTGTATTATCACATACATGCAACATGGAATTTGAAAAATTTGGTTCTAAATACCAAAAAGCCAAGCTTAGTCATCTTGGAAGGTAGAAAAAGCCTTAAAAAGTAGATTTCTAAACCAAAGGAAACCTACTTCCCATTTTCTAATTTATCCTTTTAAAATAAACATCCATTAAATACTTTCATTGTGCCAGGTAAGTGATAAGCAACTAGCACTGCCATTCCTTGTCATCTGCTGACGCTGTGCCTCAGTCCTCTTTGTTCATAGCCTGGCTTACTGTCCCTCTTCCTGTTCTCCTGTCAGTGTCTACATGCTCAGTCTTCCCAATGTTCTGGCTTCTTAGTTTCTTGTCCTCCTCTCCTCTTGTGATCTTGTCCTTCATCCTACTTTAGCCTCTCATTCTTAGGGTCATACCTTTGTCATTATTAATGATTGCAGTCTCTCCATAATCTCAGTTTGAGCATACCTAACTCTTGACTGCAGCCTTGAACCTCTCCATCTCCCTGCTTCTGGTACCATCACTACAGCAATCTTTTGACCTTAATGATTCTTAAAGCCATGGATTTCACCACCCTACTACTGTCTTTCTCTTCTCCAGTTCCCCTTCTTCCTACCTTAGATTCCACTGGATTCAAAATCCAGTTCTAGTTAAATTCATCTCTTTCTAAACTCAACTTCCCTTTGTTCTATTTTGCTGGAGCAAAACAGGCCATCACACCAATTGGTTGTACCCTGAGTTCAAGACCAGTCATCTCCAGGGCCCACTCATGTTGCCACCCATCCAGGCATGTTCCTGGTCCATTCAGTCTTCTATTTTCCTTCCTCCAGATGGCTTTTCCCATCCTTACTCTTCATTAATAATCTAGTTTTTTATTTTACTGAAACAGATAAGTAACTGCCACTATAAAGCATGTGGGCACCCCTCAAAACTGATTATAGGTATGTGCTGGCATTAGTGCCCTCATGCTTCCTTGACTCCTGGACTCTGAATGAATGAATATAAGACACCTGGACCCCTTCTTCTTCTGCAGTATTCTCAAAGCTGTGGTTTCTGTTATTTCTCTTTCTTCCATTTCAGTAATTTTCTCAGAAGTTTCCCCTTCTCTACGCATCATTCCCGTTAGCCTTCAAATATGTTTTTTCTTCCATTTTAAAATATGCCTCTTGACCCTCTTGTTCCCTCCAACTGGTGTCTGCTCCCCTTGTCTTCTTTATAGCAGAATTTATCCATGTACATTTGGCTACTCATTTTCTTCAGTTTCTCATTTGAATTTACTACAGTTAAGCTTTTGTTTTCTCTCTTCTTCCTACTTTGTAGAAACTGTCATGACAGGGTCATCAATGATAAAATTCTCAACTCTCATCTCACCGTCTGATAGCGCATGACACAAGTTGATCACTGATCATGTTCTTCAGTGGTAACACTTTGTTCATTTGGCCCCTAGGACAGTGCTTTCTAGCTTTCCTACTAACTCTTGGGCCTGATTCCTCGCCTGCTGTCCTCTTAATATTGGAGCATCCAGAACCACTCCTTTGTCCTGGGTCTCCATTTTAATTTACTAAGTAATCTTATCCCATCCCATTCTTTATTCTGGAGACTTCTACCTCATATCCAGCAGTCTAACTGACAGCTGTACCTTCTGTCTGAAGGCATATCACAGTAACCATCTCCTAAACTGAACTCTCGACTCTTATCTCAACACACTTCTTCATAATTTCTTATTTTTTTCTCAGTTACTGGCAACTCTGTCCTTCAGGTTATTCAGGCCAAAAGCCTTTGAATCATCCTTAGAATTTCTCTGACTCATACTCTCCATGCATTTTATCAGCACATCCTTGTGACTTTGTTTTTAGCATATATCTAGTGTCGCCCCTTCTCTTTCCATCTTCTCTGCTGTTATGCGTCATCATCTCTCACAGGGAATATCACACTATCCTGTAATCAGCCTTACTGTGTTCTCCCTTGCTGTTGACAGGTTATTCACAGAATATCAGCCAGAGGGATCCTGTTGAACTGGGACTCAGAGAAAGGCAGGGCTTTGCTCAATGACTTCCTGTTTCCCTCACTCACCTGCTTTCGGATTCACTGGTTCTCCACAGTGAGAGCAGTGTTTACTGTGGTCCAGAGGCCCTGCTGATGTGAGCTGCAGCCCCCTCCCATCCTCAGTATTATTCGACTTTTTCTCATGCCACAGTTTCTCATGCTGTCTGCACTCCTTGCTTTCTCTCTGATGTGCTAAGCTTGCTCTTACCAAGGTCTTTGCTCTTGCTGGTCGCTCTGCCCAGACCTCTATTTCCTTGGATGTGTATATGACATACTCCCTCTTTTCTTTCAATTCTTTTCTTAAACGTCACCTCCCCGGGGCCTTCCTGATTTCCATCTCCCTATTTAAAATCACAGTAGTCCCACCCTGCACCCATTCCCTGTCTTGCTTTTCTCCACAGCACTGACCACCATAAACACCTCATGTATTTTGCTCCTTTATTTTGTTTTTATCATGTTTCCTTAACTAGAATGTAAGCTTCATGAGGATAAAACTTTGTTTTGTTTACTGCTGTTTTCCTTAACATGAAGAAAAAAATGTTTAGTGTGAAATACTTTATGAACATTTTTCGAATGAGTGTCTGAATTATTTCAGTCTTTTCAACATCATGATTCTTTGTTACATGTGAGGAGCAGAGCCTTAGGGAATCTAGTCTTTTGTGGAGATAACACTTAAATCCTGGTCTACCTTGTCTCATAGTGCAATCACTGTATTAATTCATCTACCACGATAATCTGTGCATAAACTTTACATTGGGTTAATTGCATTTTAAGAGAGAGGAAGTTATTAATATTGTGCACCTTATTAGTGATCTTACCCTCCATCAATATTTGGGAGAAAGTAGAAACAGATTTTTCATGTTGAAGCACTTCCTTTTTATCATGGGAACATGTTGGAGATATTTGCTGGACTGCTTCCTTTGGAGCAAAAGAGTTCTGAGAAATTCACTTTTTTTCTGCCTTTTAGTGGCTTTATTTTCTTACCAAGATAAAAAATTCCTGCATCTTGTGGACTTGAAGCAGTAAGAAATAAATAAGAATGCTGCTTGTTTGGCTAAGTTAGTTCAGGTATTCCCAGGATGTGGATTCTGCTTGTGGCCACTGGAATTTATGTTCATTTCTACCATTGCATTGTTCTTAATTTAAAGGAATCATAGATTTTCTAAAAATTATCAAGCTTCTTGCTGTCAAATGGGAAATGGGTGAGGAATTGAGGTCACACTTTCAGAAGATAGTCATAGAAGATGATGAGTATGAATCATGCTTTTAAGTTTTTGCAGCTGCTTTTAGAGTTTCAAACTACAGGATGTGTCTAGTTGGCATTTCCCACACCTGCCCTATTTGTAGTTCATATTCAAAGGGAATGATTGAGCTGTTGAATTCTATGTACCAAGAAGAACTGATGGCTGGGTTATAGTAACAAACTATGATTATCAGATCTGTCACAAAACATTTGGCTACCTGGCCAGACTATGGCTATTGTTTGCATCCACTTAGTCCCCCCAATTAGAGCTTGTCATGAAGTGAATTTGTCATAAAATGTCAGCATTTTCTGAGACGTGATAAAATTTCAAGTGACGATGGAGCTGTGTGTTAATAAAGTTGTACCTTGTGGTTTGAATGAAAAGCCATAGGGGTTTATCAAAATCCTCTGATTTAGTCTTAGACTCATTCTGTTACCTCTTTATTGGGTGCAGTTGAAATTTCTGCTTACCTCTTTCAGCTTGCAGAGGTTATTTTCAGCTGGACTTTTGTTGGAGTGTCCTACAGGTACAGGGGTCACTGAGTGTTTGAGCCCTTTCTGTACAGATTTTGGGCACCACCATGTATGTCTTCTCTAAGGGCTTTAGGTAATCCATTTCCAGTCATTGGCAGCCCCAGGCAGGGTTCTCTGGGCCCCATTAAGATTGAGTTGGGTTGTTCAACCACTAGTTGTCTCCAAAATAGGCCTTGGAATCCCTTTGGACAAGCCCTACAAATGCCATGTTTATCCTCTGTGCACCCTGTTTTCAAAGGTCAAGTTTCCCTCTGTTTTTCTCTGCTTTTGGGCCTCTGGTGCCTGTAAGTAGTCATTTTATTTTGCCCAGAATATGTAATCTTTAAGTGCGAGAGGGTTAGTCTGAAAGAGGCAACTCTGCCATTGTTTTTAGAACTTCACTTTGTTGGGATATATATTTATATTTAGCATAAGAATTTTTTTTTTTTGAGAGCAAAGTAACAATTTCATTTTGAAACAGAAAGGAAGCAAAGCTCCCATATGGGAGGGGTTCCAAGAGAGGGTTGCCCAGGGTTTTTAAATTTTCTTTTTTTGTTACTTATTTCTTGCTTAATTTCACCATGGTTAGAGAAAATACGTTGTATGATTTTAATCTTTTAAAAGCTGATGAAATAGGATTTATAGCCTAGTATATGGATAGTTACTATAAGTGGCTTCTGTTTACTTTAAAAGGATTTGTATTCCTAGCTGGTAGGTGTAGTGTCCTGTGTATGTCAGTTAGGTTATGTTTGTTAATCATATCCACATCTTGTATACTTTTTACCTTTTTCTTGGTACGATTTTTATGTCAGTTACTAGAACCAGTATGTTAAATATCTCCCCAATAAGTTGTAAATTTGTCCATTTCTCCTTTTGGTGTGTTGATTTTCCCCCATTTATTTGGAATCCACTGTCTGATGCATTTCAGTTTAGGATTGTTGTGTCCTTCTTGTGAATGAAACCCTTCAACTGTACAAACTTTGCCTCTTTATTTCTGGTAACACCTTTCATCCTGAGGTTGACTTTGTCTGCTATTAACAGTGACATCAGCTTACTTTTGGTTAGGTTTTTCATTCCATATTTTTTCTTTCTTTTTGTTTAAAATTTGTTATTGTTTTCTTTTAAGTGATTGGCTTTTGCTTTATTACATTGTGAAGGTCTGTCTTTTAATAGAACATTTAGATTTCATACAGTTAATATAATTGCTGGTTATATTTAAATCAGCCATCATCTATTTATTATCTGTTTCCTCTACATCTTCTATAGTTCTCCATTTTACAGTTATTAACTTACTGAATTTTTAGATGTTATGCATTATTTTACTCTCATGTACCACGTTGTCTAATTTTTTTTGTCTTTTTTTTTTTTTAAAGGAAAAGATAGAGTTTTTAATACTCCGTTGTGTGAGCAAGGAATTGTTGGATTTGGAATTGGACTCGCAGTCACTGGTGCTACTGCTATTGCTGAAATTCAGTTTGCAGATTACATTTTCCCTGCTTTTGATCAGGTAAGTGCTTCATATTTTATTATAAATGAGCATTCATGAGGTTGCTTAGTCCATGAAGTATTGAACCATTGCATCCGTCCTCCCATTGTCCATCTTGAGCACATTTTGTTAACCCTAAGGTAGTGTTTTACAGTTACCATTTTCTAATGGGAATATAATCAAAGTTCTAATAGATGATTTTAGATGATGGATTGGGAAGGAAGGACTCGTTGCAACATGTCCCTTCTCTCCTTCTTCCCAGATTGTTAATGAAGCTGCCAAGTATCGCTATCGCTCTGGGGATCTTTTCAACTGTGGAAGCCTTACCATCCGGGCCCCTTGGGGCTGTGTTGGCCATGGGGCTCTCTATCATTCTCAGAGTCCTGAAGCTTTTTTTGCCCATTGCCCAGGAATTAAGGTATACTCATTTATGTACTTTATTTGATCCTCATTTGATATTTTCCTTTGTTTGATTCTATGAATATTGACTGATACGTTCATCTGGAGGCAAACAGGATTTTGGAATTTATGTGAATTTAACCCTTAAGAAAGGGATGCTGATGTAGTGGTGCATACTACCTGTAATCCAAGTTGAGGGAAGGGGATTGCATGTTTGGGAGGCTGAGGCAGGGGATTGCATGTTTGAGGACAACCTCAGGAACTTAATAAGCCCCCGTCTCAGAATAAAAAATAAAAAGGACTAGGGATGTGACACAGTGATAGAACATCCCTGAGTTCAATCTTCAGTACTGCAAACAAAAAAACTCCCCATATTAGGGAAGCTGGCATTTTTAAAAATCAGTTATCCAATGCCCTGCTTTACAGATTGTTCTCTTTAAAGTAACACTGGCTTGACACTGGCTTTAATTAACATTATAGACTTCAAAGAATACAACTGGGAACATCATTGGCTTGTCTTACCCTTTCAAAGCCTTATGTTTCTTTCTAATGCGTTTTTTTAACTTACTTATTCTGAGATGGTTTTAATAAATCTGCCATTTAGTTTATATTTATCTTGAAGTGGGAGGGTTAGGATACTTGCTATTAGTCCATAGATTGGGAGAAGGCCCTTCCCTCAGTGTATTTTTCCTAATCAAGAGTAAGGTAATACTGTCTTAAACAATTAACTTGGAAGCATCTCCCTGTTGTGGCTGGCCTTCACAGGAGCTTAGTTTTTTGATAAGGAAAATACTTTGATTATTTTGTTCTATCATCTTTTCTATTTATTTTTTACTGAACATCTTTCCAGGGAATCCTAGAAACCTACAGATATGTTAGTACGGAGATGTTTGTTCTTGACGATGCGGTTTGGTTGTGAACATGTGTTTATGTTTTATTAGTGTTTGTTTTTTCTACCAGACAAAAGCCATGAGGTTTTCCCTATTATAAAGGAGGTTCTGTGCTGGCTCAGTTGTGAGCTAGGAGTGGTAGGCTGGGACTGCTGTCACACTGGAGACAACAGCTATTTTTTGTTTGGGCTAAACATTGATTCATATTTCATGTTTGTAACATTACCCAGTGTTTTAAAGAGCAGACCTTTTCTCTCAGTTCCCCAACTTCTCTTTCCCCTTTACTCTTTCTCTGTTCTGCTTTCTTTCTTATGTTTCCCACATCAAATGAAAATATTCATAAAATAAAAAAGGCTAAAAATAAATATACAAGAAAGCAGAAAAAGAGAAACTAAAAAGTGGGAATATAAAGATACTGTCTGATATGGTTACTAATGTGTTCAGAAGTCTGTTTATAGAAAATGAAATAGACTTGTGCTGCTATTTTATTTTTGAAATAAAGCTCCTTTAATAAAAAGGTTATTAAAAATGACTTTGAAAGCCCAGGTAGTTTGCTCAGTGAATCTTATTTGAGTCTTTGTGGTACGTACAGGCTTATTTTTAATAATTCTTCCTATGTAATCCTTGCCTTTA
Source organism: Glaucomys volans (assembly GCA_020662805.1). Lineage (NCBI taxonomy): Eukaryota > Metazoa > Chordata > Mammalia > Rodentia > Sciuridae > Glaucomys > Glaucomys volans. Next base: position 116,320 of record JAJEJO010005070.1, on the reverse strand, counting down.
TACAATTATTTTAGGATCACTAAGAATTAGACACAAATTTGTGATTTAAGGCAACACTGTATAGAAGTTAAATTCTCATCCTGTAGCCTCCATCACTGGATGAGAATCCTGGTCTAGCAAGCAGTCTGACCTTTGGCAAGCTTCTCCATGTCTCTTCACACCTCAGTCTCTATACATGGGAAAAGTAATACTCGCTACCTCATGAGGTTGCTGTGAACAGCAGATGAATTAATCCACACAGTGCTTGGCAGATTAGCACCTGCTCTTTCTTGCAGCCATCACCCTGGCTCTCAAGGGGGACTTGGAGCCCTTTCCTGTTACCTGGAAGCATAGAGCATAACTTGGCTTTTTACTCGGCTGAAACTGGGCATAATGTGCCTGGATCATAAAATTCAGTGGTACTTTTCCACTCATGATATGAAGGCTACAATTTTTCATGGGGAGGAAGGAGATTTTGGTGTGTTAAAGTTGAGAAGAAAGTTACGTGCACTTTACATGTAGCAGTAGAGTATTAGTAGAAGAGATTGCTTAATAGGTAAATGCAGGTAGATATTGATGATTTTATTTTTTGCTTTGATGTATGCTCTGTGGATTCTTTTCATTTTTTAAATAGATAAGTTTAGCTCCTTAAGAGAAGAACATTATCTTAGTTATCAGATTATGAAATGCATTTTATAAATATTTGTGGAATAATAGAAACTTTTCTAGATAATTTGCAAATTTTATAATAGTAATTAGGTTAAAGAATCAATTTTTATTTTTAGTTAAAGTTGATTATTTCAATATCCTCTGTTATAAGCAGGTTTATTGGGATACATTTTTACTAAAACTGTTTTTTAAAAAAATCTGTTTTCACAGGTGGTTATACCCAGAAGCCCTTTCCAGGCCAAGGGACTTCTTTTGTCGTGCATAGAGGATAAAAATCCTTGTATATTTTTTGAACCTAAAATACTTTACAGAGCAGCAGGTAAATGTTTGTTTTATATTTGTGAATATCTTTATAGGTTTTTCTTTTTTTGTTTGTTTTATTTATTTGTTTATTGATACTGGGGATTGAACCCAGTGGTACTCTACCACTGAGCTATATCCTCAGTCAATATATATATATATATGGACTCAGTCCATATATATATATATTATATTTATCTTTATACAGTTTCATAGATTTATTGAGGTAAGATTGAAGTACAATAAAATGCACATATTTGAAGTGCACAGTTTGATCAGGTTTGACATGTATGTAACAAATATAATCAATATAAAAAGCATTTCCATTACTTTTTAAAAATTTGAAATCATGTAGACTGTTACGGGCCTGATTTATTGCATTAGAAATCAATCACCTTAATATATAAAGGACCCTACCCCCACATGTCAACTACTTCAAAATTAGATAGCATACTTATAAATAACAGGTCAAGGAAGAAAGAGCAAGAATTCAAAATTAGATAGCATACTTATAAATAACAGGTCAAGGAAGAAAGAGCAAGAAAAGTAAATAAAAAGTACTTTGAATTAAGTGATAATAAAAGCTTAAAATATCAGAATCTCTGGGATGAAACAGTACTCAGATGAACATTTATAACTTTAAGTACTTGTATCAGAAAGAAGCTAGATTACCAATTGAATTATTTTCAAATTAGGTAGTAGGAAGGTAAAAATAAGAGTAGAAGCAGAAATATATGAAGTAGAGAGGAAATAATATAGCTAAAAGTTGAGAAAAATATTAAACAAGTCTAAAAAACACGAACACAAAAATTAATATCAATGGAAAGAGCTATCAAAATACCCCTACAAATGCTAAAAATATATTAAGGTAATATTACAATTGCATGCTAACACATGTGATTGCTTACATAACATGGTCTATATTAGAGAAGGATCCATATGCTGCTGAAGAGAAAGTATATTCAGTCATTGATGGATGAAATATTCTATATATGTATGTTAAGTCTAAATTATCAATTGTATTTTTTATTTCTGCAGCTTCTTTATTTAGTTCTTGTTTGGAGGATATGTCTAGTGGTGACAGAGGCATGTTATACCCAGTATAATTGTATTTTGGTCTATTTGATTCTTGAAATTGAGAAGGGTTTATTTGATGTACGTGTAAAGTCCATTGTTGGGGTATGAATATTTATGATTGCTATGTTTTGTTGAGATGTATTTCTCTTAAGCAGTATGAAATGGCCTCCTTTTCCCTTCTGATGAACTTTGGCATAAAGTCTCCTTTGTCTGATGTGAGGATAGAAACCCCTGCTTTTTTATACAGTGTAAGTGCTATGTTTTTGCCCATCCTTTTAATTCCATTCTGTGGATGTCTTTGACTATGAGGTGAGTCTTTTGGAGATAGCATATTGTTGGTCTTGTTTTTTAATCCAGTTTGGCAGTCTGTTTCTTTTGATTGATGGATTTAGGCCATTTACATTCAATGTTGTTATTGAGAAATGATTTTTATTCCCTGTCATTTTGCTTTATTTATGGTTTTTAGTTTGAATTCATTTCTTGTTTGATTGATTATTCTTTTAGTATAGTTCTTCCCTTTGCTGGTTTTCATTTTTATTTTTCATTTCTTCATGAAATATTTTATTGAGAAAGTTTTGTATTGCATGTTTTCTCGTGAATTTTTTTTTAACTTTTGTACATCATGGAAGGATTTTATTTCATTGTCAATTCTGAAGCTTAATTTTGTTGGGTATATTCTTGGCTTGCATCCATTTTCTTTCAGAGCTTGGTATATGTTATTCTAAGACTGCCTACCTATGAGGAGAAATCAGCTGAAATTCAGATTGGTTTCTCTCTAAATGCTCTTTTTCTTTGGTAGCCTTTAAAATTTTAGCCTTATTCTGTATGCTAGGTATATTCATAATAATATGCCTTGGTATGTATCTGCTGTAATTTTGTATATTTGGGGTCCTGTCAGCCTCTTGTATTTGACCTTCCATTTCATTCTTTAGGTTTGGGAAATTTTCTGATATTTCATTGAAAAGATTGTGTATTCCTTTGGTTTGTATCTCTGAGCCTTCATCTGTCCTGATAAATCGTAAATTTGGTCATTTCAGGTTATCCCATATTTCTTGGAAGTTCTGTTCATGGTCTCTTAACATGTTTTCTCCACAGTCAATTTTGTTTTCAACTCATATATTTTGTCTTAATTGCCTGAAACTCTGTCTTCCAAGTGATCTTGTCTGTTGGTGATACTTTCCATTGAATTCTTAATTTGGTTTATTGATTCCTTCAGTTAGAGGATTTATTTTTGATTTTTATTTCAGTATCTCTCTCTCTATTGAAGTGATCTTTTGTTTCTTTATTTTCTTTCTGATTTCACTCCTTACATCATTCTTTACTTCACAGATCAGTTTGACTGTGTATGTTCTAAATTCCTTCTCTGACATTTTTTCCAGTCTGGTGTCAATGGATTCTTTTATTGGAATATCTTGGTTTGTTTGGGGTGATTTGTTCCCTTGCTTTTTCATGTTATTTGTGTATCTACCCATCTAGCAGTATAGATCTGAGGTAGTAACTTCTACCTGTGGTAGTGTCCCTGAAGTTTTCCAGTACCTCACTGTTTTGGGGGAAACAAATAACCAGTGGAAACAAAATACAGCATTAAACCAAATAGTTCCTACTATGACATCTACAGTGTTAATTATCACAATAAACAAAATGATATGATCAGTTATTGCCTACATAATAACAGCAAGTTTGCAAAAGGGTTTACAATTTCATGGTGGTCAGAGAGAGAACAGAAGTGATCTGGATGTGATGATTATGAGAGAGGAGGAGAAAAGATAGAAGTAAAAAGTTTAAAAAGAAGATTGAAAGAACAATAGAGATTGCTTGTTAGTGGAAGAAAAGAGAAAGAATTAAGGGAAACAGATAAGAGAAAAAAATATATATATAAAAATGAAAATTTTTGAAAAATTAAAAATAAAATAAACATCAAAGCCCTCAGAAAACTGATCCATGAAAAATACTGGCTTCGAAAAGGCTAGAAATGAGCAAGAAAACACATATGAGTATGTATAAATGTCCATGTACCATTAAGGTCACAATTAAATAGAGGGGGAAAACAAAGGAAAAAAGAAAAAAGAGAAAAAAAATTCAAAAAGTTAAAGAAATTCTTTCCTTTGGAGTTCAAAAGATTCTCAGCTTCTCTTCTTAGCCGTTTTAGGGGGAGTTGTCTGGTGTGTGATACTCTACCCTCTGAATTGCTGGAGTGAGAGAGGTAATCCCCTAGGTGGAATTCCTGGAGGCAAGGTAGGCTTAGGTGGACTCTAGGCTATTTGCTGAATGCCAGTTGGTCTGGAGATTTTAAATCAGTGTACCTCCAGGGCCAGTAATTGCCATTCCATGCTGGAAGACTGTACCCAAGGGATCTCTCCTGGGTTCCTCTCATTGGAAGGAGCCAATTCTTAGTCCCCTGTATCATCTAAGGACTCAGTCTCCAAACTCATCTCTTCTACCTACTCCCTTTGAATTCTAGGCCAGATGAGTCTCTCCCAGCCAGTCCTGTAAGCATCCAGATTGGAGGGGGAGAGGTAGAGCTGAGTGGATTTCTACAATCATTTGTCCCCTGTGTAAACCTCTCTCTGTGTTTGATTTTCTCCTGGCCATTTAAGCATACTCTATGTTGTGCAGTGCATGTTTACTGGGCCTGTATTTTGGGCCAAACTGGGGTTTGCCAGGAATCAGCTCCCACCGTGGCCCTTCCCCCTGCCATGGCTGCAAAATGGTTCATGCCTTTCAGTTTAGTTAGGCAGTGCCCTTAATCTCTAAATGCTGTGTACCCAGACATGCCTCAGGCCTCCTAAAAATGTTGGTTCCTTTAATTCCCTTGTCCCTCCACTATTCCTTGAAGAGGGACTGATCTGGCTAATGTTTCAGGCCTGGCAGGGGTCGGTGGCTATGCCACTGGAGATTTCTTTCTTATTATATTCAACCTCCTGAGTCCCCAGTCTGCTCTGAATGTCAAGTTTTAAATTCCAGTGAACTCCCACCCCCTGCTTTTATTGGTTCACCTTTTTTGCTGTGAAGTTGCCTGACCATTTTCTTTGTTTCACTCTACAGAGCAACTGGGAAAGGGACCTCCTCTATTCTACCATCTAGAAAACCTTCCTATGATTTGTTTTCCATAGTTTAAGAAATTTTACCTTTGTTTATAAGCCGTTTATACTTTTCATGTAGAAAAAAATCTGATTGATTTTTTTTCTATGTTTAGTTCATCCATGTAAATTTTATGTTTAGAGAAAATCCATCTTGCTACTCTATATTTTGGTTGTGGAAACAAAAAAGCAATATAAAGCGGTAGCAAGAAGAAAGGAGCTATATGTTGGTGCTTAGAAAATACGGTGGAATGAAAAAGTGAAAGAGTTATCGTACTAATAGTATCCAGAATCCCCTTTAGCTAAAGTGACCATAAGTGTCTTCTAAGGTTATTTCTGATAGTGAAGGAGGCACCGTTAGCAGGTATGTTGTGATATCTGGTCTACACTGGGGTGACTGTCTATAGCAAACTGAGATGCTGGTCACCCTCCTGTTAGCTCAGAATCATAACTATATAAACACATGTGTGACTACTTATTTCTTAGTTGTAATGGAAATTTTAAATATTAAATTATTTGTTCTGTGTAAAGTATATTTTGTTTTGAATTCACAGAAATTATTCTGGCAAATTACTCTTTTCCTTGAATAGTTAAATTTAAAACCACATGCTTTTATTGTGGTATAATTCATGTATAATAAAATGCACAGATATTGTGTTCATTTTGATGGATATTTGACTCCCCTATACTTTGATGTAATCACTGTGTAAAACAAGATAATTGACTTTAATCATGCCTGGAAATCCCTTCCCATAACTTCCCTGCCAAATCCATTCTTCTTGTCCCAAACTCAGACACTTCCTATTGTTGTTAGATTAGTTGGACATGCTTTTGGGCATTATAGAAATGGAATCACACAGTATATTTTCTTTTGTGTGTTGGATTTGTTTTGCTCAAGCTAATGTTAGATCCATTCATGTTGTTGCTTGTACAAGTGAGTTTATTTCCTTTCATTGCTGAGTAGCAGTCCATTTTGTGAGTTTTCATTGCTTATTACTGTTGCAATGGATATTGAACATGATTGTACAACATTAGAATGTAATTAGTAAATAATAACATTGCCATTTCCTTGTATGAAGAACAATTTTTTATTGTTATTTTTACTACCAAGGAATGACAGTTATTCCCATTATTATTCCAAGTACTGCAGTTGTTACTACTCCGTAGTAACAAGGAAAATAGCTTGCCGCTTCTCTTATCACCAAGTCGATGGCCTGCAAATAGAATTAATATATTGTAACCAAATATCTGGAGTCTGCCTTGTCCATGAATTAGTTGGCAAATGCTTCTTGGCTATGGGGAAAAGAACACCTGAATATTGGAGGCAGGTAAAATGTTTTTGAATAAGTAACATTTCATGGTTTGACTATTCATTGCGTGAATGTGTCATGATTTATTCATGGTTCACACAGTCTCACTTTATCCATTCTTCTTTTGATGAATAAGTGTGCCTCATTGTTTTCAATTTTTGAAAACTGTCATTGTTTTGCAAAATTCTGCATTATTATTAAGGCAAAGATATTTTCCCAAGTCTGAAGCAGTATTCTATACAAAATTCCATTAATAAACTGTTTTAAGGATTCTAGGTGCAGATTTCCTTAGGATGCTAAAATATTAGGCATCTAAACAAGTTAACTTGTCAGCTCTAAGAACTTACCCATAATGTACAGTTTCAATCTGATCTACAACATTTATATTACTAAGTCCTGTTCAAGAACGATTCCATACAGAGGCAAATTTAAGCCTTTGGCATAGCTCTTTCAATAATCTCAGCCTCTCTTGGCCCTTCTTTTCCTGGTACCACATTGTCCCCTTCTTCAGTGCTTAAACCTCACTCCATGTGGTTTTGAGGAGGCTGCCAGTCATCATCCGAGTTCCATGGTCTCAGGATGAAGCTTGTTGCTCAAGCCCAGCCATTCTGACTTCTTTTCTGGGATTTTCTATGAGGAGACAGAATTGTACTGTCTAGAGGTGGTTTGTCTGGGATGCTAGGAGACTGGGGCCCTGAATTACTTTTATTCCTTTAATCTTCCTTTACAAATGATTTATCCCCAGATTCTTCCATTTAATCTCATTTTAAGTAGAACCTACGTTGAGTTTCAATCTCCTGTAGATCTTACTTATATAAATAGGCAATTTTGGTTAATGTAATTTATAATCTTGCTTAGAGAAAAATGCTTCCCTTTCCAAAGGAAAATATCCCCAATGAGATTAGCACAATAAACTGCAGACTTTCATAATTTAATATGGATACTTCTTTTGTTCTAATAACACCCTCATCTTTTTATTCATAGTCATACTTTATAAGGTTACTGAGAAGATTAAGTGAGATAATCCACATTGTATTTGCCCAGTTTTACGACCTTTTTTTTTTCAGTACTAGGAATTAAACTCAGGGTCTCTCTACCTTTGAGCTACATTTGAGGCCCTTTTTATTTTATATTATTTTGAGACAGGATGTCAAGGCTGGACTTGAACATTTGATCCTCTTGCCTCAGCTTCTCTAGTCTCTGGGGCCGGAGTGCCTGGTTTTGAAGCACTTTTTGAACACTTAGGTGCTAGACATGGTGCTATATTGCGAAGACATGAACAGTTGAATTGAATTCTCACAACCATCTTACCAGGCAAATTTTATTATTATAACCATTTTATAAATGAGGAACTTGAAGATTAGGAAAGTCAAACAGCTTGTTCAAAATTGCACACCAGGATTCAAACCCAGAGTGTCTTTAGAGCCAGACATATTTGGCTCAGATGGTTCCAAGTGCTTTTCTCAAAACCTGTGAGGTAGCACAGTTAGACACCTTTTTTTTTTTTTTTTTTTTTTTTTTGGAACCAGGGATTGAACTCAGGGACACTCGGCCACCGAGCCACATCCCCAGCCCTATTTTGTGTTTGATTTAGAGACAGGGTCTCACTGAGTTGCTTAGGGCCTCGCTAAGTTGCTGAGGCTGGCTTTGAACTCGCGATCCTCCTGACTCAGCCTCCCAAGTCGCTTGGATTACAGGCGTACGCCACCATGCCCGGCTTGTTAGACACCTTTTGACAGACCAGGAAACATGATTGGTGAGCTTACATCTTATTAGAGTTAGGTTTTATTTATTTATTTGGGTATTGGGGATTGAATCCATGGATGCTTTCCCACTGAGTTACATCCCCAGTCCTCCTCCTCCCCTTCTTCTTCTCCTCCTCCTCCTCCTCCCCCCCTCATCCTCCCCCTCCTCCTCCTCTTCTTTTCTTTTTTTTTTGAGAGAGGGTCTCACTAAATTGCTTAGGGCCTTGCTAATTTGATGAGGCTGACCTCAAACTTGTCAATCCTTCTGCCTTAGCTTCTCAAGTTTCTGGGATTATAGGCATGTGCCACTGTGCCCAGATGGAGTTAAGTTTTAATAACATATTTGGCCCCAGAGACTATCTTCTTTCTAATATTGCTCTATTTTACATCCTCTATTTTAATGATTCAAATTAATCATTATCTGAATGGAAGGCATACATGAAATATAACTTCTTCCAGTGGCCCAATTTTGTGCCCCAAAGTATGCCACTTAAAAAATTTCCTGCAGAATTAAAACATTTTTTAATCAAATGGAAATAAATACTATGCATAGCCATGTATTGAGGCAGTATATCCCTATGTAGTGTATGCTGCATATACCATGAGGTTTGAGTATATATGCATTAGTTTCTTTATTGGCATGGAATTAATTCACCCCTTTGATAGTTGTGAAAACTACATATTATAGTCTGATGGGGCCACACATGGTGAGGATCAGAGGTTGGAGCCTCTCTCTACACCACAAAGCATTAAGGGACCTAGTCCCCTATCCACAGAGACAGGTCATCTGGGAAATGTGAGTCTTCATGGTTTTGGGGGAGAACAGGTAGAACCATCTGGTGAATGGACAGCATTGTTCCTATCGGCTATTTTCTACCTTTCCAACTCCTTCATTTCTGGGCCTAGTGCCCATATACTGTACTTTATTCAAACATCTCTACTGTGGTCTCTCCCTTACACATCCAGTCTGCAACATTTAGAAAATATTTTTTAAGTTCTGCTATCAACTATATGAACTATTAAGGATAAAAATAAAATAAAAACAGGTAATACCCTTTTGTGTGTGTGTGTGTGTGGGGGGGGCGGTTCTTAGCATTTAACCCAGAGTCTTACATGTGGTATGCAAATGCTCTACCACTGAGCTGCATACCCAGCCCAAGTAATACATTTTTTTTTTTTTTTTGAACCAGGGATTGAACTCAGGGACACTTGGCCACTGAGCCACATCCCCAGCCCTATTTTGTATTTTATTTAGAGACAGGGTCTCACTGAGTTGCTAAGGGCCTCGCTAAGTTGCTGAGGCTGGCTTTGAACTCATGATCCTCCTGATTCAGCCTCCCAAGTCACTTAGATTACAGGCGTGCGCGACCACGTCCGGCTCCAAGTAATATATTCTTTACGCAATAATTTCCTGAATTTTATTTTTACTTATTTTAAGTATACAATAAATAAAAAAAAGCTTTGTGACTTCTAAATGTAGTTTAAAGAGTAACCTTTTCATATCTTTGGATTTCCTTATTATTTATTGTGGTTAAGATACCTGAGTGCAATTAATCTTTTTAAGAAATCACAGAGGATTTTAGAAATGATGGATAGGAAAAAGCAATCTAGGCAATGTGAAAAATGTACAAAATGGTTAAGATTGAAAAAGAGAATGAGTCAGGTGACATTATCAAGTACAGGCATCTGGAGGAAAAGATACTCTGAAGTCTTTGAACTTTTGGTTTTATTTAATTTAATGATTCAGGATGTCAGAGAGATGGAAACAAATGAGACTTTTATCTGTGGTTCTTGAAAGTGAGATAGGCTAAATGACTGACTTCTAGGATTTTTGGAAAACCCAAAAGTCTTTCAAAAATAGCTCATAATGGTATTGATTATTTTTGTAAAGCAAATATACTAATTATATGTGAATTCATAATTCTGAAGAGAGGAACATTATTTTAAATAGATTTTGAATGGTAGAAGACTTTTAAAATATGTTTTGCCAAATAGTGTGCACAGAAGAGAGGAATTAGTATTTTGTATTTTATGTATAAGCAGGCTATTTCTGTGCAGGCTGACATATTTAGTACCAAGTGCAATTTTGACAGGAATTTGTTGAATCTATTAATGAGATAAAATTTAATTCATTGGCTAGATTTTTGAATTAGCTTTTCAGTTGAAATAATAGTTACTTGGAAGTTAATGTCAAAATAATATAATAAGGGCTGGGACTGTAGCTCAGCGGTAGAACACTTGCCTAGCACAATTGAGGCCTTGGGTTCAATCCTCAGCACCACATAAATAAATAAAATAAAGGTATTGTGTCCATCTACAATTAAAAAAATAATTATTTTATTTTTTTGAGGCTATTGTGAATGGAGTGGTTTTCCTAATTTCTTTTTCAGATGATTCATCACTTATGAATAGAAATGTATTAGATTTATGCATACTGATTTTATATCCTGCTACTTTGCTGAATTCATTTATTCTAGAAGTTTTCTAGTGGAGTTTTTGGATCCTCTCACTATAGAATCATGTCATCAGCAAATAGTGACATCTTCATCAAGTGACAGCTTGAGTTCTTCTTTCCTATTTGTATCCCTTTAATTTCTTTGGTCTGTCTAATTGCTCTGGCTAGTGTTTCAGTGACAATGTTGAATAAAAGTGCTGAAAGAAGGCATCCCTGTCTTGTTCCAGTTTTTAGAGGGAATGCTTTCAGTTTTTTCTCCATTTAGAATGATGTTGGCTGTGGGCTTAGCATAGATAGCCTTTCCAATGTTGAGGTATGTTCCTACTATCTCTATTTTTTCTAGTGTTTTAAGCATGACAGGGTGCTGTATTTTATCAAGCACTTTCTCATATCTACAGAGTGGGAGAAAAAATTTTCCACACACATTTCAGATAGGGCACTGATCTCCAAAATTTATAAAGAACTTAACAAAACTTTATACCAAAAATACCAAGAACCCAATCAATAACTGGACCAAGGAACTGGACAGACACTTTACAGAAGATAAACAGGCAATTAACAAATATATGAAAGCGTTCAACATCTCTAGTAATTAGAGAAATGCAAATTAAAACAATTCTAAGATTTCATCTTACTCCAATTAGAATGGCTATTATCAAGAACAAAAACAATAATAGAATGTTGGCATGGGTGTGGGGAAAAAGGCACACTTCAACATTGCTGGTGGAGTTGCAAATTGGTGCAGCCACTCTGGAAAGCAATGGAGAATCCTCAGCAAACTTGGAATGGACCCATCTTTTGACCCAGTTATCCCATTCCTCCGTTTATACCCAAAGGACTTAAAATTAGCATACGATAGTAAAGCAACCACATCAATGTTTATAGCAGTTCAATTCATAATAGCTAGACTGTGGAACCAACCTAGATGCCCTTCAACAGATAAATGGATAAAGAAGCTGGTATATATACACGATGAAATATTATTCAGCCTTAAAGAATAATAATATTATGGCATTTGCAGATAAATGGATGGAATTGGAGACTATCCTGTTAAGTGAAATAAGCCATCCCAAAAAACCAAAGGCCGAGTGTTTTCCCTGATAAGTGGATGAGGATATATAATGGGGGTCGGGGGTGGGGGAGTCAGAGAAGAATGGAGGAACTTTAGGTTATGTAGAAGGAAATGAGAGGGAGCAGGGGTATGAAAAATGGTGGAATGAGACAGAGAGACAGACATCATTACCCTATATACATGTGTGATTACGTGAATGGTGTGAATCTACATCGTGTACAGCCATAGAAACGAAAAGATGTACCCCATTTGTGTACAAGGAATCAAAATGCAGTCTGTAAAAATAAAAAATAATTTAAAAATTATTAAAAAATAATAAAAAATGGCAGTTCCTCACCTAATCCTTCCTCAAATCTATGCTTCTTCTCCTACAGGCAATAATTTGCCACTCTTAGCAGTTTCTTCTGATAATTAGTCTTCATATTCATAAATAATATGCTTATACTACTTAATATTTTTTAGTGTTATTATTTTAATTTCCTTTCAGAAAACAGAAGAATATAGCTTTCTTAAGCCACCTTCCTTTCCCTAACATGCACATCCCTCCTCCTCAGATTATCCAGACTTCTTCCAGTATCTCCATAGAGTTGTAATATAATCTTTGATCAGATTCATAATTTAGTGTGTACACTGTAATGACCGTATTGGCATGATTCACAACCAAATGAGAGATGCATCACTATCTTTGCTTTTTAGTGTACAACTCTTTTTTTTTTTTTTTTTTTTTTTTTGGGGAATTAATAATGTTTTTTTTTTTTTTTTCATTTGCATAAATTCTTATGTTCCTATTGCTAAAATCTTTGTAACCTTTTTTCATTTTGTTTGGACAAATTATGTGGTCAAGAAAAGGTCAGCCTTTTCTTTTTTCTGTCAGCATCCATTTTGTCTTCCTAGGGTAGTCTCATAAAAAATGTGGATTCTTCTGAACCAGACTTGAAGTGCTTGCTCTACTACTTACTATGTAAGGGCAGTTACAAGGTTTGCCAGTTGTCAGCTGGATCATCTATCTCTACCTCCTCCTGCTCCTTTTCTTCCTCCTCTCCATGTTCTTGTTTTAATTTGCCAATATTCTATTGGCTAGATGTACCACAGTTTCTCTCTTTACTTGCTGAAGGACATTTTGCTTGCTTTCAAATTTTGGAAGTTATCCATAAAGCTGCTATAGACATCCATGTTTTAGATTCTTGTGTAGATGTAAATTTTCATCTTTGTGTAAATACCAAGGAGAGTGATTATTACATCATATGGTAAGAGTATATTTAGTTTTTAAGAAACTGCCTTCCAAAGTGGCTCTACCTTTTTGCATTCCTACCAGCAATGATTGAGAGTCCCTGTTGCTTTACATTCTTACTAGCATTTGATATTGTTAGGATTTTAGATTTTGACCATGGCAATAGATATTTCATGGTATTTCACTGTTGTTTTAATTTGTATTTCCTGAATGAGATGGTGCTTAATTTTTGCCATATTTGTATCTTCTTTGTTGTGGTATCTATTAAGGTCTTTGACTTTTTAACTGCATTGTTTCCTTATTGTTGAGTTTTAAGAGTTTTTTGTATTTTGGATAGCAGTCCTTTATCAGGTACATCTTTTGTAAATTTATTTGCTCGGTTTGTGACTTGACTTTCCTTTTTTTTTTTTAAACCAGGGATTGAACTCAGTGGCCCTTGACCACTGAGCCACATCCCCATACCTATTTTGTCTTTTATTTAGGGACAGGGTCTCACTGAGTTGCTTAGCACCTCACCTTTGCTGAGGCTGGCTTTGAACTCACTGTCCTCCTGCCTCAGCCTCCCATGCCTCTGGGATTAAAGATATGTGCCACCTTGCCTGGGTGACTTTCCATTTTCTTGACAGTGTCTTTTGCCTTCTTTCTCCTTCTTTAGAAGAGCACATGAGGTTATGCTTTCTCTTAATATTTTTACAGTAATGATTTTTCTTTTCCAAGAATATGGTCATCTCCACTTACACTTCTTTTATGTCCATTTATCAGTTATGTAGATATTTTCATTGGGTTTGGCCCATTTGTGGTTAGGATTAGTCCTAGGTGTTTTTATGTACTGGTTGCAATTGTGGGTAGAATCCCCCCAATTACATGTTGAAATTAGTCATTACTGGTATATAAAAATTCAAAAAAGCACTGTGTTCATATATGACTTTATTTAAAAATAATGTAAACCCATTACATGTTTACCCATTATAATTTCTGGTTATGTGAGTTAATCCAGTGCCCTTCATTGTTTTGCAGTTTTAATTCATACTTTGATATGAAGGAATTTATGTAAATGAAAAATATTGATTTCTAAATGGAGGCTTGCTGTACAGCAGTACACAGAAGCAGAGGCTGGGTGATAATATATATGGAGGTATACCTTCTTTTACAGTTTGGCCTTGGAAAGATTTCTCATTTTTCTAAGTTGGAATGAAATATAAAGCCTATTTGGTGTATGAAATATTAACTTGTGAAAATGGAAGTGAATTGCTGGAGACTTGTGAGAGAATTCTGTATTTAATACTTGATTGGTTTTAGGGAAAATAGCAACTATTTATTTAATCCTGATCATATTTTCTGTTTTTTAAAAAATATGGAAGCATAACATCCCCTTTCTTTTTTCTTTTTTTTTTTTTTGGAACCAGGAATTGAACTCAGGGACACTCGGCCACTGAGCCACATCCCCAGCCCTATTTTGTATTTTATTTAGAGACAGGGTCTCACTGAGTTGCTTAGGGCCTCGCTTAGTTGCTGAGGCTGACTTTGAACTCGCGATCCTCCTGACTCAGCCTCCCAAGTCGCTTGGATTACAGGCATGCGCCACCACGCCCGGCTGCCCTTTCTTAAAATATGCAATTGCTGCTATTAATTTTCAAGGCTCAAGGTGAGGATCAAACTTGATATGTGGTCATATTTAATATTTCTCCTGAAATCCATTTGGGGCAGATTTCAGTCCAACATAACATAGTAATGAACTTGGACTATAGAATTACCACTTACTGTCTTATAACTTTAACAAAGCTACTTAATCTCTACACCTATTTCTCATCTGTAGGTTTGAGATAAATCTCATATCAATCACACTGAGGTGTGAGGATAATATAAGGTGATACATTTAGGGTGCTTAAAAGAGTGCTGAATATGTAGAAAAGCCTCAGTGAATATTCACTTTTCAATTACTACTGATGTATTGGGGTTTCTTTCTCATCAAAGTGATTTTTTCCTTCTCTTAAGTGCTGTTTATAATGTAGATCTGTTGGATATTTCTCAGTTGACTCTCATCCTCACATTTGCCCATCTGTAATCCCTGCTGTAAGGCTGGGATTGGAAGCTAGTGAGTGGTATTGTCCTCGCCCCCTTGCCAGTTGAGTTCAGTTAGGGTCTGTCAGTGGGCGGCACTCGTGCAAGTTTAGAAGGTGGTAGGAAGCCATTGAGGTTTTCAGGTCACTTCGGATAGTAGCCATTGTGCAGTCTCCTTTGCTGCAGCAACTTTTGTTCTATAGCATCAATGGTGATAGCATTGGTGAGAAGCCTTTAGTGGGGACTATCTTGCTGAGCCACAGCAGATGGTACTTCCAGAGGTATTACCTGTTTACTGATCTCTAGGTCATGCTATTTCATCATTTGCCACTCTGTCCCTTTCAAGTCTTTGCAACAGATTCTCTGAATTAAATCAAATTCTTCTGGAGAGATTTTTGGTTGAATGTCTACTGATAAAGTCTGTAATCACTGTTCCGCCATCCACTGAAGAATTTTGCAGTCTAATTAAGAAATCATAGATCCTCAAGTTTTTCATACCTTAAAGTGATTGCCTTTTGTTGATTTGCTCTGCTGACTTCTTCTGACTACTGTCTGCATTTAGGAAGTCTTTCGACCATAGCTGATGTTTAGTGACTAGTGAAAGTACTGCTCCTCATGGGTAATTTTGTACTATGGAAACTGAGGGACTTCAGGTGCTAAAAGCATGGTGTGAAAAATATCTATGATAATACTTCAATGTTGTGAAGTCAATGAAATATGTATTGCATATATTCATTGATTGTAAATTGCCCATTTCCTTTTCACGTTTCAATGTCTCTGAAACTGGAATGTAACTTAAAATCAACAGCATCATGAAATCACCTTGTCCAGGAGTTGATAGTTGCTATTACTTGCTCAAGCACAAATATCAAAATGAGTACCAGTACCTACAGGATACGTATCCACAACTGAGAAGAAAATTCCAGGGATATCAGAGAACTCTTTTGACAGTGAGGTTCTGAATAGCTGCGGTGAGAAGGAAGGGCAGGGATAATGGAGAATCACAATAGGTTAGCAACCTTTTGAAGCAGAAGTCAAAAGTAGGTTGTACCTATTTATTGGGCTAGCTTGAGAGTGGTACACCAACTTTTAGATTCTTTTATGAATCCATTTAAAAAGGGTTGCATTACTGATGTGCTTGGTGACACAGAAAATGGTGTTCTGTGGAGAAACATGGACACTGATGATTATAAGTAAAAAGTGAGCGAGCAGGATTAGATTTTGAATATAAATGGTTGTAGAAACAGCTTAAACCAATGTAGTTTTGCTTGTATTTTGTTTTTATGTATCATGAAATCCTATTACAAATTTCTCTTTCAATAAGAATAAAGTTAAAATTCTAAAAATGTATTAGTTTAATTGGTAGCTTTTTCCTTATCAATGCATAAAATAATATTGTGTTTTATAATTGACAGTGAAAATTAAAATACTCTTTTTCTTCTCAACATAATTCTTTTTATTGGGTGATTTCTGTCCCCCGCCTCCCTTCCAAATTCCATGTGTTGATGTGGAATGGCTTTATAATATTGCTATCCTCAGCAACTTATTGAAGTCCGAGCAACTTAGCAAGTCCCTGTCTCAAAATAGAAAATAAAAAAGACTGGGAATGTAGCTCAGTGGAGAGCTTCCCTGAGTTTAATCTCCAGTATTAAAAAAAAAAAAAAAAAAAAGACCTTCTGAAGCAAAAACACTTACAAGGACATTTACAATCTTAAATTCATACCTTATATGTAGAAGTGTGTCAGTGTGAGAAGTCTCCTGGTTACATGCAAAATATTTTCTGTTCCTGATTTGCTGTTGTATTTTTAATTTAGACAGCTTGATTGGCTATCATTTTATATTTAGTGATTAGGAGTCTCTAGCAAAATGGTATCTGGCATGTATAGATACTGAATTTATATCTTTACCTCTTCTCTGTGGCTAGTCAGAATGCTGTTATTAAATTTATCTGAGAAAATAAGGAGATCACAAATATGACCCCCAGTGTTGCTGTGCTCATTTTACAGCTGCATAGCTTATTAATAGCCTCATTTTCTTTATTTGCACTAACATTTCTAAAACAGCATTTGTTTTACAAGGACTATGCCTCTCTATCAGTTTAATACAGAAAATGTAGCAGGAATAAGGATAACTGTTCCTAGGATGAAACTTTCTTTACAGCCTTAATGACTGTGTCATTGAATGATTTTCAATTGTAATGCAATTTTCTTTCTATGAACACAAAAGATGTCCATGGTGATTATCTTACTATGCCCTCATTCTGTTCCTATGATGTTTCTATGATTACAGGTGGGGCAAAAAATAATAGAATATGTGGCGAGAGACCACCAGATTAATTAGATGAAGAGATGAGCCAGAACTGGGCTTCTGGTTCGATGGATCTTCCCCCGTCTCACTCTTCCCCATTAGACTGTAAATTCTGACAAATGAGAGTAGACTTTCTCAGGCATGGAGACTTTGAATATGCTGTGGTAATCAGGCAACATGAACTAACATTTTTGAAGTATACTCTGCTTCCTCTTAAACAGAGAACATTTTTATTTTCTCACTGTAACATGTATAATGGAACATAAATAAAACCCTACCCGAGTTTCACATTTGTAGGGAAAGTGGCATTACTGGAGATTAGAGCCAGGAAGGAGAAATGTCTCTGTTATCTCCGTAATGGTCATAGTGTGCTTCACAGGGAACTTGCATCATTAGGAGTAAGTGGTTATTTTCTTGCAGAAGCTTTCTATACAAGTTATTAACATAGTTAGGCAGAAAGAATTGTAAAGTACATCTAGGAATGTAGGAATGTAATTTATGGGTTTTAGTATTCATCTTTACCTACAACATCACGTAAAACCTTTTTCTTAGATACATGTGCAAGCACACACCTCCATTTTTTTTGTGTATACTTTTTCTTTCTATATGGAATGACCTCTGTTTTCTCCCATGTGAGGTGTTTGTTTTTAGGACCTCCATCAATTGTACCCTCTTGGTGAAACCTTGGTCCTTAAAAATGGGTTACTGCCTCCCTTTGTATTCTTAGAGCAGTTTGTTCTCATTGCCAATTATCTTGTTTTCATTTTTGGCTGATAATCTCTTTCCATCTTTATAGGTTGAGTCTGTGCATCTCTGTTGTGTGGACTGCCTTTCATAATTTCAGTCAGCATCTCACATGATGCCTATATATACTGGCATTAAATGAATACATGTATCCTGTTCATAGTGTATATGTCATTTACATACTCTGTCTCTTTCAAAACTGTGCAAGGTGGCTTATCAGAAGAAAATTGGAAGAAAAAAGGAGGAGGATGGGATATAAAGTGGTCAAAATGAGCTAATCCATGCTATGAATCTCTAAGTGAATGTATAGTATGCATATAAATTCATTGCATGTATAAGGAATCATATATGTAGAAATTTTATAATGCTCTTTAAAAACTCTACTCTTATATTTTTCATTTTTCTAAGTTGTATATTTCATCATTATGTATTTGTGCTGAAGGATTTCTCTGTGAAGTGTTCATTAGTGCTGAGATTTGAATATGATCAGCTTGTGGTAAATGGAGTGGGCTCAGTTAGTTCTACTGCTGTGAACACAGGAATCAATAGCGTGACCATACACAGTGCTCTTTAGCTCCTGAAGAGCTGTACTGTGACCCCTGTTGGTTGCTCTTTCTGAAAGCGCAGAGCTGTGGAGTAGGAGTACAAGAATGTTAATATGAAATAATAACCTTCTCTTGGAATAAATAGTGTTTAAATTAATGTAACTACAAAGTACCTCTGAATTGCCACTTGCTCTCCAGATGATTTGTTTGCCAAGTTTAAATAAATGAGCATATTAAAATTGTATTCTTATTCTCTTCTCTCAGGATTAAACTGACGCAAATCTAAGTAGATGTTTTTTGGTTGTTCTTAATATAAGACTGTCCCTGAGTCTAATTCTCTGCATGACGTATTTAAGTAGAGAGCAAAGCTTTGTTTGCTATGTTATTCCTTAATTAATTGTTAAAATAATGAGATCTTATTATTCTGAGTAATTTACTTAAGACAACAGTCACTCCCTAGCAGCTTTTCCAAGGAGATGGGCCAAGATGCTTACCCATTTCTTTTGCTATGCCAACCTTTAAGTCCTGTGTTCCAGGGATTTGCTAATCACCAGTTGGGAACTGATTTACAAGGCAGAAAAGACAGGACTGATCCACAAGCAAGCTGGAATGTGCACTGGCTTCAAGCCTTGTCTACTGGCATGGAGATCTTGCTGCCAACCAACTTGATGATGGCAAAGGGCCTGTGTGCTACCTCTGGCCAGATGTCATCAGTGTTGTTCTTGACTCTTACATTGGTTAATTGCTAAGTAGAATATGATACTCCATTAAATAAGTCTCCTTGTCCATTCGTCCAGCCATTTATCCATCCATCCATCCATCCATCCATCCATCCATCCATCCATCAATATATCCAGTACTGGAATTAGGCTATCAGGGAATGGGTTGGAATTAATCTCTGAAAGCATTGTTTGTAGTCAGAATTAGATGTCATTGTCTGTAAAGGAACAGATAGCAAATATTTCAGGTTTGACAGTCCACTTTATCTCTGTTAACTACTTAGGTTTCTGTTGTAGGGTGAGACAGCTATAGGTAATATGTCCATTAGAAGTGTGGCTGTGATCCAATGAAGTGTTGTTCACAAAAACTTTGACTTGTAAATAGTAGTTTGCTTGTCCTTGGATTGAACAGTGGAAGTAATGTGTGTGTGCTGTACAAACACTTTTAAAAAAACTTTGATGCTTATATATTTTCTACCATTGCTTATGTCTTAGTTTGTTAGCTTGATTATCATCTTCGTTGAGATTTACCTACAAAAGGTAATTTTATAGGTTTTACCATTTTTCTTTTTCTTTTAAACATTAATCATTTAAAGTTTACTTAATTCTCTCTGGTACTGGTTATCAATATATCATGGATTATTGGATTGGAAATACACGAAAAAAGGAATAAAATTCCAAAGTATGTCACCATAATAACATCATTAAGTTTAGTAGGTTTGCTTGCAAACATGATTTAAAAAACTATATTTTGACATGAAAACATTGCCAAGATATATTGCTAAGTGAAAAAAAATGTCAATTGTAGAAGGGTTCTGAGCAGTGTGTATAATGTGATTATATTTGTGAAAAGAATAGGCCCATGTATATTTGTACTTGCTTGTTATGAATATCTGAGAGTATACCAAATCAGAGTACTTGGTTTTCAAGCAAGTGACATTAACTGTATTCAGTTTAAGTAGGGATAATTTATTGAAGGATAATAAATAGCTCATAGATCTCTGAAGTACCTCAGGGTCAGGCATAGAGACCACATATCTAGAAGCAATTCCCAGAATAACTGGCTGTGCCTAGATACTGCAGCAGGTATCAGTGGGCACCTTACTGCAGTCTGAATCACTGATGCCATTGAGCCTGGATGATGAATTTACCTCCACTATTTCCACTCTAGAGTGAATTCTGGACAGTTGCTGCTCCTTTGTGTAATCACCTTCCAATTCAGAGTCTGTTGTGGGTGCATTTGATTGGCAGAACCAAAGTTTTGCACCTAACTGCAAGAGCAGCAGGGAAAACAAGTATGTGGAACTCAATTCTGTAGTGGACAAAAGGCCCTGCTTCATAAGATAGGAGATATACCAAATGCAGGGAGGGGATTCAGAAGTTGAATGCCAGGAAGAATAGGAGCTGTGCACTGTAGACACCAGGAAATTGTTTGCAGGTTACTTCTGGGCAGAGGAGTTGAAAGGACTGACAGGAGAGCAAGGGAGGCTTTTACTTTTCATTTTACTTTTCTGTGCTCTTTGTATATAATGATATGATAAAAGGATTGTGGGGAACAGGAACAAAGGTAGCAATAATATTTCCTCAAACTATTGTACTATTCTCAGAAAAACTCAAGAAAATTCTCCAAGCTAGGCAATTTCATCAACTTCCCATTTAATTTCATTTTAAAAGTCTCTCTGTAATTTCCTCTGATTCACTGAGTTCTATATCATATGTACCTTGGTTGGGCAGAAAAATCATGAAATGGTTTTAAATCTCTGTCATACCAGTGACTTCTTCCTTTTTGGTTGGTGGAGTTGAATTTTGAGGTCTACAATATTTAACTTTGAAAATTGAATGTTTCAATTAGTATAGTTAATGAAGTGTTTATGGAAGCAAGGTGTAAACATAAAATGTACTTAAAAATTTGGTCCTACTATGTGTTGTTTCCATGTTTTTTACCCCCCATATATTTGCTGCTTGATAGAAAATTGGTGTGAAAATTTAATTCAGTTCAATAAAGTTTTAGCAGATATAGTAACAATTTTTTTTTAACTTTTAAAAAAGAGCAGCTTCAGATTTACAGAGAAAATGTGGAGATAGTACAGAGCTCCCATCCACCCACATACCCAATTTCTTTTTTATTAACATCTTACTGAAATTGCTACAATTAATAAAACAATGTTGATACATTATTACTGGTTAATGCCCATGCCTTATTAAGATTTCCTTAGTTTACAACTAAAGTCCTTTTTATCTGTTCCAGGATAGCTGATATATTATATACACTTGCATTGTATACAAATTGTACTTGCTCACCTGTGTAATAATGTCAGGGAACCATATAATAAATGCTATTTCTATTTTAAATAATGTGTGGAATTTGGAGAAAAATAAAGCTTTGTCACAGTGAGGTTCATATACATTTTTATGCACAAATATCACATGAGAAAAAAATAATTAACCTTTTGTTTCTTTCCTCATTATGTGTTTAGTGGAGCAGGTTCCTGTAGAACCATACAACATCCCACTCTCGCAGGCTGAAGTCATACAGGAGGGGAGTGATGTTACTCTTGTTGCCTGGGGCACTCAGGTCAGTAACCTTAATTCCCAACCATTAAAGCCCATGTTGTGCTTGGAAGCCTTCGTTTTCAATCCTGATATATGTTTGTTTGTTTTTTCATTTTATGATGCTGGGGATTGAACCCAGGGCCTTGTGCTTACAAGGCAAGTACTCTACCAACTGAGCTATATCCCTAGCCCCAATCCTGATATATGAAGAATTGAAAATTATGTTTTCTTTATATCTCAAGTTAAGTCTGTTTGGTACTACTGATGCCAATACCTGCCAACTTTATTAAGGTATAATTGAAGGATAAAAATTATACATATTCAAGATATACAGCATGATGATTTGATATGTGATGACACTGAAATGATGTGACAATCAAATTAACACAGTCATTACCACATGCCATTTGTGTGTTTGTGTGTGTGTGCGTGCGTATGTGTGTTGGGACACAATTTACTCTCAATTTCAAGGAAGCAATATAGTATTAGCTATAGTCATCAAGGTATACATTCAGTACTCAGAATTTACTCATCTTATATCTGAAAGTTTGTGTTATTGATTTCTGAAGAGTTATTTATTCTGCACAATAAAATATGCAAACATGTGGCAAAGTCCTTAAAATATGTTGACCATTTATAAAATTGTATTCATTAAAAAAACCTTTGAATCACATTTTGAATATCCCCACCATTTGTTGCTGCACTTAACTTATGATCTTTTTCATTCCTTTCTTGCCATTTCTCATTAATTTGCTGGTCATTTGAACCCATCCAGTTGTCCAGCTACAGAATTCCATGCCTTTCTTCTTTCCTGGGACCTCTCTATTGATCCACCTTAGTTTTACCTAGAGTTTGTGGTCATGTTTCTCTCCATCTTTTTTTTTTTTTTGAGATGGGTTCTTGCTATATTGCCCAGGACAATCTTGAATTCCTGGGCTCAAGTGTTCCTCCTGCCTCAGCCTCCCAAGTAGCTGGGACTATGAGTGTGTACCACTGTACCTGGCACCTCGAAGCTCAGGACTTTTTATGTGTGGTTGTGGACTCCTATCTCTTACATTCTTCTCTCTTCTTTTAAAGAAATAGTCTTTAAAAGAAAATTTTAGAAAATTTAAGACAGCATAGTATAAAGATGATAGCAAAGGTAATTTGCAGTGTCAAAAGTTCCTGCTCTCTGCCTGATTTTGGCCTGGAGAGCTGTAGTCCTTGTTGTTCATCTGCAGTGGGGTAACTGCTGCGTGGGGAGTCCCACACAGTGATGGTGCCCATGGTGGTTGTGCTGAACATTTTTTGCCCACCTGCAGTTCATGTTGTAATTCTGACTCCCCAACTTGTGATCTTTTCTTTTTAATGGGGTGTGTTTGGTGCTACCTTCCACCGCTTGCTCTCCATCGTACCACTTTTGTGCTAATCTTTCCCTTCTTCCCTTAGTCTTTGAAGAGGAGGCCTCAGATTTTTTTTTTTTTTTTTTTTTTTTTTGGTAGCTAGTGCTACAAATCTATTTCAGATTCTATTTTCTATTCCATTTACTGTCTCTGGGATTGGGACCTGTTAGCTAGTCCCTCTTTCCTGCATCCTCAGTGTCTCCTTTCCATATTACTTTTATTAAAAGGGCACATGTCTCTTCACTCTCTAAACTGATTTCCCCTTAAATGCCATCATATCTTCCTCACTTTTATTGCTTGACTTGAACTACTATTTTCTACTGTCTTTAATTCTTTAACTTCCATATGTCCTTGTACACTTACAAGTTGTTAGCACTAATGAACTAAAAGTATTTTTAGTAATTTTCTAATCTATCTCTTAAATCCAGCCCTTTTCTCATTCTTAGGTATGAATACTAGCTGCTATCTCTGTGAAACCTTTTTGTCTTTAGCTGTTGGGATGCAGTGACTCCTATTACCCTACCCCCATCTCTTTAGCTTTTTTGTTTGTTTTTGTTTTATTTTTAGTGAACTCTTGTTCTGCTATTTCCCTTAAATGTTGGTGATTTTTGCTTTTTACTTCTCCTTTTACATGGTTTTCCTACAAGTTCTATTTTTGTGCTTTACTTACCTTCTGTGTGCTACTTTTGGAATCCGTATGTCTGAGGTTGGCTTTTTTCCCTTTCGCTGAGACTGTCTTTTCAGCTGTTTTCTAGATATCTGTACTTGATTATTTTGCTGGAATATGGGAGTCAACATATCTAAGACAATTTATGAATTCTTTATGCCCATCAGTTCCTCTGACTGTAAACAGTGTCTCTCTGAATGATGTCAGCTTTCAACAGATTTTTAGGCTTGACTCCTTCTAGTCATTCTCTGCATACTTTTCTCCTTTCAGGTTCACGTGATCCGGGAGGTGGCTTCCATGGCACAAGAAAAACTTGGAGTGTCTTGTGAAATCATTGACCTGAAGACTATAATACCTTGGGATGTGGATACAGTTTGCAAGGTAGAAATATAATGTTGATAGAGCATCATTGCTTCAAGCCCTTGGGTCATACTTATTGGATATTTGCCAAGAATTGTTTTGCAATTGTGAGCCGCATGAACATTTTCATCTGATTTAAAACTTTTAAATTTGCAGTGAGAAAGAAATGAGTGCCATGTCATTAGCTTAATGCTCAAGGAACCAAATTAGTTTCTTTTTCCTCTGTTTTCTCTTTAAAATATTGCAGAACTGTGTCTTTGATATAGTCAGCTTGGGGTGAGTCATGTGAGCAATGAAGTATTGCAAGTCAGAGACTTTATCGTGGATGTTGAAGTCACCTGTGTTTTTAACTTCTTATTGGTTATGGCTCAATACATTCAATAAGCAAGGTTTAATTTAGGCAGGTAAATGATTTTGCTGAATTTTCATGCATCTTCTCTCTAAAAGTGATGGGGAGGGATTATTTTTTAAAATGTTCCTCATTTTATATAGCCTTACAGGATATTATGCTATAGGATTACAGTTGCTCTGACTTAGAGCTTCTCTTGATCTTTGGCTTGCTGAGAACGATCTTGCTCTTACTATTAATGGGATTCATATAGTTCTCTGTCAAGAATATCATTTAGTTCTCATATATTTGTGTATAACTGTTATCTTTTATAGTAATGTCTGGATAATTTAAAGAGTATCTGTTCTCATATTGGCACATAATAAAAGTTAAGCTCTTTTGTGTTGGTTTCATCTATTGAAGTCTAGGTAACAATTGCATTTTTTTTTCTTTGACTTACTGTTGGAGCAAGATCCTAAGACCTAGAGTATACACCATTTAGTGTTTACTGTTTTTTTTAGAGCTTTGGCAATCTCATAGCTTTTGCATGCTATTTCTTATGTTGTATGAAAATATTCTGTAGACACTACTTCTGTGAAAATATAGCATAGAATATTTTTAGGTAAAGATTTTTTATAATTTAGTGGAAGATTAAAGACTTGTTAAGTAAATGTTTTTGTGGATTTCATTGGCATCAGCAGAACACTTGACAGGATTGCAAATGGTTTCAACAATATTCTAAGCCCTCATATGTGTAGTGGCCATAATTAAGAGCAGTATTTAAGGTTGAATTATTCATAACTGCATGAAAATAATTCAGTGCTTTTTGCAGGCATTTTCAAATCAAGTGTGACCCTGGGTTTTCTCTCAAATAGCCAAATGCTCCAAATTCTGGTTAAATTGGAGCTTGCTTTATGTTTGTAACATATTTGGGTTTGTGTTTTCAGGGTAGGTGGTGCTTCTGCATGGGGATATGATGTTTTGTCCTGGGGATATGTTATTTGTTTGGAGTGGTGAGGTGCTCTGACATGTGGCCAGGGAAAGCACTTTTAGAACTCTTTTTAAACATGTTTATATACCTTCTACATTCAAAATGAATTTGTGCTAGCTTGCAGTAAAACACAAACATAGCAACACCCCAGGTTGGTACCCATGGAAGTAAAGAGAGGAGAGAGAGAGGAAGAAAGAAGGTGGTAATTATTTATATTTGTATCCATTTGCTTTTGCCCTCCTTTACTAAATTTACTGATTGCATCTTTTATGGTCCTGGAATGTCAACCCAGTATCCTTAGGGCTCTGTCCTACCAGGAAAGATGAAAGAGGAGACTGGAGTCCTCTATTGCATGAGACAGTGATGCATCAAACCTCCCACCTGTGAGCCTCATTTTCTTAGACTTGCATTGGGATGCTTTTATTATGTTATTTTTCTGCTTGATGACCCTCTAGTTGTGACAGTGGAAGCCAGTCTGTCATTTCTTGATTACTTGGGTCTTTTTGAGACTCTTTTCATTGCTGGTTGTGGTACATCTCCTGTTTTCCTTTCATGTATCAAAAGAGAAAAATTTTGGTACTAAGCTTTTTTTCCTTAGGATTTAGAAATGACTTGAAAGAAGAGGGCCCTATAGCCAAACATTCATATTAAGAATGATAGCTTTTTTAGTTTAAGTAGTGTTAAGCTTCTCTTCTTCATCTTTGTGAATTCTATAATAATCTAAATTTGTTTTTATGATTTTCAGTGTTATCAGTTGTTTTGGTAGTAAGATAAAATTGGACTCCTCAGCTCTATTCATTACATGTTAAACTTGATACCAATGTACATCTTTTGGAATACCTAATCCAAAAAGCATATTAAAGGTAAAAATGATGTTTTGAACACATGCATTAGTGTGTGGTTCACTGTAAAGTGGCTCTAAGACATTGAAAACATACTTTTTGCTTAGCCTTGCTGTGTTTGTTGTTTCAAAGATATATGTATGAAATTGTATTTAAGCAGCAGAGATTTTGAATGTTGTCTAGGGAAGTTACAAAACTGAAATGTATAAAATAAATTTTGTAGAACCAACAAAAAGTATACTTGATGATAAGAACTCAACTGTTCCTGTTATTCTGGGGTTATGAGTGAAGTGTAAATTTTTATTAAGTTAAAAATCAAATGGATGTTATAATCCCTACTGTGGTAATGGATGTGACAGTGAGAGTCGCTATCAAACTATTAAGACTATGAATTAATAAAAATATTTGGTTAATCCCAAAGAAAAAAAGGAGGTTTGTATAAAAAACAGGTGGTTCATAGAAAAACCGCTTGTAAGAGGAAAGATATAACCCCCCGAAATGTAAGTACTTAAATTAAATGCAATTGAATTAAATAATCATAACAATTTTATAAGTGAGTTATAGGTTAAATGAACAAATTCCTGGGAATATAAGAATCATCTAAAGTTGGTAAAAGAGCTATTAGAAAATCTGAATTGTCATTATCTGTTTAAGGCATTAAATTCATTTTTAGTAACCTGCATGCAAAACCCCAGGCTCATATGGCTTTACTGGTAAACTCTTTAAAACACAGTCCTTATGCAAACTCTTATTGATAGTGGAACCAGAGGGGAAACTTTTTTTTGTACCTGGGATTTATCCCCGGGTTCTTAACCACTGAGCCATATCCCCAGACCTTTTTATTTTTTTATTTTGAGAAGGGATCTTCCTAAGTTGCTTAGGGCCTTGCTAAGTTGCTGAGGCTGTCCTCGAACTTGGTATCTTCCTGGCCTGAGTCACTGGTATTGCAGGCATGTGTCACCACGTCCGGCCACAGAGGAAGCTTTCAAGTTCTTTTTGTAAGGCCAGCATAATCTTCGTATCAAGTCTATTTAGTACTCGATAATAAAGGAAAATTATAAGCTTTTCTTATAAACATAATGTTCACAAACATTCACAATTCAGTTGATGCAATTCCCCAAATTAAAAGAAAACAAGATAAATAATCATCTTGCTATATATAAAAAGCATTTATTAGAATTCAGTGTGCACTCATGATTACAATTTCTTGGCAACCATGAAATGGAAGTGAATTTTTTTATTCTGTTGAAGAGTAGTTAAAATCCTGTAGCAAAAATCACATTTTCTAGTGAAAATGGGGCAGTTTTCTCCTGGAGGTCAGGACTCTCTAGGGGGAAATATAGTGATACACGTGTCAGAACTTTACACAGAAAGTTCCAAAATATAATTCAGGAAATTTAAGATGCAAATAAGCGGAAGCCTATTTGTTTTGAGTATCCCTTATCCAAAATGTTTGGGACGAGAAGCGTTTCAGATTTTAGAGTCTTTAGATTTGGAAAATTTGACATTTTCAGTTGAGCTTCCCTAATCCAAACATTTAAAATCTGAAATGTTCTGAAATCCAAAACTTTTTGAGCTTCATGTTGGTGTTGACAAAATTTCATATTTCAGAGCATTTCAGATTTGAGGTTTTCAGATCAGGATGTTCAACCCTGTACCATGCTAATTGATTGTCAGGCCAAGAATAGCCAAGGCAACCTTGAAGAAAAAGATTGGAGAACTCAGTTACCAAAAGTCAAAGTGTGTCATGGCTGCAGTAATGACAGTGCTGAATGGGTATAAAGGTACACAGATAGAGTCCAGAAAGAGATCTGCTGGATTGAGGACAAAGGTGACATTGCAATTCACAGTGCAAGATCTTCTTTTGTTCAATAAATGATGTTCATTAACCCCTACTACACCACCTTCAGTTCTAGATGGTTTGCAGATCTAACTGTGAAAGAAAGAATGATTAAGTTATTGGGAAAAAGCATAGGTGAATTTATTTTTTATTTTAGGTATTTAGAATAGAATCAGGGTCCCTTTACCACTAAACTACATTTTCAGCCCTTTTTATTTTTTATTTTGAGACAGGGTCTCACTAAATTGCCCAGACTGGCCTCATATTTGTGATCCTGCCCCAGCCTCCTGAGTAGGGACTGGGACTGACAGGCATGTGCCATTGCATCTGTTGTGAATGCCTTTATGATCTTGTGCACTAACAAAACCTTACCACCTAGAAAAGGTGATAATTTCATTAAAATTAAAAAATTATTACCAAAAGGACACTAATAAGAGACTAGACAATCAAGAAATTTAGAGAAACTCAAAGAAATTTACATCATGAAATATTAAGTACTTTGATAATTAAAAAAAAATGCAGACATCTCAAGAGGAATATTGCCAAAGCTTGTGAGAGTTTCATGAAGGTAGATGTCCAAATGGCCAATAAGCATATGAAAAGTTGGCCAGTTTCTCTAATCAGGAAATGCAAATTAAAGTCATGATATACTAGGACCAGAGTCCTGTGTGTTAAATATTAAAATACTAAATGTTGGCAAGAATGTGAAGCAACCCAATTCTCATATATTATTAGTGGTACTATAAATTGGCACAACCATTTTGGAAAATTATGAGTATCCACCTAAACCCTGTAATCCAGCAATTTCACATACCCACTTCCCATCATATATGTAACTATATATGATATATATGTATCCAATAGAAATGTACAAAAGATAAGTACAAGACTGTTCATAGGCACACTGTTTCCTATAACTCTATATTATGAACTACTTAAACGCCCATCAACCAGAGAGTGGATAAATAATAAGTAAATAGAATATTGTTTGGCAATGAGAATGAATGAACTAAAACACTAATGAAACTGTGTACTCATTTCAAACACAAAGAAGTCAGACTCAAATAAGCATGTAATGTGTGACTTTATTTATGTAATATTCACAATAGGCAAAACTGTGGTGTTACATGTGTCACTCTGGACCAGTGATTAGCATGAGTATAACTTACTAATTGGAAAGGGACATGAGGAAGTAGTACCATTTGCCAGTGACGGTCAGTTTCTTGTTGAAGAAACTTTTTAGTAACAACTTGTTGAAGAAATTTTAGTAAACATCAGTGCTAAAATTCAGGTTTTGAAAATTCAGAACAGTCATTTTGTGCATTTAAAAAATTTTAATTGACACATAATAATTGCATGTATTTATGGGATAGAGTGTGCTGTTTCACTTTTTTATATATGTCCTATACTTCAACAAAGGGCACACAAATAAGTAAATAAAAATTAAAAAGAAGCATTATTCTCCCTTTGTTTAATTTTCTTTACTTTTTATCACTTATTGAACATCCCTTTCTGAAAATCCCAAATCCAAAATGCTCCAAAATTTGAAACTGCTAAAAATATTTTAGATTGTGAATTTTCAAATTAGGGATGCTTAGCAGGTAAAGTCTATGCAAGTGTTCCACTATCCAAAATATTTTAAAACCTGAAACAATTTTGGGCCCAGGCATATCTTGTAAGGAACCTGCAACCCGTACTGTGCACCTATCAGCTAAGGGAGAGCGTTGGTGTGCTTTATCCAGCAGGGGTTTCCTTTGTCCTACATCTCTGTCCACATCCTTGTTCAATTTCTTGTTATAACCAAGCTCTGTTGTCTCACTGATGTGAAATAGGTGCTCAGAAATACAGCTGTGCTCCCCGAGGTCTTCCCAAGAGTGAGAACAGTGGTTAAGGTTGTGAGCTTTAATGGATTTTCCTGCTGAGATCCAGACCACATTCAGAATGAGTTAAAAGTGAGCTGCTAACAAAGTAGTGGCCAGGCAGAGAGAGCCCTTGAGGAGCTGTCACATTTGAAAGGAAGATTTTTCTTAAATTCAGAGAAGCTGCCTGTGAAAAATAAAATCTCAATTTGGCAGGAGAATAACAAGCTTTGAAAGAAACTCAGGATTTCAATAGTCATATCGTCATTTAATTTAGAGTCAGTTACATACAACACTGAGAAACAAAATGAAAAAATTTTCAAATTTTTTGTTACTAAAAATTTTTCGAATTAGTTGTTACTAATTTTTTTTTTGTAGGTGATGTTCAAATCTATCGAGAAAATTACCACTGATTATTTGTACATAATTACACATTCATTGAAGATTAAATTGTGTGAATTATTGAAATAAGTAAGGGTGTGCCTTTATACCTTGAAATTCTTTTGTCTTTTTCGCTCATGCCCTGCCTCCCCACATTTAATTCCAAAGCAGATCCTGTTGGCTACACAGTACGTCCTAAATCTGACCAGTTTTTGTTGTTACCCTTGTTCCTGCAGCAGACCACTAGCATTTCTCACCTGAGTTTTGGCCTTAGCCTCCTAACTACTGTCCCTTGCTTCCGACCGTCCCTTGCCATAGGAAGAGTTTAATCAGGAGTCGCACAGTATCCCTTCTAGTCTCAAGGCCTCAATTGTTTTCCATCAAACTTGGTAAAAAGTCACGTGCCTTCCCAAACCTATAAGGATGTAATCTCACCATTCCATACCCCCAGTGCACATCAACACTTCATGAAATACTCTGTCCCCAGATATATATCCTGGATCATAGTTCACTCTGTTAGGTCACTTTGCAAACAGATTCTCATTAAGGACCTTTTGACGTGATTGCTTAATATTTATTCTTCCTCCTTTTGCCAAGACTCCCATCTATCTTTCCTTTCTTTTTCTTCATAGCATGATTGTTATGGTTTGGACTTGAGGTGTCCCCCAGAAGTTCACGTGTGAGACAATGCAAGAAGATTCACAGGACAAATGATTGGGTTTTGAGAGTCTTAACCCAATCAGTGATTTAATCCCCTGATACAGATTAACTGAGTGTTAACCTGAGTGGTTACCAAATTGGTAGGGTGTGGCTGGAGGTGGGAATTAGGGAGTGGCTTTGGTGTATATATTAGTATTAGGCAAATAGAGACCTCTCTCTCTGCTTCCTGATCACCATGAGGTGAGCTGCTTCCCTCTGCACACTATTCCTCCATGATGTTTAGCCTCACCTAGAGCCCCAAGAAATGGAGCCAACCTCTGAAACTGAGCTCTCAAATAAACCTTTCCTCCTCTATAATTGTGCTGGTAAGATCATTTAATCACAACCATGAAAAAACTGACTAAAATAATGAACTAACAACATGTTATTTATTTTTTTAGAATTAGTACATTTTATTTTTTTTCTTTCCACATTTTTTAATTGGTGCATTGCAGTTGTATGTAATGGTGGAATTTGTTGTTACACACACATGCGTGCACACACACACACACACACACATTTTGTTTGTTTGGTTTGGTACCAGGGTTTGAACTCAGGGGCATTCAACCGCTCAGCCACTCCCTAGCCCATTTTGTATTTTATTTAGAGACAGGATCTCATAGTTGCTTAGGGCCTCGCTGAGTTGCTGAGGCTGCCTTTGAACTTGTGATCCTCCTGCCTCAACCTCCTGTGCCACATGCACACAACATAACAACTAATTTGGCCAATATCATTTCCAGCATTTCCCCTCTCCCTCCTTACCTCCTATCCCCCAGTCCTTTTCCTCTACTAATCTTCCTTTGATTTTCTTTTTTTTTAAATTTGTTCTTTTTAGATATACATGACAGAAGAGTGTATTTAGACATATTGTACATACATGGAATGTAACTTATTCTAACTAGGATCCCATTCTTTTGGTTGTACATGATGTGGAGTTTCACTGGTGGTTTATTCCTCTATGAACATAGGAAAGTTATGTCCAATTCATTCTACTGACTCAGTCATAAAAAAGAATATGACTTTTCCTGGTAAATGGATGGATCTGGAGCCATCATGCTAAGTGAAATAAGCCAATCCCCCAAAAACAAAGGCTGAATGTTCTCTCTGATATGCAGATGCTAACATACATTAAAGGGGGCAGGAGAATAGAAGTTCACTGGATTAGACTCCCTTTTATTTTCATGAGATCCTGCCTCCCCCACCTTTCTTTTAAATCTTTTTCTTCTCTAGCTTCCATATGTGAGAGAAAACATACAACCCTTGACCTTCTGAGTTTGGCTTTATTTTTCTTAAGAGTTGTCCATTTTTCACAATGTAGAAATACTTCATTTAAATTTTTAATAGAATAGGACCAATTTGTCTTCCCCAAAAGGCAAAGTGAAATTGACTTTGTGGTAAACTTCAGCTATCTGTAATTTCTCAGAAATGAAATTGTATGGATAATTACATTTTCTCTATGGATGAGAGTTACTATTTTGTGTAGCAGTTTTTAAAACTTTTTTCTTTTGAATGTGGATACTTCCAAAACTTGAAAACTTATGTTTTCTCAAAGAAAACATACTGCATGTGATTTCATCTTGGAAAAATAAATTCAGTCCACATGAACATGGATTGATATAACTTGTGAAGACATTTTCATTTATTGAGGTATGTGGTTGTTTGCTTCTTTCATAAATGTCTGTTCCTAATTTTTTATGGTTTTCAAGCCTTTTAAAATTTTATCTTATTTTTTGCTGACTCATTGTTACCTAGCTATACTTGGATACAGAAGACTATAACTGAGAAGTGAATATTGGTCAGAGAAGGTCTGTAATGTTTTGTCATGAATCAAGAGCACCTGTTTTACTATTTTACCAATTTGGGATTTTCAGAGCCTTTTTTCCTCCTGTTTTTTTTCTGCGTTACAGGTGCGTCATTGTCTGGAATTTTAGTTGAAAGAGATCATCCTGGACTGGTTCCCTTGAGTAGGCTCATAGCCACTGCGCACAGCTTTGGGTCGAGGATTTTCTCTGTTCAAGCATATTGTGCTATAAGATCACTGTCTCCTTGCTTCCACTCCCTACCCCAAAAAGCATCCTCTTTCTTTCCTGAGGTTCCTTTTTTTAATAAGTATTTTTTTAGTTGTAGATGACCATGATACTTTTATTTTATTTATTTATTTTTATGTGGTGCTGAGGATCAAACCCAGTGGCAAGTGCTTTACCTCTGAGCC
The DNA here is from genome assembly GCA_020662805.1 of Glaucomys volans. Classification (NCBI taxonomy): domain Eukaryota; kingdom Metazoa; phylum Chordata; class Mammalia; order Rodentia; family Sciuridae; genus Glaucomys; species Glaucomys volans. Next base: position 82,912 of record JAJEJO010005070.1, on the reverse strand, counting down.
ATAACCCCAGCCCATATTGTTTTTTAATTAAAAATTTGCAACAAAATCAAGAAATGACATAGAAAAGATCTCTCTATTCTGTCTGGTCTTCTCTCCACTTGTTCTCTTACCCTTTCCTTTCTCGTTTAAACATAAGTTATATAGCAAAAAGCAAGATTTCCCCAGAGACAGGAATGTTTGTTCTTTGGCTACATTATCAGGGCATCTCTACTTGTGGAGTGTTTTGGGGTTACTCTATCATAGGAGCAGGGCAAGGCCTCAGAGATACTGTAGTTCACTGCCCAAAGTCATTCTGCTGCGGCATGAGGGAGTGACCCTAGTTGGAGGGAGCATTCAGGATCCCTAGATTGAAGGTTCTTTCCTCCTGTCCTTTTGGCTCCACTGTTTTCCTTCTTGCTACAGAAGACTTCACTGTGGGTACTGGATAAAGATAAGACAGATATTAAGGCTAGCAGGGGAGGGTGGGGATTAGATTCTGGGAGAAGAGATCTCAACGGAAAAGGAGAGGGATATTGTAAGAGTGGAACTGGGAAGGAGTTAAACCTGATGATTGTATGTGTATAGTTGCTTATATATCAGAAGAACCAAGTGCTTAGTCTTTGCATTGATCTCTGGGTTGATCAGTCTAAGTATTAGTAGAGAAAAATGTTTAGAAGACCCAATAGTGAAGACCCATTGATTAAATTAGATTTAACTCTGATTTTGTAGGCTTCAAGTTTGGTTTTTAAATTTTTCATAGGGTTGATTTATAGCTTAATGAATTTCATGTTTTAAAATTAAGATGGCTAATACTACCAAATTAATATGTAGGGCCTGCACTTTGTATTGCATGGCTTGAAATTGGTTTCATGGGGAAGCTGAAGTATTTGCTTTTAGAGAATCCTTAATGGTTAAACACTATCAATTATAGACATTTTAAAAATTGGTTGTCTAGAGCTATTTGAATAATTCAGTGTCAACTGCTAGCCATTTTGCTTGAGGGTATGTGTAAGTGTGTGTGTGAGAGAGGGAGAGATGTGGAAGGAAGGAGGAACAGAGTGGGCATAAATGGTCTGGGAGGGAGTGCTGGTGGGAGAGGGAGGAAGAGAAAGAGCAAAAGAGAGACTGAAAACAAGAACTTCCCAGTCAGGGGTAGTTGGTAAATAAAATTAGGAAGGGGAAGGAAAGTTAGTAACCATGGATGACCACTAGAGGCCTCTCTTAGGCCGGGTTTTATGGCTAATATCACTAGGTTTTCCTAGTGGGGCCTGACTATCATTGTAAATGAAACATATTTTATGTTTTAGTTCTGAATAAATAGTGTGCCAGGAATTTTGTTCTAGAGCATGTATTATGATGTGACCTAAATGTTTTCTTTAATTTATATATCAGAACAACTGATGATCGATTGGACTGAAAACAACAAATTAGGAATCTCTTCTCTAAATAAATCTTAAGTAAAAACGTGTAATCAAAGAATGTTACCAGGTTAAATTATACTTTTTTTTTTACAGTATAAGGATATTTTGGGTTTAATATTTTTATTCATTTGTTATTTTATATTTTTCAATAAAGAAATTTTAGGTTGTATGTTAAAAATTGTGTGTATTTTTTTATGCTTAAGATAAACTTCTAATATGAAAAGCTATTAAGAAACAATGTAACAGTTTTAGACTTATTACCTGGGGTAACATTAAGTTTTTTCTTTAGGAGTAAGGAAAACAAGTCTTAATTTTAGTTTGAAATTGTTTGTGATAAGGTTTGACCTTGCAAAGAAAGTGGATAGGACATTGTCCTCCTGTTTGATAAGAAAAGACTCTTATTTTTTCCAAAATAGGAATGCTGATAGTTTGGAACTTGGTCCCACTTGCTAAGCCATCCTTCCTATAGGATTTTTTTTTTTTTTGGTCAGAAACACATTTTGGGCTCTTAAATGCTGTATGGGGATGAGATTGCTACATATATTGCCCTGTCTGGTGGCCTTTGGCCAGTTCCTCTTAGGCCTACTCCAGGCAAGAAGTTTTATATATTTTGTCTATTGCTAGATCCCCAATAGTTACCTAAAGTCTAGAATGTGGTAGGTGCTCATTATAGATTTGTTGAAGGACCTCATTCAATTTTATTTTGTCTTGTTTTGTTTTGTGTGGTGCTAGGGATTGAACCCAGGGCCTTGTGCTTGCAAGGCAAGCACTCTACCAACTGAGCTATATCCCCAGCCCCCAATTTTAAAAATAATCTGTTGTCTTTGGTTTTTAAACTGGTAATCTCTGTAGGAAAAAGTACACTGAGAATATTCCTGTCACCTGATTTATTTTGAGTATGATCTAGGTAGGTTTTTCTGAGCTAATTTATGTAATATACTTTATATAACAGAACTTAGCATACTTCCTGGTGAGTACAAAAGGTTAAAAGTACATCTTGTGCACATCTCCTTTCACATTAAGTTCTTCTAATGATGTCATCGTCATTATATAGATAAGGGCTTAGCAAACTTCTATAAGGTCCTGAAAGCTAAGATTTGGAGAAGGTGGAATAGCTGATAGCTGGGGAGGGACAGGGCTGGCTTTATTCCATTGCTGGGTGCCAGAGCCTTCACTTACTTCTTACAACACACACTTCTCAAGCAAAGATTGAGTAGAATTTGTAAATATTTTCTAGATTTGATGAAATAACTGACTTGTGATGTGATTTGAATGTAATTTGAAAGCATAAGAGATATTGGCAGCAGAAGTGTGTTTTTGGGAAGCGGTAATACTTTTATTTCATGTCTATTTCTTGCAGACTTTTGTTAGACCACGCATGTTCTGATTTAATCCTTTTCAGGTATTCTATATGCTAAGAATTGCTATTCTTGTTTAGAGAGAAGGAATTGAGACTCAGAAAGCTGAGGAACTTTCCTAAGTTGCTCAGCTAATAAAGGGAAGCAGTGCAAGTCAGTCTCAAGTCTTAAATTCTTGAAGCCTGATTTTACTACAGTACAATAGTGCCTTGTGTTAGAATATTTATTTTACAATTAAATTATTTCATGCTTTAAAAATTATCACTTGTGAGTTTTACTGATCAAACACTTCTAAATTTTAGCTTGTTGCATATTTGCTAACACGTCTAGGAGATTTCTTACATATTTACCCACTTATATAATGCTTAAAACACACATGCACACACATACACATACACACACACACAGCACATGTATGTAGAAGACTTTCCTAAATGCTGTGTGTACTTTGAAAATTACACTAACATATTTTCTTTCATTCGATGTTACTTTTGTTTCTTTCTGCACGGAACTGAATAAAGCAGGATTAGGTTGTATGATTATATTTTCTATTTCTAATCCTGTATGATATATTTTTGAACTATCCCTTTATACACTTAAATTATTTGAGTATGACTCAAGATTTTCGTTTAGTTTAAAGCATCCGTTGCTTTTGTTGTTCTGAATAATAGTGAAGAGAAAGAAATGCTTTACCTCATTTCAGAGTTAAGAAAGATCATATGCATTGTGCTCATAATTTGATATTTTAGGTACAGTGTAAGAAATCTTAATGTGTTGTCTTTTTCTGCTTTTCTTGATGGTCATTTAATTTACTCTTCCCCCCTTTTACTATTTAATAAAATCCTGGTTTTGTAATGTCTAACCATGAGAATTTTACCTAAATATTTTTTGAGACTATGGTCCACAAAGACTTTTAAAAAAGGAAATTACTTCTTCATTCCATTGTTTGGGTCACCTTTATCATCTGTGGCTAGTCAGTCCTTCCAAATACGTACTCTCTAACACTTTGTCTCATTGCTTTTCTTCCTGGAACTTGGTTTGTCTGTCGTTTACATGTATTTTTTACATCTTTAATTGTTATGTAGTTTTTTATTTAACCTTCCTGCATCTTAAATTTATTTTTAATATTTTGTGTATTTTTGATGATACTGTGATAGTTGTAGTATTATAGCTTTTCCTTAGATTCCATTGTCTTTTTCTTTTTCAGTGTAGCAGAAGAGATGTTCAAAATTAGACTTTAATTTCATACATAATATAGCAGAGCTTCTAATGCAAAACCACATTTTCTCTCCTTTCCCTACTCCCTAAACACTTTCAATGGTTTCTTTTTTGTTCTTTCAAAGCCTGTTTTTATATCACTGTGATATGTTGTATAGATATTTCTGCTATAAGAATATCAATATTTTTATAGCTATTTCTGCCAAGTCCTGAGTTCACCATAGATGCTGACTAAAAATAACTGGGTTTATGGAAAAAAATAGGTTGGGCAGACCATTTAAAAACCTTTTCAACTTCGTAGTGAGAGAAAGGAAGAGTTTGTAACTAGTCAGGAAGGATGGAGCCTGTTGAGTTACAGAGTTAAGGGCAAAATGCGTAAAAGGTTAGGGGGACCGTGCAATAAACACCTTTAAGGCAGAGCAGATGGCCCGGCCCTGGCCAGGAGGCAGAGCGCACAGTACCACTCCTCCCTGAGTCTGAGTCAGGAGCACTGTGGCTGTGCTTTACTGTTCATTTTGTTTCTCAGTGGCATGAAACAGTAATGTGCTGGGGCAAATTGCACGGGTGCCAACATGGCTAGGTTAGTTGCTGCCACCTTTGGCCGAAAAGCATGTTTCCCCACTTGTGCCAGGAAAATGAACTCCTTTGCCCAGTCCATTCCTCACGAGGTTCCCTGCTGATTGGCAGATACTGGCTCCCATCTTCTTTTCGGCTATCATGGAGACTGGAAAACTGTTTTCTTCACATTCTATTTTGGAAAAGTGGAATTAATAATTAGGGGAACTATTAATATGTGGAGAATATGTAAAAAATGTTTTGGGTAATTCAAGAACAAGAGGTCCATTACAGTCACATGTGTATCAACGTCCTCATCTTTTGACTCTTGACTTTAAGCATTATTCACTCACACTGTATAGCACATTGCCATTTTAATGTGCCTGCATTACCTGTTGTCCTCACTTCATCATTTTCCTAGTTTATTTCTTCTACCAATTACATTTTGATTTTAAATTATTGAATTCAATCCCTGTATCTTGTTCCACTAACATTTCCTGGTATCTCTTGACTTCTTATTATGTTAGAAGGTGATATTAATGCCCTCTACTCCTGCATCCACCTGTCTTGCTTCCCTTCCAATTCCTGTTTTCTGTCAGCTAGTTATTTTATGTTGCCAAGATTGGTAACATTACATTCTGTTCTTTGCTCATGATTAAATAACTACATTTTCTAAGTCTTTATCTATAGCTTAATTCTAAAAATTGAAAAACAATAAACACTGTTTGTATTATTATGATAAAAAATATTCTTTACCACTGATATGATGAGAGGGGAAACTGAGGGGCAAGGAGGTTTTATTTTATTTTTACTTCAGGTTCAATGTCTCTGACCTTCCGACCCTAAAAGGAAATTTTCTTGGTGTCTTGATCAAATAGTTTGCCTTTTCTTCTGGTGCATTTGCTGAAAGTCTTGCTGTATTTTAGATGCTTCATATTTGGACCATGCCATTCTTTTAGAGCTTTTTGTATTTTGTAGAGTTTTTAATTAACTTCCACTTTCTATTTGAAAAACCATAACAAGCCATTAATATACATCGAGGATCCTTTATACTCTCTCTCTTTATTTAAACCAAAATATGAAATGTTATGAATAGCAAATAATGTGGGGTCCAAAATCCACAGTATGAAATAGTCAACAGAGTGGCTTATGTATTACCCACTCCCCCAACTCTTCCAAGTAGCATGCTTAGGCAGTCACTGCAAGGCTGCTCCAAAATTACATGGTCATTATGATCTATCAGTCACATTTGCAACAGCAGCCTAAACCAATACCCAGATGTGCTGTTCTCTCCAACAGAAGCCCCACTGTCTTCTGCAGTAGAGTTTTTGTGCCAGGCAGACCGGTCCCGGGGAGGGTGGTGTTGTGCTGGGGACGTGGTTCCCCCAAGGAGCTGAGTGAAGTTTGGATATTATCAAGAATCTGCTACAGTTCCTTATCTTCAGTCCGCCCCTCCAGGTTTGGAATCAGAGTCTTGGACTTCTCAGTCATCTCTGGGCAAACTCAGACTTAGGCTGCTTTTTCTGGAACAGCAAGCTTTATGAAAGATAAGCTGTGAGGTGTCCTCTTCTGTATCACCCACCAATCACTGCTGCCTGCTGCCATCCCTGTGTCCATACCGTCTCTTTGAGTCCAGGTTTATTTCTGCCTTTTCAGAGTTCTCTGATCGTCTTTTCCATCTTGACCCACCCTTCTCTAACACTGCTCTAGGATGGCCTCCTGATGTTTCCCTGGTAACTCTTGAAGACACCGTCTCATGTCCTGCCACATCCCCTGTCCTGGTTTCTCCCTCATTTTGGGGGTGTCTGTAGACCCAATTAACTTCTTCAAGCAAAGAGTATATGGGATGGGAAGGCTTTCTGACTCTTGAATTTGGAAAAGTGTCTATATTTTGTACTCACACTTGATCAGAATCTGACTGTACACAGAATTCTAGGTTCATAGGAACTTTCCCTTAGTACTTTGGAGATAGTATTTCACTATATACTTGTGTCATGTTGGGGTAGAAAATTTTGATACCAGCCTGTTTCTCATTCTTTTGTGATTTCTCTGTGTTTCTGATAATATCTATAATTTTTGTTTTGGATCATTCTATACTGAAATGTCAGGTGTTAATCTACATGTGAGTCTCTCACTCCTCATGACTTTCCTCTGGGACTGTTTTACTTATTTAACAATAATTATATCTTTTGAGTTTTTAAAAAATATCTTCATTTCAAAAAACTCTTACAGTGGTATGATAGACTTTGGTTGGATTTTTTTGTGCTTCCTAATTTTGGTCTTGTGTTTTAGCAATGTTTTGCCCATTTTCTCTATTCTTTTAATTCTTATTTTGAATATTTTAATTTTAGCAGTGGGATTTTTTTTCTTTATTCAGTTCTCTTTTGCATCATTTCTTTTTTGTGTTTCTGTGGGTATGTGTAGTGACTTCTTCAGTCATTGTCATTGTACAGATTGGGTTTTTTAAAGGTTTGTTCTAGAAATCATCTGTTGCCTCAGTAGTTTTTTGGTTTGGACCATATATATTTATCTTTAACTGTGATTGTTGATTTTTCTGGATAGCTGACAGTTTCCCCATTTGTCTTTTTCTTCAAAGGCCTTTCTGCAAGGCCTTTGTCCTATGGGAAAAAAAATTGCATAGATCTGTGCACATGGGGGAGACTTTCCTCTGAGGTACGTGGATGGGAAGTCCATCCTGGTCAGAAGAGGTGCTGCAGGACCTCTGCAAGTGGGGTAGTTTTGATTCCTGGACATCAGCACTTCAGTATCTGCTTATCTTTGTAAGAAATTTGAATGATTTTATCAGTAGATAGTTTCTTGGCCTGGATTGTCTGGGGCCAGCGTTGGAAAGCTGTTTTATCTGGGAGAAGTGGGACAGTTTGTGCAGTTGTTCTCTTTAATTCTGCTGTTTTCAATGCCAATTCTTTTTCTTTTTAAGTGAAACTTATTTTTTAACTGGCATATAAATACATAAAAATTGCTCATATTAATGGTGTAGCATCATTCTTCATTCCTTGCCTACCTTCCACACCTGCTCATGGGCCTGCCTTTCGGGGGTCAGGGATTAGCTCCCTTTCCCACTTTATCCCTCATATGTCTGCATTTTTGCTTCCTTTGCTCTTATTTTTTCATCGCACATCTGCAGGAGAATTGTTCCAGTCCCCTTTACCTCACAGTCACTGTCCTTCCCAACCATGTTGTCTTTGCTGTTACAGGTGTTTTCTCTTTTTCATTCATTTCCTGTCTTGGAGAGAAGTGAGACAAAAGCACAGGCTAAGTCTCATTTAGAACTGGAAGCCTTTTCTGTTATATTTTCTCATTTTTTAACAGGAAGCTTAATGACTTGTGTGTTTTGGTCTATATCGTGTTTTTTCACCAGAATATTATTCGTTCCAATAATTTCTGTGTTGATTTTATCAAATCTTCTAGGTTGTTAATCATATTTTGCAAGTAAGGCCAATTTTGTGTCTTTTAAACTATATTCTTATTTTTTCTTATTTAGTTAGAACTTCTGAACAATAATGACAGTGGTGATAGCAGCCATTGAAACTGGTATTTTCAAAGCCTAATCTTGAATTAATTCAATTAAGTAGAAAATGGAAAGTATTAACTTCGTTATATAGGTTCTTGGCTTATTGAGAAAAGTATCAGAAATTCCCTGCACAGTTAGTGTTTTAGGGCAAAGGAATTTGGCAGTAATAGACAAATACAGGGTATCTCTTACGATTCTTTTATCAGTAGCCACAGTTCAGAACTGGGGATGGGTAAGAAGGAAAAGTTAGCTTTCTAAAACAGTGAAATCCTTCCAAGGGAGTTTACCAAATTTCAGATTATAAGGATGGTTAATCATTCTTGGGCAGCAGGATTAATATTTTTTGACACTAAGTCAATTAAAAACAAGTCATTTAGCTGGCAGTTATAATGGATCTTTACTCTAAAGCCAATAAGGACGCAGTGAGATATTCATTGATAGGGAAATACCAGTGTATGCCAATACTGCCCACGTGGTTGGCGGCATTAAAGCAAAGAGTTATTGTAGCAATAAGAGGATCTGGTTATTGTTTATCATGTAGAGAACTTAACTACTTAGTTTATTTTTATTTTAAAGGTGCTATGAGGGTTTCCTTATAAAAGGCCAGGCTCTGTGGCACAGGCCTATAATCCTAGCTGCTAGGGAGGCAGAGGAAAGGAGGATCACAGGTTTGAGGCCAGCTGTGATAATTTAGTGAGAACCTGTCTAAAAAAAAAGGGCTGGGGAGGTAGCTCAGTGGTTGAGGACGTCTGGGTTTAATCCCTAGTACTGCACACAAAAAAATTGCCCTATTGATATTAAAACAGTTTTATAATGGGAAACTCCTGAGTTTCCCATTGGAAATGCTTGGTGGAAGTTGCAGGAATTGATTTTATGTCTAAGTAAAGACAGTCACTTGATTTCATCAATAATGGGACTTTAAATCAGTTGGAACTGTTGGAAAAGGAAATGAGTAGCCTTTTGTGGTTGTGAGACCCCCTGCTCCCTGCACATTAACAAAAGAGGCTTAGCAATGTTTTGGCAGAACAGTAAGAGAAAGATTAGGGAAGATGGTGTAAACAGTCTTTTCTACTTCTAAAGGTATGTGAAATAAGAGAGAACTACCTGTTAGCTTTTTGGAGTATAAGAAAAATTATATTTCAATGTTATATGATGAAATAAGACAGAAACTGTAAGTAGTTATCTATTTACCTTTTATGTTTCAGGAAAGATTTATCTTTTATGTTTCCTGTTGAGTATGGTGTCCTTAGACCTTTCTTTTGTTAGCTTCATCTTATAACCATAATTAAAAGCCATATTATTTTTCTGGTTTTGTAGGTACAGCAGATATCCATCAGCCAAGCTGTACAGTGACTTATTTGTGACATTTCTGTCACCTGCCCTTTTAAATTTTCTCTGCTGCTACTATCTTCTTCCCCACAAGCCCCTACCCCAGTTTAAACCCATTTTCCTTCTGGAACCATCATCTTCTTTTTATTGTCATTGCCTCATTTGAGCCTTTGTGATTTCTCTCTAGATGTTGTGTCCTCCTGCCCTTTTGAAACTCTTCCTTTTTGCCCTGGGTAAGGGACCAGATGTTTGCATCTTCCAGAATTCATGTGCTGAAATCCTCACGTGCCAGGGGATGGCATTAGGTGGTGGGACCTTCAAGTAGAGCCCTGGTGAATGAAATTGGTCCCCTTATAAAAGGGACCCCAGAGCTCCCTCACTCTCTTCCCTTCCTGTGAAAATGTGAGAACCAGATCAGGACTTATCAGAACCTGACTGTGTTGGTGCTTTGATTGAAGACTTGCAGCCTGCAGACTGAGGAATAAATTTCTTGATTATGAGCCACCCAGGGTGTTGTGCTCATCATAGCAGACTGAGCTATGCTTATTCCTTACTGAGGAACTGCTTGTATAATTCCTTACAGTCTGTCTGTGGTCTCAGGTTGTCCTCCAGACAAAATGTGAAATCTCATGACATATTTGGCTTTTTGTGATCTGACCTGGTGTAACTGTCTCATAGCATTTTCTGCCCTTTTTCTCCCACACAGTGTGATAGTTCATATATGCCAAATTGCTTTCTTGCTCCTTGAAAAATCCAGTTCTGTGTTATTATAATGCCTTGACTTGGGTGTTTCCTCTCTCTCTTCTTTCCCTAGATGGATCGGATATGTATTTGGTCTGAGGTTTTTTGTTTTTTTTTTTAGTTGTTGATGGACCTTTAATTTTACTTATTTATATGTGGTGCCAAGTATTGAACCCAGTGCCTCACACATGCTAGGCAAGCACTCTGCCACTGGGCCACAACCCTGCCCCCTCTAATTGGTCTTTCAATGCTCAGTTTATAGGTTTTCCCCTCCAGAGAACTTCTCCTTGACCTACTTTCCCATTGCCTAATTTCTTTTCTTGTTTTTCTTTCTAACTTTTAAAATTAAGGTATTTTTTATATAGCAAAATGTGTAGATCTTTTTTTTATTGTTCTTTTTTTTTCTTTCCATATTTTTTATTAGGGCACTATAATTATACGTAATAGTGGGATTTGTTGCTACGTATTCGTACATGCACATGTATGAATTGCAATATAATTGGTCAGTATTTTTCCCTGGTATTCCTATTGTCTTTCAGGTCTGCATTGCAGTCATCCTCTGAGTGTTCCCATGGAATGTTACATCCAGCCCTGTCAGAGCAGGTATCTCCTTGTATTGTGGTTATTCAGATCTCATCAATTTCATTTTCTCTGCCTTTTATCTCTGTATCCTTCACAGTCGCTATTATGTGTAACAGCATAGAGTAGCTAAGAAATAAAAACTCATTTCTTGTTCCATAACATATACACATACACTTTCTTCTTATCTAGAGATGAAGTTTTTTAGAATCACAGTTTCCTAGAATGTGGCCAAGAATCTTGAGATAGGTAGAGAAAGTCTTCTGAGTAGCTTGAAGTGATCCCCATAATGCCCTGCACAAAAGTGCACACACACTGAATCTACAGGAGAGGCCACTCTGCCCTGAATCTTATCCCAGCAACCTTTACTTAGGTAGAATCCTAACAAACTTGTTCACGTGCTGTCATAACCTCCATTTGATTAGAAGTAACACATTAGAAGATGGGGAAGTTATATGGACAGAGTTAGGGATGTTAGAAAAGTTAAAACTGATATATTGATGGCCTGAAAAATAAGAGAATCTGTGGAGAAAAGGAAAAGCTATGAAAAGTATGTAAAAATATTTTAAAAATAAATCTTAGCCATTTGTATTCATTTAATATAGAAAAAAGGTGGACATCTGCCCTGATAGCATGCTATTATAATTGATGTTCGGAGTTATATTATTCATCATGAGAAGGTCTGTTTCTATTCCCTGTGGTGTGCTTGAAATACAATATTGTTTAAGGTATGAGGGGGTGAGTTCTTAAATATGTTGCATACTTCAGCCCCCCACAGTGTTAGATAAATGAAGTTTTGCTGGGTTTCTTTCTCAAAGCTGCAGGGTACTGGTGCTTTGCTTCTAATCATTTATTTCCCTTTGGTTGTATTCACATTACTCATAATGCCATTAACTGATCCTCTGTTCGGGCATTTTTCTATTAATTTCTAATTTCTTTTGTCAGATTTGAAAAAAAATTGAAACAAGCCCCTTTTTCTCGACTCTTATTGGTTTTTTTCTGTAGTGATTTTCATCATGGAACTGCTTATTTGTTTTAGCTGGTTGAAACCTCAGTATGTCACTAATTCTGATAGTATTTTGTGTTAACTCCTTCCAATTTTTTCCAAATATTTCTTTAACCGGATTGGTGGTAGGGAAAACAGGGGAAGATTAATCCTTCATTTTTGTAGACTGAGATATTGAGGTGTGCCAGGGCCCATGTGTAGTCACAGTACTACAAGTCCCTGTGCTGGGGCTTGGAACTGTTAATCTTCTTGGTGTGAATCACTTGAGACATGATTCTTATGTCTCTCTGTGTGGTTAAACTCTTCCAGGGGAGGTTGGGCTCCTGGTGCCAAGGGTGGAGGGGTTGACTAATCTGTTAAACAGCCTTTTATCTGTGAGTCTACTTTCTCATTAGTGTTTCTAACCAAAAGGATAGATGGTTGGAAATGTGGATTTTTGTTTTTAATTAGTCTCTCTAGGGATGAGGGGATTATTTTGAAGAATGGAATTTTAAGGAAGCTTGACAACCTCAGTTTCCATGTGACTGAAAAATTCTGGCAGCTGAAAAAGGTTTCACAACTATGAGTTCGAGCCAGACTTTCCAGTGGCTACACTGCTCTTTGGGAGTTAGACACAGGATAACCCGTACTCCACTCTCAGGTCACAGAAGTTCCCTTCAGGGTGCTATTCATGGAACTGCTGTGCTCCTTCCTGTCTAATAGCTGAAGGGCTATCTCCTATCATGTGCGATAACATCACCATTCCATCCCCTGCTCATGCATTTTAATCAGGTCAATTGGTGTCTACCACAGGCCTCAGGCCACTTGACACTTCATTATCTGTACAGTTCTACTCTTATACTACCAGAAAATCATGATACCACTGTATTACCCCTGACAGAGTTTGGTTGTTTTCCTCAGGCTGCTATAGCAAAATATTAAAGTAGCCCAAAGTGACCAGACTTGGGAAGTCACCCAGTTCAGCATTCCTTGCCCTATGGTGCAACACCCTGACACATGGTCAGTGAGCTCCTCTGGATTCTTCCCATAAAATGTGGCCAATAGTTCTCTTATTGTACACTTCTGGTTGTTAGAAATTTGTTTCTGTAGCCTTCTTACCTAGTGATCTTTCTTCTTCCCTCTTGTAGGATTCTCTTTATATCTTTTTCTATATGCTCTCTCTACAAATACTTGAAGGCAACTTTCAAGCCTCCTTGTAGGCTTCTCATTTCCAGGTCAATTACAGTAGTTCCTTTCCCACCCACTCACCCACCACCCCATCTGTGGGTTTTTGTTCTCTCTTTCTGTGGTTTCAGTTACTTGTGGTCAATTGTTATCTTCAAATATTAAGTTGAAAATTTCAGAAATAATTAATGTTTGAATCGTGCACAATTCTGAGTAGCATTATGAAATCTTACACCTTGCTGCTCTGCCCCACCCAGAGCCTGAATGATCTCTTTGTCTAGCATCTTCGTGCTGTGTATGCTACCTGCCTGTTAGTCACAGGTAGCATCTTTGTTAATGGTTGCAGTATCATGATATCTTGCAGTGCTTGTTTTACTTAATTATGGCACTAAAGCGAATAAGTGTTGTAGTGGCTCAGCTGAGGAACCAGGGTATAAAACATGGCAGGACAAATCAAATGGGGCACTATGTAATGATGCCCTGCAAGGCCTATAGGAAAAACAGTAGTATTAATAGATATAGGATTCACATTCAGTGACATCCATAGTTTCAGGCATCCACTGGGCTCTTGTTTACCATACCAACTGTAAACTATAGGACATATTACAGTGGATAATACTGGGAATATGCCTGAATAAATGTCCTAAAGACCCTTCTCTTAGGAGCTCCGGTTTTCTGATCATTCAGTGAACATACTTGTTAGGAGTATTTTGCATTTGTGAAAGACGCCATCTTTTATTAAAAACTTCTTTTTCACAAAAATTCTATCAACATATTCCCTTCGTGACAATATGATAGTGCTTTTAATTTTCTTCACATTTGCTCACGTTGTTCACTTACTCTGTGTATCATCAACATTTGTGGCAATAGGCCTAGATTGTTATGAACTTTTAAGAAATTCTTCCTACATGTTGTTATTGGTCTTGTTTTGCCTGCACCCATTTCCTTACTAGGAGAATGCAAACTGTGCTTTGCTAGATGCTCTCAGACATTTACCAGTGACAATTTTGTAAATGGAATGTAGGTTATTCCTATTCCTAAAATCAAGTTTTTTGAATACATATTGACCTTTCTATAAATTTCAGGCTGCCTATTTGATAGATTTTTGGCGAATTCTGGTAAAGAGAGTTTTTGCATGGTCTATTTTAGGACAAGTAATTCTTTAGTGACTATGTTAACAACTTTCTGCTGCAGTGTGTAGTCTTTTTAAAAATTTTCCATGAGGTAAGTTTTTAAAAGTGCAATTATATTGAGATATTTAGCCCAGTAATACATTGCATGTAAGGATATTTGATGAGACAGTTCTTGTGTTACAAGGAAAGGATATTAAAAAAACCAGGATCTCTCAAGAAAATTGTGGTCCATAATAGTTCTACCCTTGGGAAAGGGAGGCTCACTGAAACTTCCCTGGCTATTAATCTTGATAAAGAGCATGCATGGTCTCCTTGGACTGAAACCTCTAACCATCTTATCAAGGCAGGGCTATGTAAATAGGATCAATGGCTATTTTTTTTTTTCTTTTTTTTTTTTCAGTGCTGGGACTTGAACCCAGGGCTTTATGCATAGGCTCTCCTTTTTGGCTCATGAGTCAAAATGAAGGTGGGGGCTTTAATGGATGGTAGAGTGGGTCCTTTGACAAGCAAGTATAGAGTGTGAGTCATGAGTGTTTCCCATTTCTTGATTTTACCAGTTGTCTTTCCCAAAGTTTCTCACTAGAAATATACAGTAAGAAGTTGAATTTGCTTGGATCAGGGCTTGTTTTGGAGAATGGTGAGAAAGGTTTCCAGCTGGAGCTGTCTTTCTTTTTTTTTTTTTCTCCCTGTAGTATGTGCCTGCCAAGCCTTTTTTTCTGGGGATAACCTGATATGCGCCTTCCTTCTTTTGCTACCATTAAGTGTATTATCCTGGCTTTGTGAGCCCCCAGGCTGAAAGGCAGGCGGTGTGCTCTGTTAGTACACAGAGCTCTGGGGGTACAGAGAGGGATCTCTGGCCCAGCTTTTCCACTAGTTGCTGAATGATCATGCGTGAGTGAGTCAGCCTCATCTCCATTTTCTTGCCCACTTTATAAAATTGAGGCTTTCTTTTTTTCTCCCTGGTATTAAAAAAAAAAAAAAAAAAGGAATTGTTAAGAAAGGATAAGCAAGGGTGAGTGAGTTAGCTAACTCTTGAGTTTAGCATCTTTGTGGATACTTAATACAGTAGCCCTTATCCATGGGGATTCCTTCCAAGACCCTCAGTGGATCCCTGACATTGCTGATAGCACAGAACCCTATACATGCTATGATTATTTTTTTTGATGTAACATGTCTATGATAAAGTTTAATTTATAAGTTATGCAGAGTAAAGGGGTTAACAGCAATGACTTACAATAAAATACAGCAGTGATAAAAACAGAATACATGCTATGTGAATGTGGTTTCTTTCTCTAAACGTCTTGTACTGCACTTTCCCTTCTTGTGATGACATGGATAGCATAGTGCCTGCCTGAAGAGATGAGGTGAGGTGGGTGACATAGGCATTGTAATTCCGTGTCGGCTGTTTTTGACTTCTAACAAGCTTCAAGAAAGACCACCAAGCTGTGATGGTTCCTGACTGTGGGTATATGAAACCACAGAAAGCCACAAGGTGAATGGCGGGGGAGAATGCTGTATAGATAGGATGACTTTTTTTGATTACTAAAATAAATTAAACAAAATGTTCCAAATGCATTCAATATGTATTCCAGATGGCCTATGTTAAATAAAAGATGTAAGTCATGTCTAATTTATATAAATCATTTCATTCTCTTTTGGGGAAAAGCAAAATAGTTATTATGTTGTCCATGCAAATTGTATTATATAGCCTTAGAGGACTTCAGAGGACACTGAAAGATTGTTTAGTCACTTAAACCCTTAAACTCCCTTTGGGAGGTCTAGTTGATTCATGTGGACCCCAAAATGATCTAGTTAACCAAATTTTTAAATTGTATCAGGATTATTTCATCTCTTTAAGGCTCTTGCTTTTTAATTCAATTTCGCTGTTTTTTAAAAAAGTAGTGGATAATTATGCTCACGCCAGAGAAGTATTTGGGTTCCATTTTCCATAAACTTAATTCTAGATTTTGGGTCTCAGAAGTCTATGATGTCTTTACAATCCCATTAGCTCATTAACAGTCCAGTGTTCATATTTGGGCTTTGTAAACCTGCAGACTTCAGTAACCTCTGCTGCAATATGAAGTTAATAGTGCAATGTGTGCTTAGGTGCCTGACCATAAAACCCCTTAAAGGGAATCCTGTGTTGATGGATCTAAAGCCTGAAGTGACAGTGGGGCTAAAATCTGTTGTGGGAATGTTTTGAAAATTACAAGGTTCTCTACTAAGGTTGGAACTGTTATCTCACAGGACTGAGTACTGTGACTCACTGTAATTCCCTTGCTTTTTATTCCCATGTGCCGTGGAAGGAGCCCACAGTAGGGGGTTAGACATATTCTTACGATTGTGGCATGAGAGAGTGGTTGCTTTTTCCAAATTCCATATGCGGTGATTAGGCTCTTCGGAATGACTTTGGGGTGCTCTCTGAGTAACCAGCAACAGCCTTCCAAATAACTTATAATAAATAAAGCATGTAAGACAATTCCCCCAGCCAGATGTGATGTTCAATATTAGAGGAGTATATTTAAAGTGAACTCCTACAGGAAAATTTGGAAAATGCCTAGATGGACCAAGAAAACACTCAGCCTGTTAAGGAACATGCAAACTCCTTTCCCGCTTCCAGGTGAGACTATACAATGGTTTGTTATAATTTTATGTTTGTGATTTCTGAGAAAATGCCTAGAGGAGACCTAACAACTTCAGTGAACTGGAAGTCTTTTTGAACTGTCTTGAATTTTCATGTTTAGTTTTTTTAAAACATCGAGCAGATAGAGTACAGGTAGTTGTGGTTTTTTCCCTCAGTGTTTAGTAACTGATCTAATTTGTTTTGTAACTGATATAATTTTTGTAAGTTAAATTACATTTTACATCTAGTGTAGAAATCCAGTTACTGAGGAATTCTTAAAAGATGACAATCTGAACTTGTGCCTCTGAGCTCCTTCCCAGTCCCTGAGAAAAGCAGCTTCAGATATTTAGGAGGAGAAACCGAGGGGTTGGCACAGGGGACAGTTGGAGTCTTCCTGAAGGTGTTTTCTTTGCATACATGGTGCTCTAACTTGGTTTTATGTTTATCCTGGTTTCTCTGCCACCACTGCTCTCAAACCAGACCTGAGCCATGTGTACAGAAGTCTGAGGTATGTTCCTGACCCACCGTGGGCTTACAGAGGTCTCAGAACTTTGTTCTCCTCTCTGCTAAGTGGGAATTAAAAGATGAACAGAGAAGATGTCTAGTGTAAGGACCTGAGCCTCAAAACTGCCAGAGACCGCAGAGTATGGGAGACTGAGCACTTCGTAGGGAAGCCTGGAACCTGCCCAACAGTGCCGCAGCAAGGAATCTCCCTAAAGCACCATAGAAGACAACCTGCCAACTGGATCCCTTGAAGACATTGCCATTAAAACTGTATATTGATTTCACTCATTCATGTGGATATTCTGTGACTGTCCACCGATACTCATTGAATACCTTTGACAACCATATGTTGAAATGGAGAATGCAGTAGTGAACAGAGCAGAAAATATTTTGCCTTCTTGGTGCTTTAGATTCTATTTAGAGAGACAGTCAATTAATATACTAATGTCTATCCAAGGTCAGGTCATAAGTTTTATGAAGAAAAATGAAGCAGCTGGTAGGAAGAGCAGAGGGAAGGGAGGTGCTGTGTTAGATGGTTGACCAGTGATGACTGCCTTCAAGTGGTGTCTTTTGAGCAGCTGCCTCACTTAAGGAATGAAGGATGCCTAAATATCTGGAGGAAAGAGTTGGTAACATGGATAGCATGTGCAAAGGGCCTGAGGCAGGAACAACAGTAAAGTGGGAGTGGTTGTAGTAGAGTAAGCAGGGGTTGTAGAAGTAATCAGTAGCCAGATCAGGAGCAAAATAGGGATGCCTGCTTTCACCGTTATTAACTATTCTGGAGGATCTAAATTATGATTTAAGGCTAGGGAATTAAAGAGTTGTTATAATATGGAAAATAAGGTAAAATTACTTGCATTTTATTTTACTTAATTTTTTTCCTTTTTATTGGTACATTAAAAATTACTTGTATTTTAAGGCATGTGATTTACTCTTATGAAGTCCAGGAAAGTTTTACTAAAAAATGTAAGTTTACTACATCATGACTATTTGCAAAATATGTAGCTGTTCCCCATACTTGTGATAAAGAGTCAGAAAGAGACAATGACAAGAAATATCTGTTCATAATGGTAAACTACAAATTACTTCAGAATGAGTTTTACAAGAAAGATAGTTGATGTATGAATGAAAGAATAAAATCTTATGGAAGGCCATAAAACTAGACTTCAATATACCATGTTCTTGGATGGCAAAGCAATATCACATAAACACCATTTAATATAACCCCACTGTGAATCCCAAAGGAGTTTTGAAATTTTTTCATTGCCTAAAAATATTTTAAATTGTATATTCAAAGAATAAATGTTCAAAAATAACCAAGAAAGAAGATTTTTGATTAGCTGATATTTAAACTTAGCTCATTGTCATGTAAATAATCTATGGCTAGGAATTGATATATAGATAAAAGCTTAGCCACCTTTTCCTGTAAGGGCCAGATACTGATAATTTCAGCATTGTGGGTTTCATGGTTTTTGTCTTGAGTACTCAACTCTGCCCTTCTAGTACTAAAGCAGTCATAGACAATATATAAATCAGTGGGCATGACTGCATTTACTCATTAACTGGCTAGCCAATTGATGATGTTGACATTAAAATAAAATTATGCTTAGAAATAGTAAATATATGACAAAGGTCATTTTAAATCACTTGAAAAAGATTGTTTAGTAATGGTGCTGAAAAATTTATATTAATATGAAATCAAAATCACATTCAATTCCTACCTGATTATACATAGAAATAGTCTCAGTTTGTGTAAAGATTACTAAGCAGTAAAATAATAGGAGAAAAGTTAAATTGTTTGTATGACCTGGTGTTGGATAAAAGGTTTTTATACAAGACGAAGTATAAAAGCTATAAAGAAAAGATGGAGATGTGTACATAAAAACAAAATTTTGTTTATGGAAAAGTTGCTATAAACAGAGAAATAAAAATGGTAGTCTTTGAAAAATATTTCAACATATATGTCAGAGAAAAAGGATAATATTCACAACATTCAACATGTCCAATTGATCAAGTAAAAATTGAAAAAAAGCACAGTTCCTGAAAAGATAAACCAAATAGGCAAAGAGTACAGGAAAAGATGCTTAGGATCTGTATCCTGCTATAAAATAGGGAATGGTAGTAGGACCCACCACTTAAGTGTTGGAGGGATTGATCAGCTAATACAAACAGAGTACAGGAACGGTTTGGTACATAGCATGTGCTCAACTAATTTAATTTGTTAACCTGTAGATAATAAAAGCCTGAATAGATAGATGAACCATTGACATTTATTGCAGTTTCGTTTGCAATTGTGAATGACTGGAAACAAATTGAGTGTCCCAACAATTGGAAAATAATTGAATAAATTATATATTATTATTAGGGAAATTTATGCAGCTATTGAAAATAACGAATTATTATTATTATTATTATTATTATTATTATTATTATTATTGATGCTGGAATTAAACCCAGTATCTCACACATGCTGGCAAGTGTTCTACCACTCAGCAGTCACATCCCCAGCCCTAATGAGTTTGTTATTTCCATAGGTTTAGAAAGTGGACCATGATGATTAATTAGGAGAAAAGCAAATAAAAAAAATGAAAGTTTGCTTTCAGTTTTTCAAAATATGTCAGAAATCCTTAACTATATTTTGTATATGATGCTGATGCATTTAATTTCTCCAACTAAAAATCACTATCTTCATGCAGAACAATTGAAATACAGACTATATAATTCTCTGCTTTCCTCTGGGACATCTCAGTATTTATATATATACATATATATAAAATTTATATTCTCTTTCTCTCTTGACTCAGTGTTATTACAACATAAATTTTTTGACCTGGGTTAAAATACCAGAATGCTTTCTGAGAATTAAATCGTTGAAGTATTTGCCACAGACGTCCTGGACTTCAGATGTTTCCTATTACCTGCTTCTTGTAGGGTCTGTTTTTTCTTGTCCTGCAGACTGTCATCGGTCACTTCCTTGTGCAATCAGGTGTAACATACCATATCTCTTTCTTTCATCCCCTCTTTTTAATCCCTACTTCTAATTGGGAAAACAGCTGGAGTTGGTATTATATACAAATTGAGATCCTGTAGGCCTGAAAGGAGAGGACTTTTGTCAGAGTATTGTGAATGAGCTCATGAATAAAGACATTACACTATGTTTTGGGTAGAAATAGTCGTTTTCCCCCCAGAATGAGTTGTGTTTTGTATAACTGAGAATTTTGAAGTGGCAGATGATACTGTATCTGAACAAAGTTTACTTTTAACTGACTTCATAACTTTCTAAGATACTACAGTTTCAGTATGTCCTAGGAATCAGTCATTTGTACACTCAGCACATACATATTTTGGGCTTCCTATGTTCCTGGCCCCATCCTATTTGTTGAGGATACAGCAGTAACCACAGCAAATGGGGTTCCTTTTTTATGACAGACTGGTGGGAGGGAGTCGTTAATCAAAATAAGCAAACACAAAAACATAGGTAAATTTATAATGGGGAAAAACTGTAAGCTGTTTTCAAGTTCACTTAAAGAATCCTTCAGAGTAATATGAGTAAACAATCTAGTTCAATTAAAATTTTGATTTGATTGCAAACAATTAATGATAAAAATAAAAGAAAATATTTCTAGTGCCCAGCACAGTGCTTACCCATGGTATGCACTCTGGTGCTGGGACACTTAGCAAGAAATTAATGAATATAAGTAGAACCATAACTATTACTTCATTTCAAAAACATTTTTCCATTGATAGTAACCATGTTATTAACATATAAAGGTGATTTATACCCCTGCATCAAGCACAGTTATTTCCTGTTATAATTTCTATTGCGTTCTCAACAGAGAGAAAAATATTACAGCTAATAAATTGATTGTGATTCTGTAATAGATCTGTTTTACTGATCTAGATGTTTATCAGTAATTTCCCAAAGGTTTATTCTTTTATCAACAAATTTACTATCAGGCACATTTAAAAAGAAGATTTTGTGTTTTCCATTATATAAATATATATTTCAATTCTCTTTATATTATATGTAATTCCATGTGCAATTGTTAGGCAATTTTCCATCACTGTGACAACATACCTGAGACAACCAACTTAAAGGGGGAAAGGTTTCTTTTGACTTATAGTTTCAGAAGTGTTAGCCCATGGTCACTTGGCTCTGTTGCTTTGGGGCTGTGCTGGCACAGTTCATCATGGCAGGAACATGTGGCAGTGAAGATGCTGTCCTTAAGGCAGCTGGGAGGCAAAAAGAGGCAGGAAGGGGCTAGGGTTCCAATATCCATTTCAAGGGCATGCCTCTAATTACCTATATCCATATTATATGCTATATGTAAACATATTACATGTATTAAATTCTGTCTATGATGTAGTTATTACTGTGCAAGTTACATATAAATTATACATTTTACAAATGTACATATTTTTATATTTTTATCGTGGAATATATGTATGTGTGTGTGCGTGTGTGTGTGTGTGTATGTGTATGTATGGAGAGAGAGAGAGAGAGAGAGAGAGATAGGGAGAGACTCTTTATACCAGTCATGTTAAAAGCACAAATACAAGACAGAAATTGCCTAGAGGTTCATCCTTTAATCAAAGTGTTGTCTTCATTTGGTCATTTTACCATGCAAATATGTAATTTGCATAGTAATATATAGCAATATCATAAGTTGAATTTAGTATTTAATATTTTTATTTTCCACTATATTTATTTTTTAAAAATATTCTTCTCCTTTTATAAGTACCCTAACTAAAATATACAATAATAGTAATTAATGTGTATATTTTTATATTTTAGGTATGAAGGGCTTTCTTGGACTTAATCATTGTTTTCATTTGGGTTCCCTCTTTGCTTTTATCTCATTAGTATAGCAAGCCTAAAATGTCTTAATTCTAGGAAAACAATCAAAATTCCATTCCATTTATCTTCAGAGGTTTATACTTCTACTTTAATCCGTTTATTAAGATGGCCCATAATTTTTGACAACCTACTTGTATCCAAGGTAGTGGCCTTTCTCAAATAATTTTGTATTAACTTTTATAAAATGGAATTCTGTAAACATACAGTGAAACTTCCTTGACATCATTCACAATTGGGAATCAAAATTAATGACCTTTATCTAAACATTTACATTCTTTTGTTACCTGGGAAGGGCCACATTATTGCACATCCTGCTTCCTTCTGAATTCTTTCTTTCTGGATCACTAGTTTCCTGCCACTCTTAAGAATTAAGTGCTTCTTATTACTCTGGACACCATTCATCTTAATTAGGCATCCCTGGCTCTAAGGATTATTTAGAATTTCGTTGAGAATTATTTAGAATTTCTTTGAGTAAAGACCATGTCTATTTGCATTTTATCTCCTTTGTGAAATGTCCAGTGAAATGGAGTGTTACTGTAGTCCCAATTTCATGACATTCTACATATGTATCAGGTGATGAAGAATCTGGACCAGTTCATCCAATAGAATTTTCCGTAGTGATGGAACACTCTGTCTGTACTGTATGGTAGCCTCTAGTTTCATGTGACCACCAAATTCTTGAAATGTGGCTGTTGTGACTGATGTACTGAATTTTAATTTATTTAAATTCAAAAATCAAATAACTACACTTGATTGATGTAATGTTTGGGGCAGAATTGGTTCAGGTACTTAGGTAGCTGGAGTAAGTGAATGATTAACAATGAGAAAATTATATTTAAAGGTCAGCATGTCCCTACTATTTCTTTCTTTCTCCCTTATTTTTGAAATATGAAGTTATTCAAACATTCAAAAAGCATAGATTATACTCTGAATACTACATTTCCACATTCAGCATTGATAGATTATAACATGTTGACCTGTTTGCTTCATTTCTTTTTAAGGAAATGAAACATATTTGCAATTGAAATTTGCTGGACATTGTCCTAGGTTCTTAGGATACACATCAGTGAACGAAACAAATTGCTTCTTGGTGTTATTATTCCACCTGGAAGAGACAGTCAACAAATCATACACATTTTAAAAAGTAAATATATATAGTCTGTGTGAAGGAGACACTATGGGAAAAAGAAAGTAGATTAAGGTAAAGCAGTTAGAAATAATTAGATGGATAGGAGGACTCAGGGTCTCAATTTTAAATAGGTTGGTAAGAATAAGCCTCATGCAACAGACTGTTGAGCAGAATTTGGAGTAGGTGAGGGAATTAGCTGTGCAGGGAATGTTCCATGTGAGGGGTCACTCAGTACAGGGCCATAAGGTGTGCCTGGTGTACACAGAAAACATCAAGGAGGTTTGTGTGCCTGGAGCACTGTTGGTGACCGTGAGTGTGGTCAGAGCTGAGGGGACAGAAGTTGGTCAGGAGGGTGTTAGTTCTTTGACTTCTCTGAGTGAAATGGAGCTGTTCTGAAGTGAGGCGATATACTGGAAAAGACTTCATGTGGTTGCTGTGTTGTGGTATACTGAGTAGAATCAGGGAGACTAGTTAGGAGGCAGTTGTAGTCAGGTGGAAGAGATATAATGGTGGCTTGAACCAGTTAGTATGGATAAAGTTGAAGGATAAGAGAAGTGGTCAGATTTTAAGTGTTTTCTGAAGACATGCCAGTAGGATTCACTGACAGATTAGGTGTGGGAACTGGGAAAGTCAGGGATTCAGATATTTTGATCAATCTGTTGGAGGGGTGAAATTGCTATAGACTGAATTTGGGTAACTGCAAGGATATGCTCCAGGTCAGGAATTGAGTTTTGGTTGTGTTGTGTTTCATATGTTTCCTATGAGTCTGAAGTTTGGGAATATAATTTGAGAGTCATCAGCATATAGATGTTTTAATCCATGAGACTGATGAAGAGCATCAAGGAAGTGAATGTAGGTAGTGAATAGGTCCAGAGAGGCAACCTTGGGACCCTTGACCTTAGAGATCCCCCAGAGAAGACTGAGGAGCCATTGCTGAGGTAGGACACACTGGTAGTATAAACTCCTGGAAACCAAATGAAGAGTGTCAGGGAGGAGGCTGTGGTTAGTGGTGCCAGATGATGCTGGTAGTGTGGGAGATGAGCTCTGAAGACCTGAGCAACTGGTTTGTCAAAATGGAGGAAAAAAAAAAAATGGAGAAAAACTTTAAGTGGAATGTTAGAGATATAAACCTGAAGAGCACTTATGAGAAAATAAAAGGAGAGGAATAATAGAAAATGCTAACACAGGAAGTTGTGAAGAAGTTTTGTGGCAAAGGGAAGTAAAGGGGGATGTTAAAGTCGTGGAAGTAGGGTCAAGAGAATGTTGTTATTCTTATTTGTATTAAATAGGTAAGATAAATTAGAACCTGATCAGAAGAGTCCTGTAAAAGCACAATTAATAATTAATTTGCTCATAAATGCATACATCTATTCATTTGTACCTAATTTATTCTAACTGCTAGTGTTCCCTTGTAGAAATGTTCCAAAATATATTTGTTCTTTTATTAATAGATGTTTAAGTTGTTTTTCAATTTATGTGTTCCGTACAATGCTTCAGGGAATATTTTTGTATGTGTTTCTGTATGCATGTATGCAGTTATTTCTCTCTGGTGAATACCTGGGAATGAAACTTCTCAGTCATACATTATTTGTATTTTCAATTTTGGCAGATACTCTCAAATTGTTCTCCAGTGTGGTTGTACCATTTACAGGATCACCAGGCAGTATGTATGATATCCTGTTGTGCTCACTCTGATTATGTGAAATGGTATCCTACTGGGTTTAATTCTGCCTTTCTCTAATTGCTAATGAGGTTGAACATCTTTTCATAAGTATATTGACCATTCTGGTTCCTCTTCTGTGCATTTTCTCCCATTCTATTGTGGAAAAACAAAATTTTCTTATGGATTTGTGAGTTCTGGATAAGAAAACTTTATGAGTTACATATATTGCAAATATTCTCTCTCAGTCTGTGACTTGTGTTCTCACTCCTTTAATGGAATCTTTTAATGCAATTTTAAATTTTCTTGTGGCCACATATACTTATCTTTTCAATTCTAGTTCATGCTTCCTCCTTAAAATCCTTCCTGATCATAAGATATTCTTTTATATTTCTTTGAGCAGTTTTGAAGTTTTGCCTTTCACACTTAGATCTTTAATCACTCCTAATTCTTTTATGTTCTCTAGAAATTTGAAGATTAACAAGTCACATGTGCCCGCACATAAACACACACATATACACACTATTGAGATTTTGATGGGAACTGTATTTAATTTATAGAAAAATTTAGGGACTCTGACATCTTGACAATATTGACTCTTTCCATAAATATTAACTCTCTCCATTTACTCAAGACTTCTTGTGTTGTTCATTAGTCTTTTTTTCTATTTTCCCACAAACTTCTCATGCATGATTGGCTAGATTTATTCCCAGATACCTTAGAGATTTAATTGCTGTGATGAATATAGTTTTTTCCTATTACATTTTCTTTTCCTATAACTGGTCCAGAGGAATGCTATTTATCATTAAATGCTGATCCATCTGGAGGTTGACTGGATTAGTAATGGAAAGGGCAGTTTCCAAGTCAGAGGCTCTCAAGTGGAGAGACCACAGTGGGGACTGAACAAGGCAACCCCAGTCACAGTGAAAACAAGAGCCGGGCTTCATCAACAACTGAGGCAGGCCGTGAAACTTGGTAACTGAATGAACTCAGAGAGGAAAGACCTCAGGAAATGATAACTAGTGAATTTAAAATCTTTTTCACTAAGGTTGGGTGGATGAATGGATGAGTCTACTCAACTTGGTTTGAAAAGCAGAATCCATGTGAACTTGCTCAGGAAGAGTCTGGGCAGCATTGCTGGATATGATGCATAAAGCTGGGAGACTCCTGCAGCAGGAGTGGGCAGTGCAGTCAGGTCTCAGGGCTCTTCATCAGACTGCTGAGGGTGGTTGCTGAAGTTTGTTCGACTTTCCATTTTCCATTGACCGTCTTTGATCATCCTGGCTTCTTCAGCTCTAATCCAGTTTATCACCTGGAGCACCGCCTACCCATTGCCAATTTTGCTATATTTTAGATTCCAAACTGTAAATGTCACTGTCTGAGTCATCTTTCTAATTACTTTCACAGGTGAGCAGTTGCTGACCAGCTCACTGATTGATGGTGTCCTATATGTTTTTGGTTAGGTGATTACTATTGGTTACATTCTTTGCAAGATGACAACA
Source organism: Glaucomys volans (assembly GCA_020662805.1). Classification (NCBI taxonomy): domain Eukaryota; kingdom Metazoa; phylum Chordata; class Mammalia; order Rodentia; family Sciuridae; genus Glaucomys; species Glaucomys volans. Next base: position 56,621 of record JAJEJO010005070.1, on the reverse strand, counting down.
CATCCCAGTTTGCCCATCATAATTATTATCTCAGAATAATTATTTTCCTCGAAAAGTGTCTTGGTGTGGACAGTACATTATATGATCACTTTACTCATAGTAGTGAGGGGCTGTAAAACATGATTGCTTATTTTCACAAACACATTGTGGGGGAGGAGCAAGATGATGGTTGGTCACTAGGCCAGGGGACACTGAGTACCATCTCTGGTACATCTAGGGAGTAGCAGTGATAAACATGAACCTGTGTAATGTCCAGAGATAGTGAACAGGTAATGGGATATAAGGCTGCATGGAAAAGAACAGGTAAAGTGTGACATTTAGTTAGGTTTCTGGAGACCCAAAATGATGAGGAGTAACAGCAGATCTGAAATCTGAACATTCAGATAGTGATCAGAATAGAGAATGGTTTGACAGGACATGAAGGTTGGCATCTCTTGATCCAGCAGAGGATTCCACCTCTCAGTTACAGGTCAGGGAAAAGGACTCAGGCAGAGCTTCAGGATGCTAGAACCACATTGCAGCCACAGACCAACTGGGCAGTGTGGCAAGAATCCAGTTTCTAAAACTCTGGAATACTGGATAACAAATAGGCAAAGCAGAAGGGGACATGATCCAGCACTGAGACCCAAGCAGAAGGGCAGGGATAATAGGAGGGAGGTTGATGCTGAGCCAGCTCATTCCTGGGCTCTTAGTATGTTTTCTCCTTCAGCACCAGTATTATAGTTGAAATAATTGGTGGGTATAACTCAAAGGCAGGAGGATCTTGATCAGGGGTAAGGGGTTAAGAAGTGGGAGCCCCATGGTCCCTGACAAACTTTCCTCCTTGATGAGGCAATAGGAAGCTTAATCTGTATAAATCTAATATAGGAAGATTCAGGATAGCTGGAATATTTTCAACTCATACCTGGTAAAACCAGCTTGAATTATGTTGTTTGCTAGTAACTTAGAATTAATGAGTGAAGTTTTTAAATATTCTCAAGTTCTCTGTAGTTTTAGAGATCTTACTTGAAGTCTGTTTTGATATAAGTATAAAAAATTAAATTCTGAAGGATATGTTTATGTTTGACTTTCCAAGAAATAATTTATATAATAATTTATATAATATGTGCCCATTAAGAACTCTCTTCCCATTCTCCTCTCTCCCCCAAAACCTTTGGCAACCCTCATCTGTGTCTGGATTTGCCTACCCTGGATGTCTTACATCTACGGAATAACACAATAAATAAATAAATAAATAAATAAATAAATAAATAAATAAAGCCTGTGTGTATCAAGATAAAAAAGAAATAATTTATGTAAATATGAATGAGCAGCTTACTTATCTTTTTCACTCAGTAAATTCTGACCACAAGAAGCTACAAGCTAACATTATAAGCAAAGTATGTAAGAAAATACTTTTCCTGATATCTGGTCTATAAACCTGAGTCTATAAAAGTTTGATGACTGCTGTTTTTTTATGCTGGGAAACTGTGATTGGGACACATACGTTAAGTATTAATATGTGGGGAAGGTTGAGGTGTTTGATGACAGATGGAAGCAAAAGGTAGGAGAGGTCTGGAGAGGGAAGGGTACAGTGAGAGGGTGTGTGTGTATGTGTGTGTGTGTGGCCATAAAACAGCATGACTCATGGTGTATGTTGTAGTAGAAGTAATAACCAGGCAATGAATGGTTTCAGAAACATTCATTAGAAAATTAAATTTCCTCTTAAGGTAATATCCCATCAAGATTCTAAAAGGGGCTGCTCATAAATCACATCTTGAAGGGCTCCGACATAAGTACAAGAAAAAATAGCTCATTTAAAAATCATTGTTAAAAGAATTGTTCCAAGACATGAGTTTTTTATTTTTGATCTTTTTCTGTTACTTAAATAGAGAACAGAATTGTCTTTGTTCTGAAGGAAAATGGGCAATAGGCTTTCTGTTTGTGTGGTTCATACTTTATGTGTGCATCTACTATAATAGGAACAGATAATGTCTTTTAACAGTTCATGGAATGAATTAGTTTCTTTTCTACCAAAAACTAGCCTTATGGAAGCTGACAAAAGTCATTATATTATAATGATTTTTGGCTCAAGAAGATAATGATATCTTGGAAAAAGTGAAGGAGTGTGGCAGCGGAAGAAAGATGTCTGTGGCACCATAGACAAACTAAGGAGACGGTGCTTTTTAATTGCATGCTCATGGAATAGTGGTTTAAAATGTGCTGATGAGAAGCAGTGTCTGGAAGAGAGGGAATTTGAATTTCTGAATCATACGTTTTATAGCTTGGTTCAACTCGCAAACTTTTATTGAGCATCTACTCTGGAGCTCAAAGGCTCAAGTTTGATTCTTTTTTATTTTTTTTGATACCAGGCATTGAACCAGGGGTGCTTAACCATGGATCCACATCCCTAGCCCTTTTGTTGTTGTTGTTGTTGTTATTATTATTATTATTATTTTTAAATTTTGAGATAGGGTCTTACTAACTTGATTAGGGCTTCCCTAAGTTTCTGAGGCTGGCTTTGAACTTGTCATCCTTCTGCTTCAGCTTCCTGAGCTGCTGGGATTTATGGGTGTGCACCGACACACCTGGCACAAGTTTGATTCTTGGGTCTTACTGTTCTAATATTTTAATGTATGCCAAGTAATTTAGGATAGTGTTTGCAGCCCTGACACAGAAAGTCTATTGGATTAGAGATTGGGAATTGAAAGCTGCTCACACTATCTTAGCGGGCAAACAACCAACAATTTCGTTATTTTTCTTCTGATGTCAAGAAAATGTTTATTGAAAGGTTGTTGTGGGAACACAGAGGTGGAGCAAATAACCTTAGGGGGATAATCTTCTGGTATAAAATTCAGGAATGGCTTTCTGTAGGGAAGGGAAAATAATTTTTTCCAAAAGCTCGGAAACTAGGCACATTCATCTGGAGCTTTTCAAGCTTCTTTCATAGCTGGGCCTGACCCTGCATCTGGTTTCTTTTTAGACTTGGTAAAAACATGGTGGAGTTCATTTTAAGTTCTGATACTGTTCTCATTTACATTGCCCATATAGTGTCTAGCTGAATCTATTGGAACTAGAATAAACAGAATAGCCAACATTGATTCCATAGTATAGTGCTTGGGACTGTTGGACAAAATACTGGGTTAGGTTAGAAGAGTGCAATGCAGAGTGGAATGCAGAGTGCTTTCATGTGTGGGCCTGCTTCCTCTCAGCCTTAATAAAGCAGAACTAAGGAGAAGGGCTGTGAGGAATAACTGGTTAAAAACAAAAGAGAGAGAAAGACATTTTTAAGAACAGTGTATGAGAATTGTCTGTTAAGGTCATTCTGATGTTAGAATATTCTGTGATTCTCTGAACTGTGAAATTGGTGAACTGTTGAGCAATGTAAAGCTTTTGGATGTGCAGAAATGTGACTTCCTCAGAGGAGGGGAATTAGTGAGAAAAGAGAGGTGTCAGTCCAATTCGTGATTCCCTGGCCCTGCGTTGCCTCTTCCTGTATCTCATCCTGCTTGGGCTTTGGCCCTTGTCTTCATGTCATCTGCTGTTGCTGCACCAAGGACCGGGGCGTCCTGGGTATGGTAAAGCCATGGTGAATCCTTGCTGTTCCCTTAGTAGGCCCATAGCTCTCCATGCTCAGTTGCCCACCCCTCCACTGCAGCAAAAGCCCTGCAGGCCTTGCTGGGAAGGGAGGGCAGTGCAGGGTGATGGTTTTGGATTCACTGAACTTCCGCTGGAGTCAGGGAAGACAAGGAGTGCAGAGTTTTTGGCCCCATGCTGCCCTGGCATACTTCTTCTCCATTGCTGCTCTGATATCTTCCTCCACACTGGTTTATGGGACCCATCAAAATGGTCCTCCTGAGAATTTCAGAAGCTGGGCACCAGCCTCTGCCATTTGTGGATGCCCTTTTAGTCTATCAGAATTTCTGTCCACCCCCCTCTGACCTGTGCTTGTACACAGGTACACTCCCCACATCCCCCAAAACACACACCTTCAGTGACCCAGACGATGTCGAAACTCTAGGTCAGCACTTTGGTCCTTCCTTCTTCCTACCAGCCAACCAAATTTTTATCTCTTTTCCTTAGCCAGGGAAACTGCTCTCGCCTATTGTGCTATTATTGCCATACTCTGTGAGTAATTGCCATTTAAACACTCAATTCTACATGTTCCAAGCCAAGTGTTTTTGGGTCATCAGAACAAGACCATTTCTCTCTCAATAGAGAGTGTGAGTTTCGAGAAAATTGCTTCTGCTGACCTCATTTTTAATATTCTATTTGGAAAGTTAGAATAGAATAATAGTGTATTTGTTTTTGACTGACTCTCTCCCTGCAAAGTGGAAGTTGCCTCAGCTTTACTGGGTAGAGTACCAAAGTTAGTAAGAATGGAAAACAAATCAGATTATATTTCACAAATTCTAGCTTCTTCAATCTTATTGCCTAGATTTGGGTTGTTCTACCATGCACTTGTGTCACATCCCCAACATTGTGATAATGAGTCAGGCTAATTTCCATGTATATTTATAAACAGAATTGTCAGTTTTTCCAAGGTATGTTACAGGTGAGCTAATGATCATACAGAGGGGAATCTAATCAAAGTTTAGATTCTGATTCCTCTGCATCACTTGGATGTCTTTACAATTGATGTATACTTTCTGGAATTTTATCTCTAAAACAGGCATAATGACTCACTTCTGACAGTAAAGCCTGTTGTCTATGGAAGGCTAAATTCTATTATCAGAGATGTAAAATGAATAGAAATGGCTCTTAAAGTGACCCCTATTCAGTTTCCAAAATAGCAGGTCCTTGAGTAATCACCATTGTGAATTGTTGCTGATGGCTGCATAAGTGGGATTCTGTGGGGTGACAAGGACCACTTTAACAGGGATGATGTCAGGGTGGCTTTGATGCTTTCAACTACTTAACTTTCAGAGTGATCCAGAGCTGTCACTAAATTACTATGAAAAAGTCCTTCAATATCTTGTCCATGGGACCTTCAAGTATCAATGCCCAGTAATGATAAGACCTGCTTGACTGAGTTTTTCAAAGAATAAATTGTACATGCAAATACTGTAAACTTGAACTCTTATATGTTAAGTAATCACTATTAGTAATTTTAACTAATTCTCCTACTGTACTCTGTCTTCATATGTTATTCTTTCTTTTCAGTGCTTTGGGTTATTCCTATCTGTAAAGCTCAATTTTTAAATGAAGTCATCTTTTCTCAGAGTCCCAGCTGTTCAGTGTCATCTGTTATCCTAGTGCCTTTTCCATTGTTAAAGCCATGTCTTGGGACTCTTTGGTTCCTTTGGGTCTCTGATTGTTTCTGTGTTTTGAAAATGGAACACATATCCAAAAATGCTGCTTTTTTTGTGTTGGAGTTCATTCTGTGCTGCATGGCTTTGTTTTATTTCCTCTAGTTTTTTTGGACTTAGAGTTTGTTCTTATCATTTATAAATTGGTTTGAAAAAAGATTAATTTGCTCAGTGTTCAACATTTGAATCAAGTGCCAATATATGTGTGAAGCACAGTGGTGTGGTTGAGGAAGGATTACTCTGAGTGGAGGACACCAGGCTGCAGAGGTGTGTGGAGTCTGGGTGGTACCATTTCCCAGGGCTGGGGCTAAAAGATCTGGAGGGGTTGGGTGAGGGAGAATGGGGACAGAGGCTGGAGGCTACTGTTAGCTGTGCATGTTGGGAAAGTCTGAGGTGTTCAATATGTGGTGAGGCTTTCATTCCAGGTGGCAGATCTGGGTGTCATTAGCATCAAGATAATGATTGAAACCAAGGAAGTGAATGACAGAACACAGAGATGAATCCCTGTTTAACAATCACTTGCCATAATTGTTTTTCTAAGTGGGCATCCTAGTTGGGGCTCGGGGTGTATGTCTTGAAATAGTCATAGTGATTTTGAGGGCTTTCTGTGCTCAGTGTAATTGCAGGCTCTGTAGAAATTGAAGTTTTGGAAATTAATGATGATCATAAGCTAAGTTTTTCAACTTTGGTACTATTTACATTTTGAACCAGATAATTCTTTGTTATGAAGGCTGGCCTTTGCATATTGTAGGATGTGTAGCAGCATCCCCAGTCTCTATCCAATGATGTTAGTAGGACCCCTGCTGCCCCATAATCCTTCTCCCCAATTGTGGCAACCAAAAATGTCCAAAATCATTACTAAAGTCTTGTGGGCTGGATAATGCTGTCTGAACATGCTCTTTGAATTTGCATAAAGCATTTTTGAAGATTTACATTAGTTTTTTTGTTCCAGAAAAATACATTTAGGTCTGCAATTATCCTGACTCCCATTTAGGAAGCAGCTTACTCATCTTGGAGGTTCAATTGAGTCATTTTATAATATTAAAAAAATCATCTACTGTGCATGAAAGCATGGATAACTGCAAGTTTCAAATCAAATCTTGTTCTTTATATGTGTGTCATATATAAATGAAAGGGATGACTGAGAGACACTATACTCCAAATAATACAATAGTTTGTGGTTTTGATTCAGCCATTTCAAAGGAATCACAGTCTTTTCTTTTTTTTTAACATATCCAAGGTTTTATGGTAGACTATCCAAAAGAATTACCTGATACTACTCTTGGGGTAGAGGTAGAAGGGTGGGTTTCAAGTGAGAGCAACATGAGCCTTGTAATAGTAACTTGAGTATGTAAAGTGTCAAGCATAGGAGCTAGTGCTTAATATTTTAAACTTGCATTTTTGTTTATACTTAATAAAAAAGGAATATAAGATAGTAACTTAATGACTTGCCATAGAAGCTAAATGAAATTACAGCTTGCAAACCTCCTCTAAGAACTATTGAAGTTTTAAAGAAGTATTTGTAAGTCACAGCTCCTTGTACATGTATTTTTCTGAAATGATGCTACTAATTATTCTATTAGAATATCCTGGCAGTGCAGGGATTTGTCTGTTTTTATCCCTTTTCTTTCTTTATGTTCACCCTTCCCCCATGTTCTGGTACACAGTGAAGAGAGTGAGCTAGGTGGCAACCTCAGAGAACACTTAGCATCTTGTTTTCATTTGGCTGTGCTTCTTCTGTGACTGTTGCACTCCTGATGCTCTTCCTACCTACAGCCTGGTATTCCTGATTGTGGAAGAGCAAAGACTAGGGTTTAGACCATGGTGATAGTGCTTCTCCCTGATGAACCTTTACACCTGCCCTTTTCTACCTCCTCTCAAAAAACTGGCATAGTGTACCTTTTGCATGCTTCATGGAATTGTGACTGTGGGTCCAGCTCCAGTTTCAACCTTCATCTGTCAAATGGAGGAAGGAAAAGAAATGGAAACAGCCTTTGCTGTATGTATTTAGCTTACCGTGAGAGGCTAGGCCTGCCTTCTCATGTCTTGATCACAGCCCTTGTTTAAGACAACTGGAGGCTGGGGTTGTAGCTCAGTAAGTAGTAGAGCACTTACCTAGCATGTGTGAGGCACTGGGTTTGACTCTCAGCATCACATATAAATAAATAAAATAAAGGTTCATTGATAAATGGGGAATAAAAGAAAAACAACTTGGGGGAAAGAAGAATGAGAGAGAGAATTCCAGCCTTTTTTTTTTTTTTTTTTTTTTAATCCTGAATACCAAAGAAGTGGTATCTGGAGAACTGAGGAAGGTGGGGACCTTGCCTATGTTCTTCCTCTGTTGTCACTTGGTTAGAATGACTGAGTCCATTTTGGAACCAGAATCTACATTTTATCATTTAAGGTCGAATTGGGTTTGGGCTCATTTAGGTTCCTCCAGCACAGAGGAGATGCAGAGAACATAGTATTGTAGGTATGGGTCCCAACCACTGAGCATCTACTAGGGACAGTGATCATGGCACACTTAGTGCAGCTCCACGTGTTCTTGGGCCAGTCACTTAACCTCTCTGGTCCTGACTCCTCATCTGGAAAGCCCATGTAGGGCTGTGAAGATTTAATGTGATAAGCACAAAGTGCTCCAGAGTTATAACAGCAGTTATCATGGTTTAAATAGAGAATATATAGATTGTGTATTTGCTCTGGAATTAAGTGATAATTTTTAAAGAATTGTTCTTTTGGTTGTTCTGGGAGATTAGGGTTCTTATTTGGCTTCACTATTAAGTAGGTAGCATCCTTGGTTAAATCATTTAACTTTGTGGACTTTGGATTCCTTATTTTTAAAACTTTCGATTTGGCTGTTCAATGCCAAAGCTTTTTCTAGGCATGAAAATTGCATTTTTCATTTCCTATTTAAAAACCTAGGTATGTTTTTGTTAAAAATAAATCTATTAAGTAGCTTGAGTTCTGACAGATCTGCTTAATAGTCACAGGAATGTTAAGCTTTTCACAAATAATCCTGTGGTTTTTTGGATAAGTATGTGCAAATAGAACAAATTGCTTAATTGATATTTTATAATTTAATTATATCTTAAAGAGTCCTGGTCAAGGTTAGACACTGATACAACTTATTAACAATAACTGAGCATAGACTGAACACAGTCTGTCACAGGGATATGTGAAAAAGGTAAAATTTATTAAAATGTTATTTTTAACCAGTGCCCTTCATTTCCAAGCAGTCTGTTTGGGGGTGGGGGGAGTGCAAATCCTGGGTTCTTTCTGTGCTTAGAAAGTTCTCCTGCCACATGTTTATTGTATGAACCAAGGAAATTATATACAGTTAAGAGCTAGTAACTGCTACTCCAGGCCAAAATTTTTAAATATCCTTCATGCTTTATATTCTCACAGAAAACTACTTTTAGTGTCAGAAAGACTTTTTTCTTTTATGTATTTTTATTTGTGAGTGTTTGCAGTAGCCAACATCAACAGATGATTGATTCTCTAGAATATAATTTTTTAAGGTAGAGATGAGAGGAAATTATTAAACCTCAATATCATACTCAAAAAGTGCTTTTAATGTAAGCTGTGTACAGAGTTTTGATTGAGTTACTAATTTTTTGGACTTTGCTGCTACTAAGTAAAAGTCAGTGGGGACTTTATCATGTAAATATTTAAAAACTACTATAAACAAATAGAGAACATGAATCAATACAGAACTAAAACTCAATTTTGTGCCAAAATAATAGCTAATATTGTATAGAATGCATACTGTGAACATTATGTCAGGAGTTTTACATGCAATACTTCACTTAAACATTCCAGTACTACTACTAGGTGGGTATTATTGCTCCAATCTTAGAAGAAACTGAGGCTCAGACAGGTTAAGGAGTTGCCCATGTTCACAGAACTAATAAGCATGAGTTGGGAATGAGTCCAAGCTGTTCAATGCCAAAGTCCATGGTGAAGTTGCATTTTAAAATAAGAAAAATTTCCTTCATTGAACACTGATGTTTATTTTTGTCTGTGCCAAGATGTAGGAAATTCAATGGTTTTTGTAGAAATTCACACCCAAACAATGTTATTGCTGAGATCATTCAGATTATTTCTATCATTAACTTTTGATGATTAAAACTGTGTCAAGAACCAAACATGATTATAAACAATTTAAAGTGCCCTGATTCTTCACTCATTAGCATCTCATTTGTAAAACCACATTTTGACAAGGTTATTCGTTAAGAAGCTATTTTCATGAATTTTCTAAACTTAATTTTCTGAAGTTAATAGAAAATTTGAAAAACTTTAGATTATGTTTGAAAACACTGAATGAACTGTCTGCCTTATATAAAACTAGGGCAATAATGGCCACTATCTAAAATAGTTGCTTATTATTAGTAGTACTATTGTTATTTTGGTGGTGCTGGCAATTGAACCCAGGGATACCCTATCACTGAGCGATATCTCTTTTTAATTTTTTTTTTTTTAGGGGGGGTGAGTACCGGCAATTGAAGTGAGCCACATCCCCATCCCTGTTTTTATTTTTATTTAGAGACAGGGTCTCACTGATTTGCTTAGCACCTCACTTTTGCTGAGGCTGGCTTTGAACTTGCAGTCCTCCTGCCTCAGACTTCTGTGTTGCTGGGATTACAGGTGTGTGCCGCTGCGTCAGGCCTCTTTTTAATTTTGAGACAGGGTCTTGCTGAATTGCTGAGGCTGGCTCTAACTTGTGATCCTCCTGCTTCAGACTCCATAGTTGCTGGGTGTGCTCCTCTGTACCCAACTTTGCTGTTTGTTCTTGACAAGATAATATTTAAAATAATCTATATATAATTTCTTAACATTGAAACTTTACAAAGTATATATGAGATACTAAAGTAGTGATGCAAATGTAAATTATAAAAAATGCAAACTACTAAATCCTTGTCTCACACATGTAAACTAAAGTCATTAACATAGACTTCTTTATAAATTCCATTATAGTCTCACTTTCCTTCTCTTCCTTTTTCTCCTTCTTCATCCTTTCCCTTTGCCTGCACCATCCCCATCTCCATCATTACCTTGTCCAGGATTTCCCTTATGACTTCTGCATTAGAAGTTTAAGTGTAAGCAATGAAACTTACTCTGGCTAAGTTAGGTAAAGAAACAGTCTGTGTGGGGGTATCTTATTTGTAGTTGGAGTACCTGAACAATTAGACCTTGAAGAGCAGTACCAGAGCAGGCTAAGTGCTTAGAAGGGTTGTGTTTTTATATCTGTTACAATTCTACCTTATTCCCAACACCTTCTCTTTCAAGGCACCAACTCTTTTCACATGTCACAACTTTTAAATCTCATTCTTTTTAAGACTTAAAATAATTTCCTTCCTAATTTAAGTATTATAAAGTAATTTTTTATGTGAGTGATATTTTTAATTGTTTGTAAACTAATTTTTAAAGGTAATTCCAAAAGAAAATTTCCCCATATTGTTAGGTGAAAGCTTCATTGTTAGAATAATATCTTTGGACATTTTGAAGAGCAGTGCTATTTCAAAGTTAGTCTGATTACATTGTATATTTTTTTCTATATACTTTAAAAAATAAATTCAGTAATTTGGATTGTAAACTTTTTGGAAGGGAAGTCCAGGCTTGTCTGTGTTGATTTGTCCCATGCTGTTTTTTGCTAACAGTACATTGCAACTCTAGAAACTACAATGCAAAGAGAAAGAAGGCCATAATTAATTCATCGTGAAGATCTTATTAGTGTAGCAATTGCTGTTATTTTTTTCTCAAAATTTATTAAAAATAGACATCCTTGTACAATTTTCCAAAAATAAATCTTCCATGAAAAGGTTTTCATTCATTCCTTTGTTTCCATTGTTAGTGGCTTCTCCTTTCTTTTAAAATATTTCTTAATGTTATTGAAGAAAATATGAGGGTTGTAAAAATGTCAGATGTATCATGCTGGTTACTAAGGTTGTTTATGGACAACTGATAAGACAAAAAGCCAGGGCAGAAAGTTGACTTTTGGTTTCTGGTAGCATGCTGGCTGGCAGGGAAGTGATTTGCACCCTGATGAGATTTGCCTTTGTTTATTTCATCCTGAAGGCTGAAGTTCTATCATATGCTTATCTTTGAATTAACCCTTTGGGTCATCAGACTGTTAGTAAATAAGTTTAAGTCAATAAAATTCAAAGTTGGTAAAAATGTTTCATATATTAAACAATGATCCTGGTGAGGATCAAGTGGTAGAGTAAACATTTATTCCTTGACAAGAGTTAGCAGAAAAGCAAGAGTTCATGCATTCCTATCAGTGAAGCCTAAGATTAACACAGGCAGATTTAATGCTTTTCAACTTCATGTGATGACCTCTTAGGTTATAGATTCTTCCCAAACTCCTTCCTAGTTCTTTCTCCCAAGCTGTAGTTGGAGTGGATGTTGTTACGCCTCTAGCTATGGTTTACTTTATACGTATGCATTTTTTTTTTCCCTCAATATAAGTTCATTGCTATAAAATGTCCTAGGATAAGGGGTATTGTCTTGTCAGGGCAACTGGAAATGGAGAATGCTCAGTACTGCACAGAGCAAGAGCTCTAAATTCTGTTAGGCTATTTCCTGTCTACGTTCCTGGTAGCCTTACCTAACTCTTTGCCTCCTGAGTGCTTAATATAAAGGGTATATTAAAACATAGTAACTAACACAGTGTAGATGGTTTTCTCCTTTTGCATATTCCTCAAAAACTGAAACTTAGGGAGTGACAAATAGAATGTATTCATATGAATTTTGCTGATTTCATTCATTATACATCCTTTGACATTACTTTGGTTTATGGTTGTATATGACATATGCATTTGGAGTTTTTGCTTTTATTCTGTGCATATTTAAGTATCGTATTATTTAAATTTTATAAATTAGCCTTGAGAATTTTTTTCGGGAGGAAAAATTTTTGAAACTAATATATCAAGTTGAGAAACATTGGCCAAAGTCTTCTATAACTTCAAAGTACTGATTTCAACAGTTGGCCCAGTCAGTCAAACTCTCCTCTCTGTTGGCACTTGCCTTCTGGAGCCCTGTTAGGCCTGCCAAGGTTGCTCTACAACAAATTGGATGGTGATTTGAAGTTCACAGTTTTACACTGCACTCAGTAACCTTTGTTAAGTGCTTAGAATCTGTTAGAGCCCACAGGTAAAATTAGTGAATGCTTAAATCAAATGGGATTCAAATTTGATCAGGCATAGCAGTTTTTATTTGATGATCAAAGTTTGTATTATTTTTGTTTCCCAGGGTCATCCTTCCTTATAAAACCAATCTTCCAGGATTGGGATATAGTGCAGTGATAGAATGTTTGCCTACCATGCACAAGGTCCTGGGTTTGATTCTTAGCACTGCAAAGAAAAAAATAAAATAAAAACTAACTAAATAAAAACAACCTTTCAATATGTAAGTTTATGTCATAACACTTTGATGGTTATGATGATCATAATAATAACATGTCAGTGGCTACCACTTAGCATGTGCTCTCTAGGTGCTAGGCATGTCCTGTTGGAAGGAGTTGTTCTCATAGTAACTTGAAGTAGGCAATATTATCCCTACTTTACAGAAAAGTTAACTTACTTACTTACCTTAAGCCACACAACTGGTAAATAAAGAAGCTTGATTTTATTTTTAATTCAAGTCCTTTTGTACCAACCCCCAACTATGTGCATTTCACTCTGTACCGCCGTTATTTAAAAATCAATGCATGCATCTTAAAAGATGGACATATGTGTAGGGAACACTCTTCGAGAATTAGACTTCTCTTTAGAGTTCTTTATCTAAAAAATTATTATTATTTAAAAATAGATGCCAGATGCCTGATCTTGTTTTCTAGTTGACTTATCTTGTGGTTTTTAACAATAGTGCTGAAACAGTTCAGTATTGAAGGCATTGTAGATTTATTACTTTTATTAGTGTATTGTAATTATGCATAGTGGTGGCATTCATTGTGATATATTTTGTATATCCTTAATATAATGTAATTTGGTCAGTTTCTTTCCTTACTCCTTGTTCTTCCCCTCCCCGCCTCCCTCTTCCTGATTCCCATCTTCTGCTCTACAGGGTTCCGCGAGATCCCTTTCTTCCTTTTTTCCTCTCTAGCTTTCACATATGAAAAAATAATATGAACCTTGACTTTCTGAACCTGATTTACCTCACTTAGCATGCTGTTCTCTAGTTCCATCTCTTTTCCTTCAAATGACATCCTTATGTTCTTCTTTATGACTAAAACTCCATTGAGTATTACCACATTTTCTATATCCATTCATGTTTTGATGACACCTAGGCTGGTTCCATATTTGTATTTTGTGAATTATGCTGATGTAAAATTGTCTGTTAATATTACCAATCTCATTGTTTAATTTTATTCAAAGAGCTAACCTTTGGCATACTCCAGAGGGGATACAGGACTCTGGATGGATGCAGCTTACTGAGAATTTAAAGATTAATGTCTCTGTTGTCTTGTCTCCAGCCACTGATTCCTCTCCACTGCCTTGCTCAGTAAGCAGGGCAACTTGCTACTGCTCCAGGCCAGTGACAATATTATGGTTTCAGTGTTAGTCATGCAGAGCTAGTGAGATTCCGATTTGGAATTATGGTTGGCTTTCCTGGTGTAAAGTGATATGCTCCAGCATCATGGAGTGGTAGGACTATGGAGCAATAACATTGAAGGTTATGTTAAGATCCTACCCTCACAGAGGCTTCCTGGTTACACTTGAAGCTGTGGTTTCAAGTATATGAACTTTAAATAGTGTGGCTTAAAAAGCGTGAATAAGGTGTGTTTATGAACACAGCTACATGTCTTTGTGGACCAGGCTATTTTAATAGTAGGTCTGAGGAATGATTATCTTTCTGTAAGACAGAGATTTGTGAACAATTTTCTTGTAACTTATTAAGGATTCTGAGTAGCCAAAGGATAACAAAACTTTGGCATGTTTCTTTTAATTTATTGGAAATAATTGTGACATTCACTACTGTCAGAGCTAAAGAGGCAGCATATAATAGATTCAAAATAATCAATTTATATACTTAACAGAATAAACAATGTGGGTCAGCTTTTGCATTGCTGTGACCAAAATACCTGACAAGAACAATTCAGAGGAGTACAAGATTATTTGGGACTCATGGTTTTAGAGATCTCAGTCCATAGATGGCTGACTCCATTGTTCTGGGTCCAAGGTGAGGCAGCACATCATGGTAGAAGGTTCCAGCAGATGAAAGTTGCTCTACTCACGACAGGGTCAGGAAGGTGGGAAAGGGGCTGCAGGGGAAGATCCACCCTTCCAGGGCACACCCCCAGCGACCCACTTCCTCCAACCATACCCCACTGCCTTCAGTTACCACTCAGTCCATTCAAGCTGGGATGAACCAATTAGATTACAATCCAATCATTTCACTTCTGAACATTCTTCCATTAACGATATGTGATCGTTTTGGGGGATGCCTCACATCTAAACCACAACAATGAGTAAATGCCAAAACAAAATCTGAGTTTCACTTTTGAATATAGTTAAGATGTGTCAAGTGTGGGGGCAGGTGTCCCCTGGAAGGAGGACATAGTAGTGGTGATGTCCACACTAAGCCCACAACAGTCTGGGAAGAGAACCTTATGGTTCTGTCATCATGATTGGATCTTTGGGTTTTCCAGCCCCCTTTTTTTGTGGGTCCTGAAATAAACCTCTTTGTTTTCATGGTGCTTCCATAAAAACAGAAAAGAAAAAAAGAGAAAAAAATCATGTTTGTCTTTTATGTAACATTTGTGGAAAAAATTTTGATAAAATTATTAAAATCTTTTAATCAATAAAAATGCTTCTAATCTGTTGCAAATATTTGTGGTGCAGTATTTGAAACTGGAGATTGCTTTTCACTTTTCACTGGTGTGTAAGACATTGGAGGTCTCGTAGTAAGGATACTCAAGTGTTCTTAAGAAATACAATAATGTTACCAAGTGCGTTTCATGGAAGAGTTTCAGAGCTATAGAATGCTTTTTCTTGCATGTTTAAAATTCTAAATGCCATACTTTTCCACTTGTGATGTCATTTGGGAACATACAGCAGGATTACTGAACACTTCTAGTTACACATTATCTTGGATAGCTCATTGTTTTTGTGGGTTTTAGAAACTTGGTGAAACACTGGCTCAAATGTCTGTCTTTGGAAACACTGGGTATGATCTGTTAAATGTAACTTTACAACAAAATGGGTGTTTGTACTGGTAAATATCCACAAGATGTTGGGGAAGACCAGAATGGAAGTCTGCCTAATTCAGTGTGTAATTTTGTGGGTAAAGATAACATGGTGGAAAGTGCATTTTGATATTTGGAAAAAAAAAAAATCATTTTGCCAGAAAAATGTTTCCTTAAAGTATAGGTTGCAAGATCTTGGGTAGATTCCAGCCTGGAGACATGTTTTGCTTAACTTTCAAAGTATTGAAAGAAAAAAAAAATAAGTTTGACCCCCTAAGTCAGAGAATGTGTTCTCTGGATGTCCATACTACCCAATATTTGTTATTGCCTCAGTTATTTAGATTACTTCTCCTGGCCCTGAGACATTTGTTTTGTGACCTTGCTAAGTGAAAGCTATTTGCAGGCACTCTCTAATTTGTGTACCACATCCTTTAAGTTGCTGTCAGACTGGGAGGAGGAACCTCCTCTCCTTCCTTCTTGCTCCTCTTGGCTCCAGGCCAAGTTGTGGCAATAGCAGACCCTGGGTGGACATTGGGAAAGGGAAATGAAAGGAGAAGAGAAGGAAAGCCTGCCCATGTTTCTTCAGCCATGGTCCTGGGCTGTCAGAGGAACTGGTGGGGAGTCAGGGGAAGGCCTCCCAACCTCCTCCTATGGCTAGGGAAGGAGAAAAGAAACCTCTTACTTTCTCTAGGAGTTTTCTAGCATTCACATCATAGGCTGATTTATTCCCACTCATTCATTCAGCAAATATCTTTGAAAGCTGATAAATGTGGAAAAATATACAGGATTAGCAGAGAGCAATAAGGAAGTTATCACAGTAATAAGACATGGATCTAGCACCATCTTGCTTTTTAGTTTAGTGTAAAGATAACATGGTAGGAAGTTTTAGCCCCCATGTGAGACTCTCAGATCTCATCTATGTCCTTTCTCACCCAGGTTTATCATTTTCTTAGAATCTGTATTCCTGTTTCTTAGAGGTTAGGTCTTATTTTCTATTGAGAATTTAATGGTTGCTTAACACTTTCTTCTGGATTTTTAGTAGATCATTCTTGTAGGCTTTGCTTTTCCTCTGAATGAGCAGGATAATCTTCAGCATTTTGCTCCAATATGATTCCTTCACTTATCTGAGCAGAGTGATATCATTTTGTCCAGATTCCTTTGCCAGTAGCCAGAGTATGGGATTCATTCTCATTCTGTTCCCTGTTCCCAGCTGAAGGGTAGACCAAGCACCTCTGGGCCTGTTCCCCAGTATAGGAGATCTGCTTTGCAGGTAAGACCTCCTTCATGCCCAGCCCTCCACCTGCTTCTTGCCTTAGACTCAGAGACCTGCAGAGGTTAGGCAACTGAAACACAGCTATTGAAGCAGCACATAACCTATTGTAGCTATGAAAGATATTTAAATTAATGTTTCTGAAATCCTTTGCCCTTCTGAATGGAATTTGCTCATGACCCAATAATGGTATTTGGGTCTTTAGTTTGCAATCCTGACTATAAAACAAAATTTATTAAAATTTTTTGGACTTTTTTTTTTTTAAATTCATTTAACACATACAAACACTAACATATGGCTATTTTAAGCCAGGAATCCATTTTTTTGTGTCTTTTGGTTTCTTTCCTAAGAATAATGTATCTCAGAACTGGAATTCCTTTTTCCAGGGATCTGAACATTTAGTAGCTTTGGATAAATGTAATTCTGTAATATTTCTCAAGAGATTTATGCCAATTCATGCTACCTGTGGCAATTTAATGAAGGTTTTACTATACCTTTGCCAGAATTTAAATTTAAATTACTTTGTGACTTTAATGGGTAAAGTACTACTTCATTCTTATTTTAAATGTTACTATAAGTAATTATATAATAAATTATAAATAATGATAAATTGTAACAAAATTATTAGTAATAGAAGGTTTGCTAATACCATTAGCAGTGGTATTTTCTCTCTTATTGTAATTATTTTATTCATAAAAGGATATAGCCAAGTAACAAACTTCTTATGATAAAGTAAGTCAATGAGTGCAAAATTTTCTGAACTGCTCCTCAAGGACAAAAGGAGACATTGCCACAATCTCACATTTTACAGGTTTCTCTACGTTCACTTTCTGTGGTATGTGTGTATATATATATATATTTTCTCTTTTTTTGCAGTGCTGGGAATTGAACCCAGGGTCTTTGTGCTTGCAAGGCAGGCACTCTACCAACTGAGCTATATCCCCACTTTCTGTGTTATAATGGACAGAATCACCTTACTCTGTTAGTCTTTGTGTATACAAACATTGCGGAAGAGGGCTGGGATGTAGCTCAGGGTGAAGCATTTGCCCTGATGTGCTCCAGCGCTTGGGCTCCATCCCCAGTGCCACAAAACAAACAAACAAGACAAAAGATTGCAGAATAAAAAGCTGTAAATCAAATAGGAATAGATTTTTGATGTTTTTGTGGTTTACAAAGAGATAACATTTCAGACTTTTATCCTTTGGGGGGAAAAAAAGCAAAGGACTTCAATCTAGATATAAATTGATTTTTAAATATTGAAATTTAAATATTGAATTGTTTTTCTGGACAGCTACCATTGTATCTTCTCAGTACTGTTCTTGTAGTAGTGAGATCTCATACTATAATTCTTTTTTTATGTGTGAGGTTTATTGGGAATTGAACTCAGGGGCACTCAACCACCAAGACACATCCCAGCCCTTTGTTGTATTTTATTTAAAGACAGGGTCTCATTGAGTTGCTTAGTGCTTTGCTTTTGCTGAGGCTGGCTTTGAACACATGATCCTCCTGCCTCAGCCTTCTGAGCTGCTGGTATTACAGGCATGTGCTACTGTGCCCGGCTTGATAATGTAATTCTGGACCTTGAGATTTCTGTGTCTTTTTGTCCTTCACTTTCTTGATCAAATAATCAAGGAATGTTTTATGAATATTACTAGTTCTGTTATAGGGATTCTTTTCTTTGAATTCACCTGCCATATAAATAATTTCCCTCCATGATCTTGGTTTTAATGAAAGTATGAAATTTATGCACTTAACTTTCTGTGCCATCTTAGTTATGTACACTCAATGTGTAAATTTTGCTGAAACATTCTTTGAGTTTCGCTATAATATTTTTTTGAGGGCTGGGGATATAGCTCAGTTGGTAGAGTGCCTGCGTCACAAGCACAAGGCCCTGGGTTCAATCCCCAGCACCACAAAAAAAAAATTTTTTTTTGAGTCACATCCAAAAAAGACCCAAAAGGGTTTTAGGCTTGCCCATGCGTTATGAACTACACATGATTTCTGTTTTGTAATGGAGTAAAAATTCATTTATTCCAACAAAATTGGACTAGGTTTTAGGAAATAAAACCATTTATCCATGGTGATACAGAAGTGTAGCTGTGTTTATACTTTTGATCATTCCTTGGAGAAGTATTACCTTGGTAGACAACCAGCTGGCTTTAGGGAAAATTATACCCTTGATACGTGCTTAAAACAGCAGTGTAAAATGTAACTGGCTGACAATCTTGGTTTTAGTTAGGGGCACTTTCTTATTATTCATGCTAAGCTGGGAGTGCAAGGAATGATGTCAGTGTCTACCCGTTAGCACTCCTGCGGAGGCCAGACGTAGTGTTTCCCCCTGTTGTCAACACTTGGGAAAAGTTTGCCAAATGGACTTATGAATTACAAAGGAGAAGTTATTAGTAATTGTTATTTGTTTTAAGAAAAGAAAAATTTACTTTTTCAACATTTCTTATGAAAAGAACAAAGGAATTGAAATTTTAAATTCTATCAAAATTTACTTTTAACATAGAACTTGATTTTTTTTAAAACTGAAACTTGACCTTTTTGTTATTATTATTAAAAACAATCTTTAAGTCTTTTTCTTTCTTTTTTGGTAATGCTTTGCTCTAGGGCATTGTGGCAACTCAAATTATAACCCTTTAGGGACCTGAGTTAACTCATTGTTTTTCCCTAGTATTAACTTATATGAGTGGTGAAAGACATTGTTTTTGATAATGAGCTGGTGACCTTTTGAAATTTTTACATTAAAAATGTATTGAGAAATTGCATATATTCTAAAATAAGATGACAAAAGTGATGTTCTGGTTTATACTAATGTTCCAAACCTTTTTAGTTGGCATTCTTTATCTCCTAATGGATGGCAATGTGTGGAGCAAAGAGCTGAGACTCAGAAGGCTCTGTCCTGTGTAGTTGGACTGCATTGTTGCCCCAGGCAGAGGACTGCAGGTGCCACTACTCTTCGTAAGTTATCAGTGGAAACCTTTCAGGAGAGGAGTGCTATCTTGGATAGTTAATCTGGGAAAGGATCCATGATGTTGGGGAAAATTTTCCTCGTGTTTGTTTCAAAATGGAGGATGGTGAAGAAATCAGAATGTGATGCTTTTAAGGAAAGAGGACATGGTGAACAATTGAGATTTTGGTTATCTATTTTTCTGTATGGAAAGTCATATTCTGAAAGAATTTTATTTTCAATCCCAAAGAGACTCATTTAAGAAATTCATTATATGAAGCTCTTTTAAAGCACTATCCATATCAACAGTGAAAGATCAAGTAGGCTAATTAAAAAAATAGGCAAAGGACTTTGATAGAAGATATACAAATAACCAGTAAGCACTTGAAAAGATGTTCAACACCTATAATTATTGACATGTTCAACACCTTATATTCATTAGGATGGCTCTTATCAAAAACACAAAATAACGGATGTTGGGGAAAATATGGAGAGTTGAAACTCTTTTGCATTGCTGAAAGGTTTGTAAAATAGTTACCGTCATTGTGGAAAACAGGGTTATTCCTTGAAAAATTAAACAAGATTGTGGTATGACCCAGCAATTCCACTTCTGTATATATAACCAAAAACAGTGAAAGCAGGAACTCTAGTAGCTATTTGTACATCCATGTTCATAGCAGCATTCTTTGCAATAACCAAAAGGTGAAAGGAACCCAAGCGTCCACTGGCACATAAGTGGATAATACACATACAACAGGATATCATTCACCCTTGAAGAGGGATGATTGTGACCAATGTTGCAACATGAATGAACCTTGAAAACATCATATGGTGAAATAGACCAGTCACAAAAGGACATGTATTATATGATTCCATTGCATGAAGTTCCTCAAGACAGCAAGTCCACTTGTGCCTGGAGGTCAAAGAAGCGGGAATGAGGAACTATTGCTAATGAGCTCACAGTGTCAGCTGGAGATAAATGGGGATGTTCATACAATAACTACAGAACTGGTTACAGTTGAAATGGCAAAACAAACACAAAAACTATCCATGCTGATTTTCAGTCAGCCTATAATCATAACCTGAATGCCAAAGTAGGCACAATACATAGTGAAACCATGGTAGCAAGGGAACTTATCTTCAATGAGATAAAATTGCCTGAATTAATTAATAATGAATATCATGGGATGATACTGCCATTGATCTTTACTGTTGAGTCAGGTTCTAAGTTCAATAAATACTATGGAGTAGCTTTTGACTCTTATATTCCCACTTTTTCATTTCCTAGAAGAGTAGCAGCATGCTTAGAGTAAGGCTTCAGTTAGTACTTCCAAGTGCTTCCTACCATTACCAGCTCCAAAGAAAAAAACAGAGGAACGGGGTGGTTCTAAGAATAGAAGATGGTACGATGCAACTGTGCTTCAGAAGTGCAACTTGGCCTTTTAAATAGTCCTTATTAACAGTTTCCTAAAATTCTCTGACTTCAGAGCCAACAGAATTATTATCTAAACGGCATGTTATAATTTCCTGTCTTCATTGAAAGAGACTGACTGAGCTAAGGTAGGAGAGTGGGTACGAGTTTATGGAAATATTTTTAAACCTTGCCAAAAAAAAAATGATAGGAAAGTGCTAAGAATGTAGAATGAAAAAGAACTTAAGAAGTTGCTACTTCCATCTCTGAAAAATTGTTTTGGCAGAGAAAAATGATGATGTCACCTAGAAGTGGTGGTTACTTTTTGATGTTTAAGTTTAGAAGCCAGATAAACAAAACAAAAACTTGAAAAACACTTTTACTTACATATTTACACATGCCTAACTATAAATCTAGTTAATGTTCAATAGTCCAGTACAAAACCTTTATCATCATGGTGACCTTTTGTCAACAGGAAAAGAAAATTAATGTTCAATACTAACCCTATGCTCATGGATTTATTACAATCATGCATTTAAAGAAAGGAACCGAAAAACAGAAACATGCTGGGTTCACACCTATAATCCCAGCAATTTGGGAGGCTGACGCAGGAGGTTCTCAAGTTCATAGCTGGCCTCAGCAACTTAGCAAGGATCTAAGCAACTTAGTGAGACCCTTTCTCAAAATTAAAAAAATAAAATAAAGAGGGCTAGGAATGTGACTCAGTGGTTGAGTACCCCTCAGTGGTTAAGCATTCAATCTCTGGTACCAAAAAAGAAGAAAGAAAAAAGAAACCAATCTGGAGTAGGGAAAACAGTTGGAAAGAGCCCATGGTGGTCCTATCAGATTCAGAACTACTAGAGCTTAGATTTTAGGACTTCCCTTTCATTGCCCTTCGGAGCATTGTTGGTGCCCCCCAATGGATTAAAGGCATCAGACACTTGGAGGCTAGAGGGTGGTTGGTTCACCGTGTCTAGCTGCTGCTGTTGCTGCTCTTTCTGTTTCTCTTTCTTTTCTTTCTCCTCCTCCTTCCTTCTTCAGTCAATATAAACAACATTTTTTAAGCATCCACATTCACAACTATGTACTATATATTCTAGTTAGGGACAGAATATCACCCAAAACTAAGGAACAAATAAAAAGAGATGCTGGAATGGGGATGTAGCTCAGCCATAGAACTTGCCTAGCATACAGAAGGCCCTGGGTTCTATCCCCAGCACTGCAAAAGCAAAAAAACTTCGGTACTTTTTGGACTGCTTATTGTTTAATATTATATGTAACATCTTGTCCAAAAATAACAATAAAATGAGTATAATTGACTCAATTAAATATATATGTTGTATGCTATTTTCTGTAATAAAAACACAACACGGTCTTCTAACTTATATTTAGAGTATGACTGGAGGGCATAGTAAAACACATCTATACCAGATATCTTGGCCAGTAAACACTTGTGCTCTTAAGAGAGGTACAGCAGTGTGTACTGCCTGACTCTGTTCTGTGAGCCTTGCCCTTGAAGCCTGTTTTAGGGTTCATAGAACATCCTTGCATCGTCAGCTACCTTGAATTCTATTAGGAAATGTAGAGAATCTGGTAAGAAAAAGAGGGAACTGTCCTGGGTGCTTTTAGAATAAGGGAAGCCCAGCTTGTTAGGAGGGTAGGAAGGATGGGGTTGTATGAGATGGTCTTGAGGGAGGGATAGAATATCTGCTAATTTAGGGAAGGAAGTCAAGGGAGGAAGAATGTGGATCATATTCAGAGTAGCCAGGGACCTGACATGTCTGGAGTGTAGAAGGATTGTTAGGACACCAGCTGCAAAGGTAAGGTTGATTGGCAGGAGCATGTTTATCTGAAGTATTTTGAAGTAGCTTTCAGAAGGATGATTACTTTTAACTTCACAAAAGTGGATTTTCTTAGGTGCTTCAGTATTTCAGCCATGATACACAAGTCATCAAGTAAAGAGTCATTTAAATGAGGATGTCTGAAAATTTCCCGAACATTTCCTTTTTGGGGTCAGTGTTATTTGTTTGTTCTTGGGCTCTTCACATTCAGTTCTCTCTGTGCTCTGCTTGCTCCCTTACATATTTTTTCCACATGGGTGATAAAGCCCTGAGGATTTAGTTTTTCTCAGTTTACACTTTCCTACAATATTAAAATATTTGTAACTCCATCACTAACATGCTTGCCAAAATGGACTTTTCAGGACTTTCTCTGGAGCCCATGGCTGTTCCTTCTCTTGAGCACTGGTATTTCTCCAGTGGAGTTTGAGCCAGTGGTCCAGTCATGTGTGCAGGTCATGCTGGTTACTAGTGGTCACTGGGCAGCTATGAACACATTTGTTAGCCTGTGATTAATGGTGAGGTTCTTCTGGCTAACTTGTCAGATGCATTTGGCTACTAAACCTGAAAATGCCTCAAAACTTTTTCTAATTCATTTGCATTGATATTTGAAACTCAACAATATCCTCCCCTTAATAATTCAAGATTGTATCATTACTGATTAATATGTTCTTGATTAATGAAACATATGTGTTAGGATTTTATCCTTTGTTGTGCTTAAATGTATGTTTTGCATACACAAGGAACGGGTAAAGACCAGCTTTGATGTTTCATTTGCTTTTCATTTGCTTTATATTCAGATAGAAAACGTTAAAAGGGCTATAAATTACTATCCAAAGTGTTGTTTTCTTACTTTATCTTATCAGGAGTCAGAATAGACTGGTGAACTCAGGATGGTAAGATGACATTGTCTGTAGGGAGAAAGTCTTTTATAGATTTTGAGTAAGAAATAATACACACATTGCTGTTTGAATGTCACTGTTGCATTTTCAGTCATATGCAAGCCTAATGGTCTGCCTGTCTGTATCATTTTCTCCTGAGATGACAGCTTAATAGTTTTCCTGGTTGAATTGTGTTAAAACCTTTAAAGGCTACATTCACTAAAACATATGTCCAACATTTGGGCAGCCAAAGTCTGTGCAGTCATTTGAATGGAGTACAACTTATGTGTGTATAACCACAGGTATCTCAGTGTTAAAGCTACATTGGCACACATGTATTGAAATGTCACACAGTACCCATAAATGTGTATGATTTTTATGTTTTCATTTCTTAGTTAAAAACAATAAAAAGCTACATTAACGTGTCATTACTTTGGAGTCTTATTTCATAATTGGTACATTTCATAATTGAATTTAGTACATTCTGCAGTGTACTAAAGTCTGATTTTTCACTGTCTTAAAAATATTTTGTAACTAAAAATAAAAATAAATTCAAGAACCAATCCAAAACAAACAACAACAACAACAACAACAAGAAAAAATGATTTTACCAAGAAAGAAATAGCATAAATAAATTTTAAAAGATG
Organism: Glaucomys volans; assembly: GCA_020662805.1. NCBI lineage: Eukaryota > Metazoa > Chordata > Mammalia > Rodentia > Sciuridae > Glaucomys > Glaucomys volans. The sequence continues at coordinate 32,147 of JAJEJO010005070.1, read as the reverse complement.
CCATGGATAATATAGTCAAGCAATTTGGCCCAGTAGATTTTGTTCTAATTGACTTTCTGAAGTGCCATGGCTCATGGTACTGTGCTGGACATCCTTCACTGGCAGCTTGAATTTACCTGCACTAATGAAAATAGGAATGTAGAGAATGGACCACAGGGAGAAGTCCTGGAGTAGCCAAGTGAGGTGGAGCTGTCTTCAGTGTTCCACCAGCAGGGGTCGCCATGCCACGTCTATTGTTGACAGAGTTGTGTACTCAGTTGGGGTTTTGTTTGCTTCCCTGTGTTAGGATGCTACTGATGCTGAGTGGAAAAAATAACCGCTTGGAATGCTGAGGAAACTCAGCCTTTCAGAACTATAAAGTTTTTTTGACAGATCTTCAAAGTCCCTCCAGAAAACAAAGTCTTTTTGTGTTGGGGTAGAAGTCATAGAGAACAGTTACTCACAGTCCTCATCTTTAATTGGTCTAGCTTTTCTGGTGCCATTTGTCACTTCTAGCTCATTGGTGCACCATCTGCTGTAGGCCAGAGTCCAGGAGCAGTTCTTAGTGGTAAAAAGTTGGAGAAGCAGATATTGGAAAATCTAGTCTTATGTGATCTTTCCTGGCTTTGATTGGTTCAGCTTCCATATTGAAAAGTTATTTAAATACTTTTAATTTCTTTTTCAAGTGGAGAAATACATTTATCTCAGAAGAAAAGCTGAAAACTTTAAAAATTATTGTCTTCCCAAAAAAAGAACCTTAAAATATATTAATATTTATATCTATATTTATTTTTTAAAAGTTAATAACAGTTTCCATTGTAAAACACCATATTAATTTTTACTAAGTTATCAAAATACTAAATTTGGTTAGAAAATTTTCCTGGCAGTTATTTTACCTAGAGGTATAAAGATTAAAAAGTCTGTTATAGTTGACAAAAATACCTAAACGGAACATCTAATTGAATCACAAACAGAGTAATTGAGAGAGTAATATTCTTTTCAGTTTTATAAATTTGTAATGGTCTCAATGTTAATAAAGAATTAATTTCCATAATAGGGTAGAAAAGCAATATTTAGGAATTTTAGTGAATTTAAGAATGATAAACAGAATTTTTATTACACCTCATAGAATTAAAGAACTCTATTTAGACAGTTCAAGTTATGCTAATTTGAGAGTATGACTGCAAATAACCAGTTTTACTTCTAAATTATAACATTTTGAAAAATTTGACCAAACTTTGTTTTATACATTTTAATACTTTTCAGAGAAGGGAAATTATTTGAGAAACAAAACAAAACAAAACTTAAGTGTTTTCCAGTTTAAAAGAAGCAGTGAATAGAAACCTGCTGAGCTGAGAGCAGGGCACAGAGCAGTCTCCGTGACAGTCAGTGATGATCATAATCACTTCTGACGCTTCTCACACACTGTCTTTTTTACTTGTTTGTGTACTGTGATGATTTCCAAAAATTCAAAGTGCGACTGCTTTGCGTCTTTTCTTCCCTTCTGGTTCTCGGTGTTTCAGAGATTTCTGGAGCTCCTTCAAATCTGCCAGCCTGACTGCTCACCTGAGGCACTGGTTCTGTGTGATGCACGTTCTGAAGTGTCCCAGAGTTTGGCCTTCTCTCAAGTTAGTGGTGGAGTTGTTGTTTTGTCCATTGGCTTGAGGTTTAAGTGGGGAGCTGTTTATGATCCTGACATGTAGCAGATCACACAGAAAAGACTGGCTCCCTGGCTTTTTAGTGCTGGAATATGGGACATGAGGATTTCCTTGTTTCTGAAGCTCATCCTAAGGGAACAATAAAAAAAAAAAAATCATTCTCTTTCTCTATATGATCATGACTATAACTTAACATATGTTTGTTGCTGTAAATATTCATTCAAAGACTTTTTTAAGGTTTAGACTGCTGGGAATACTTTTAATCATCTAAAAATACATAAAGTAAAAAGTGAAATAGCCTGTTTGCACTCATCTGGCACTATCTTTCTTTAGTAGAAACTGTTTTGAATAATTTGGAATGAAACTTTGCAGATATTTACACATGTAACTCAGTATACATACTGAAAAGATATGTTTCTTAGTGTCCTCACTGTTGTAATACTTTTTTACAAACTGAGATTATATTATCCTGCAACTTCTTGTTTTACCAGTTGATATTAAGGGAATCTCTCCACATCCTCAGTCTTTTTCATGACTGCATAATACCGTACTGCTTTGATGTGTCTTGGTCTACTTAGGCATTTCCCTGCCGAAGGACACTCAGATTCCAGATTTCATCCACATAGATGTCATGTTGCATGTATCCCAAATGTAGGAAACTTTTGTCCTGGAGCATCTATACTTAGTTCCTGCTTTACTCTACAGGCTGTGGGAAGTAGGCCTTGTTGCTTGTTGATACTCAGGGATCTTTTAAAATGTTGTCATTTGATCTTGGATATGCCTGAGCTTAGGTAAAAAGGACCAGTTCATTGTGTGGACTTTTAGGATAAGAGCAGCATTTTTACAGAAGTTTCTTATTTCTACCTGCTAGAAACTTAAGATGTAACATTTGGATGGATATTGGCTATGTTATCCTTTTGTGTTGGCAGAGATCTCAGTTTCAAAACTTTAAGAAAGTTGACTGTCATATCTGTTTTTTTTAAAATTGATTAATCTTAAAGGCAAATCATCTTTTAGAGAATGCTTTGAAGACATATGTTTTTTCTTAATATTTCTATCCAAGTATGTTGAGATTTAATTTGTGACCTTTGCAAATGGGGTAATTATTCAGTCATAAAAAGCTAAATACTGATACTCCAAGGTTAGTATTTCATTGGAGGTGGAGTGGAATTCATTAAGGGTGTTCATAAAATTTTATGATCCTGTCACTATTTACTTAGTAGATACGGTAACTTATTTTTGTCATGGCTACTGGCCATATCTTCAGGTTTAACATCTGCTGGCTGAAACTGCTGCATATTCTAAATTCTAAACTATAGTTGCCTAGAATCGATGAAATCTTTTATTTTAGTTACATAGTTTTGCTTAGGAGATTTTATTTCACATTCACAAAATAATAACATAGATATTAAGAAAGGTGATAACAAATTGTCTGAAGTCTATAGATAAAATCTCCACTTCTCTGTGGTAAGCTGGTAATTGTTTAATGTATTTTAAGCAGTAAGTTTCTGTTGGTGTTAATAGTTTCCCTCACAACACAGTTGGCATCCTACTATGATATCATAGCTCTACTTTCTGATTTATTAATGTCCAGAGTATATTGTGCACAGTGTGAGTAACCACATTGAACAACTAAGAATATATATTTTGTGACCTTTTTTTATATTGGAACAGTGGCCATTATGCAGATTTTACTGCACATTAATGAAGAGAGTCAAACCTTTTTACTTTCGTAGTAATTTCTTATTGCTAAGTTTCCATGAGTCTTATTAGACTTTTTCCTTTGCTCCAAGTTTTTTGTGCCATTTTTGCATTTTTTCCACATAATATATCCAAAGACTATTGTTATTTATATGCAAATATATGCCACCTCGTATTACTTTTATTCTTAAAGTAATGTGAAGAAAAATTGATACTAAGATATGAACATGTGGAATAGTATTTGCATTTATAACACAAAAATATCCTATAGTAGACATGTATTTTAAATTGCATACTACATAGAATTACAAATCTCATTTTTCTTTTGTACTGGGATTATAAACTATATTGAAAAATTTTTAACAGTACAGAAATCTGAAGGTCATCCAGCCAAAAGGGAGTTGTAACTTATTAGACATAAAATTGCCTTACTGATTTTTATATAATTTATTGAACTTAAATTTATTCTTATTATTGAACTAAAACTACCATCATATACTTGAAAGATGTATTTGCTTCAACATCAGGTTTTCCTTTTCTCTTTCAGTCTGTGATCAAAACAGGGCGACTGCTAATCAGTCATGAGGCTCCCTTGACGGGCGGCTTTGCATCAGAGATCAGCTCTACAGTTCAGGTAGAGTAACTTGTTGGCACTGATTTTAACATTTCTGCAGTGGTACATGCTTATTCCAGAAGGAAAGGAAGTACTTATCATAGTATATAAAAATGTGCACTTTTTAGAAGTGTACATTTTCCATTCTTACTGTGCTATCCTTTAGTTAATGGTATAATTATATCTTCTAGAAAATAAATTTTAAATTTAAAAAATAAAAAGAAATTCTTTATGAGAAGAAGAAAGTTTGAAATGAGTTTAATGAAGTAACATCCATTACACTTTAAATTTTAAAAATTTTAAGCGGATAATTCTCTTTTAATAAAGTTTAAGGTTGTTTGAAATGGGTTGATTATGAAATTGATCTTAGATTTTCTTAGCCTTCACCTTCCAAAAGTGAATCCACCAAAAGTCAATAATTTAAATTCAATAAATAATTAAGAAATAATTTATTAGTTTAATAATCAAATTGTTATGTTATCAGCAATGCTTTAGAAATGGTTTAAAAAACTTACTCTTTTTATTAAATGTTCCCTTAAGTTGCTGCATATCAGAAAAATATCCTGTTTACCTCTTTTTGAAGGATTTTCACTTAAAACTTTTGTTCACATTTGTATCATAGATATGCATAACATAATTTAAAGAAGTTTTATTTTTCCTGATTTTTTTAAACTAAAAACTTATATTTTGAATGTAAAGTATATGCATTTTAAATTCAGAATATTTTGCAGCTTGCAAACATTTTTCTTGCCTTTACTGGTCTTAAGATACTTTAATTATTAAGATACATACAAGTAGAGAATTCCTTTAAGAGTGTGTGGATTAATAACTTGGTATGAAAGTATGATAGACAAGGAATGTTAAGAATTTATTTTTAAACCTTTAATAGTGATTTTTACCAGTAAGATATTTTTTAGTGCTAATTATACAATTGCATTTCTTTTTAAATAAGATGAAACAAATTTAAGCCTAAATATTTCCAAAGTTAGTTCAAAATAATCTACAGTTACATTCAATAAAAAAATTTTACTGTTACTTTTGTAGGATATGTAGTCATTAACAACATTAAGAAAAGCAAACATTTGAGTATTATAGATGTGTTTTTCTGTTTAATTAATATCATTGAAATGCTGCAAGTAACTGGTATTTATTGTATACTTTATTCATTGAGTACCCTAATATACTAAATTTGTAAAAAATGAGAGTTGCAGGAATAAAATCACTATAATACCAAGATGTTATTTCCAGCTAGAGGCAAAGCTGGAAAAAGAAATGAGATTTTCTGACTTTTAGTTAGTATGTGGTGTACTGAACCATTTAAAATCATAATGACTGTTGCTCATAGAAACTTTGATACCCCTGCTTGATTTTGGCCATTGACTGCTTATTGTTATATTGAAAGTTTCATTTGCATATAATTGTATAGGGAAAACCAGTAGGACACAGTTAGAATTAGAGATTATAACTCCTCCTGAAGTTTGCTTTCTCTAAGTATGCTTTTAAAATTTGATCTCCATAAATTATTGGTAGGCTGCAGTAGAATATAATATATTTTTCAGACTGCAAAGGATTTGAACGATGATCTAATCTAGTGTCTCTTGGTTTTGAATAGTATGTAGACTCCTATTTATGGAAAAATGTCTCTCAGGCCCCAAGAATATATTAGTGAATCCCTGTTTGAGAAAGAGTGTATTGAGTTAAACATAGTCACTATTGCTCACTAACACCAAAAGTCACAAATACAATATCAAAATTAGTTACTGAAACTATGTGACAATAATTGGGGGTAAAAGTTTTCAGTGAAATTATCCAGAATATAATCATATTTATATTATACAAAGATGCCAAAGCAAGGCATCTTATAACCCTCTTAGACTCCCAAAAATATGTTCATAGGTGTTCAAATGTCCGCAGTCTGTAGTTTGAAAGATACTGATCTAAATCTGCTGTATTCCTTTTACAGATGAGTGTTTATCATCCAAAGTGCTTATGACTTATCCAGTTTATAAAGACAGGGAAGATCTGGAAGTAGTACAGGAATCCTGAGTAAATGTTAAGTGTGTGCATATGCATTTTTTATTCAAAGTCCTCTGTCCCCCAAGAGGAAGATAGAAATTTTGGATTCATTGTAAAGTGCTGTGCTTTTCATGGTAAAATCATTCAACCAGTAAACCAGAAAATGAATTAGGCAATACTGTAACATTTGTAGGGAGATCTGCATTTAATATTTTGGGTAATTAGAATTTTGATTTATTAATATGCAGGTGAATTTGAAAATGTCCACAGTTGTTTTTGTTTAATTCAGATTTTATTTGTACAAATGGAGAGTGCAGGAAATGAATTTTAATCCATCCTAGTGAGCCTGATATGTCTGCCTTTGTGACTTTTATCTGTTGATAAAGAAAATTTTAAAAAAAGAAAACTAGACATGTGAAAAAATTTTTTCTTCTTCTTCAGTAGTAATGTTTCTATGTAATTTTGAGTGATCTGAATAGCGAAATCTACTTTTCAGTAATCGTTCAATGCACATATGCACATACTCAACTCCATGCAATGTAATGTATGCAGCATCTTCTCCAGGGCCTTGTTCTGTATTGTAAGAGATACTTATATCAAATTACCAGTGCTTGGGTTGTTTAAACTGAAGTCACTTAAGTGTGAGGTGCAGTTGCTGTCACCACTTGGAATGATTGATATTTCTGTATTTCTTTTGGTTGTGTATACTTTATAATGTTAGAAAAGATAAAACAGTTAATATATTGAAAGCTAACTTTCTGGTATGGCAGGAAAAATGTACACAGAATGTGTATTATTGTCTTGGAAAAGGAGCTTGAAATTATGGATGAGAATGATACATAAATTCAAGTATGATTGATTAAAACATTGAGTTATTCTTATTTTATCAATGAATCTGAATTTTATGTGAAACTGAGTAAAAAGATTATTTTTTGTTGTTTTGCTCCACAGGCACTATTTTGTGAAAGAAATCTGATAGCTTTTTAAAAGCTCCTGATTAAAACTGCAAAATTGCTCTTAAAATGACCTTTTAAAAGAATGATTAGAATGATTATTAATGATAAAATTACTTTTTAAAAATACATTAAAATTTGAGAATGCCTGAAAATCCAAAATATTATTTAATTCAAAATTTAAGTCACTGCCCACATTTAATAAATATTACAGAAATACAGCACTACAGAGAATATCCATTTGAGTTTATAATTGGTATTTTTAGATAGAAAATTTACGATGTGCTACCTAAAATTAAATATCAAAGGAACATTTTTATAGTGTTATTGTGTTATTGGCATTACTATTAAAGGTTATTTTTAACAATACAGATAAAATATGAAAAGAATGAATATAAAATGTAGTCATAATTTATTTACATAACTCTTTAATTTACAGCAGATGGCTCTTCCATCAGACAAAGAGTGCAGTGTCCACATCTTTGTGCCTGTGGCTTCTTTTTCATATAGTCCTTTAGTTTATTGTTTAAAAAAAAGAATGTTAGCAATCTTAGCATGAAGTAATGGTAAACTCACAAAAGCAACTAGACTCTATTGATAAGACAGAATTTTAGGTACATTTGTTAACAGTTTCTTCTAAAATTTGTCTTGAACTCTCTCTATAGAAATAAATGCTTATAAAAATAAAAAACAGGACAATTAATCTAAGAACTGATTTCCATTTCTATTGGACTTAGTCTGGGAGACAGAACAAGCTGAGGTCTGGTATATTTGGCCCCCCTCTGGGAAAGATTTCTTCATCGGTCATCCAAAGCTTCACTGTCTCTTCCCATCTAATTTTACATTCCCATCTGTTCTCACTTTGGGGTGAGGGAACTTTTTCCTTCTTTTCTTTCATTTGACACATACAGAAACTTGAAGTGCTTCTTGAAGGCATGCCTTGTGCACCCTGATTTGTGGAAAAGTGCAAAGACAGCAGAGTTTAGGTAATTAATTGACCTTGTCATTGTGTAGGTCGAGCAAAGATTTTATTGTTTCAGATAATTACGTAAATTAATTTTATGTGATGCTTGTATTCCTGCTTTATGTAACCACAGATTTTTTTTTAAAATATCTTTCCTGTACAAAGGAAGCATTAACCTCATCCATTTTCATATTCTCTCAAACTAACTTATATTGAATATTCTAGAATGCAGTGTTCAACACAGGCATTATTTATTTAAATGTTAAGACCAAATAATCTGTGGTATTTTAGCAGCTTTAAATAGCATAATTTCTTTAAGCATTGTAGAAACCAACTTTTATTATTAATTTTTGACACATTCCCATAATGATAAAATAAGCTTGACTCTGATAATAATTGTGTGATAATAAAAAATAGCTTATTTATTTTTCTTCTGGATTCAGTGCTTAATAAGAGTGCCAAAGATTTTAGGGATTGTGGTTGGCTTAAAGATTTGCCTTTTTTAAAACACATGGAAGCAATAAGTCTGCAATAAAGAGTCCAGTTGGAGAGGATGGTGAGTTTCCATACCATTGTTTTATCCTTTCTGTGCGGTCTCTTTTCTGAGAATAAGGACTCAGAAATTGTGCATACCGACATATATTTCTTAAGGTAATCAGATTGTGATAGCTTGAAAGGATTTTTATAGGTCCTACGTGAATCATTGCATAAAAGGAAAGTTTTATAACTTTCAGTGATAGGAGTTTTGCTTTTCTCACTATTCATGTTAGAAAGTTTTATTCAAAGGGCATTTTTTTTCTTATTAACTTATTACTACCAAATGTATAGGCACTGTATTTAAATACATCAATCCGAAGGAGAAAAGGTCCTAAACAGTCTTGAATCTTTACCATTGAAAATATTTAAGATTACCATGTTGATAAATGAAGAGTTTCGAGAGAGAACTGTTATTGCAGTAATTTGATAAATAGGTTACTGCAATTATGTAGTCTTGATTAAAAAAAAAAACTAGCAGTGATGCAAAACATTTTCCAACAGCTACAGATAAAACAATCAGAAGTATACTTTTGTGCTAAAAGGTGGAGCCAGAGCATCAGGAAAGCAGTGAAACTGTGTTCAGATGCAGGATGGCCTTTTTAAAATGCGGTTTTGTCCTGCAGCCTGTTGAGTATTCTGTGAACAGCTTCTGTGGCCACAGATAGGAACCCAAGTCTAGATCCCTCCAGGCATGCATTGTGGATGGGGCTACTTCACGACTGTTTGTCATTAAACCTGTGGTGTACTCTTGGCTTTCCTCTCTGCCCTAGTCTCCTTCTTGAATCTTTTGTCTTTACTTGTTAGTGTAAGAGGGACCAAGTTTCCACCACAAGCCTCTCCTCATCCCCATTCTTTCCTGGGAAGTCTCAGCCATTTGCTTGGGCCACTCTTGAAACCTTCCAATTTAATCTGCTGTTGAGCTTTAGATTCAAAATTCCAATTTCTTGCTTATTTTGGTGGTGATCAAAAATTTATATTTTAAAAAATACTTTATTTGGAAGGACTTAATCAGAAAACAGAGCAGGTAGAAATGAGCATGGCAATATTTGTCAGTTTTTGGAACTTAGCCTGCCTCAAAATGATATACTTCTCTGTAGCTCCTTCTGGACCTTTTTTAACTGTCTCTTTACTTCTCTTGTCTCTACCTTCTCACCTCTCGTTACATTACTATCCACTCTTTTCCCTTAAACCACACATAAAAATTTGTTCTCTGTTTGGAAACTTCCAGTGGATCTTCTCTGACCTCAGCAGTAGGATTTTTGTATCAGTGTCCAAGATCCTGATCTACTTAAACCAATGTTCCAGTGTTATTTTTTACATCCTCTTTTGTGTCCAGTATGCTGATATCACTGGCCAACTTATCATTTCCTGAATGATAATTCATTCTTGTAACTGTCCTTTTTGAGTACTTTGGTCATAACCTAATCTTGGCATCAAACTAAGAATTAGAGTACACTTAGAATTAAATAGATAGATAATAGACAGTTAATTGTAGTATGGAGCATTCTAGGATACAGAATTTAGAGGACTGTAGGAGTATAAAATACTCGATCAATTATCTAGCCCAAATGGGACAACTAAGTTAACTCTAAGCTAATTTTTTTTTAATTTAAAATTTTATTTCTAATAAATAATGTAGACATTCATGGGGTGTAGTGTGATGTTTTGACATATATGCACTGTGGAATGATTCTATCAAACTAACATTCATCACCTCACATACTTATCTTTTTTTGTAGTGAAATTATTTAAAATTCATTTTTAAAAATAAAAACTTTTTTCGCCCTTTCTCACCTACCCTCCACCCCCATACTGAGGATTGAACCTAGGTCCTCATGCATGCTAGGCAAGACTCTATCACTGAGCAAAATCCCTAGACCCCTAATTTTACTCTTGGAGGATGAATCTGACTCTGAGAGTGATGATGGGTGGGTATTTTAAGTAGAAGGAATAATATGAGTAAGGGGGTTCATGAAGTATTTGCTGCTCTGGTGGTCACCATGGTTTTGGTATGGTTGAAGACTAGCACACACGGCTGTAGCATAGGGTAAGAATTGAGAAGGAGGTAGGAATTAGATCCCATAGAATCTTAGATGTAATGTTAAAGAATTTGTTTTATTTGGTGGAAATAGTGATGACTGAGTAGAACCAGCTCACATGGATATAAATTTTAAAATATACCTTGCAGAGTTCCTGACAAAAAGGAAGTAGTATGACCATAAAAAATAATGGTCATAGTTATTATCATTACTTAAAGCAGTGGTATATTATTAAGCAGGACATTAACAAAGATAGAGTTACAAGTTTGAATGACTCTTTGGCAGTTGTGTTGAGGATTTGTTGGCAGGGGTGGGGGGGATGAGGTAGGACACAATGAAGATTCATTAAAAAGCTGAGTAATCTAGACTTTATAAACCAAGGATGTAGGAGTGGGGTTGGCATGAAAGGTGAATTTCAGAGAGTAGGAAAGAGAATTCAAAGGAAAGACTTGTGGACTGATTAGGTAGGCATGGGCCAGAGACTGAAGAGGATGATGGAGGGGCAGACAGAAGTCAAGAATAAGGCACACCTTGGTTTGTTGGTAAAATGCTTTCTATTTCTTTTTTTCCTGTCCTGGAAATAGAACCCAGGGCACCAGGCATGCTAGGCAAGCACTCTACCTCTGCACTCCTTCACCAGCCCTTTTATTTTGAGGCAGGGTCTCAGTGACTTGCTAAGGCTGGCCTTGGACTTGTGATCCTCCTGCTTTTGCTTCCTGAATAGATGGGACTATAGTAGGCATATGCCACAGCACCCTTGCTGGGTGGTTTCTTAATGGCAGTGTGGTTTCACTGAGATGATAAGTATCTCTGGAAAAGAGGTTTGAGCCTATCTTGTGATTGATGATGAGTGCATTGTGAATTTGTAGAATATGATACGGGGATGAAAACATGTCAGTGAAGCTCAGTAGAGCCTCTACAGTATAAGAAATGATTAAGGATTTATCATTTCCTGGTGACGACTGAGCTCATAAGTATATATATATATATATGATTATGCAGAAAGAAAAGAGTTTCTGAAGAAGCAGCCCCCCTAGGTACACTAATATTTAAGAGAAAAAGAAGGGCCATGAAAGAGGATAAGATGGAATGGCTAGAGAGATGGAAGGGTCTAGGAGACACCATTACAGAAGACAAATGGGGACAGTTTCATGTGGAGTACATAGTCAAAGGTATTAAATGTGTCCAGTTTGGCACCTAAGGACTGATAGTTGTACCTTGAATGTACAACTGGAAGACCTTGGTGAGTGGAGTAAGTAAAAGCTTGAAATGATGTCTTTTAACTTGACCTTTAAGGAAAGTAGAGAAGTAAAGTACAGTTGCTTCTCCTTACCTATGGTTTCACTTTCCATAGTTTCTTACCCATGGTTAACTGCAGTCTGAAAATATCAAATGGAAAGTTCCAGAAGTAAACAATCTATAGCTTTTATACTGCAGGCCATTCTGAACAGCATGATGAAATCTGTCCCAGAATGTGAATCAAACCTTTGTCCTGTGAACCTACCTACTTTGTGCACACTATTTACACATTAGTCAGTAGCCACCTCTGTTATCAAGTCAACTGTCCTGGTATCATAGTGCTTTATTTAAGTAAGTCTTATTTTATATAATGATGGCCCTGAAGCTTTAGAGTAATGATGTTGGGAATATTATTACAGGATATTAGTATTGTTTTATTTTATTTTATTTTTGGAGGGGTACTAGGGGCACTCAACTGCTGAGCCATATCCCCAGCCCTATTTTGTATTTTATTTAGAGACAGGGTCTCACATAGTAGCTTATTTTATTTTATTTTATTATTAATTATTGTTTTCAATCTCTCATTGTGCAAAACATATGTCATTTATAATTTATCAATTTATCTTAGGTATATATGTGTAGGAAAAAAACAGTATATTATTGTTATTTTTCATTACTGGGAATTGAACCCAGGGCTTCTTGTATGCTGAGCAAGTACCCTACCAACTGGGCTACACCTCCAGCCCATATATTTTGGTTTGATACTATTTGTGGTTTTATGCATCTACTGGAGACTTAGAACACATTCTTCAGATAAGGAGGGGTCTACTGTGGTTAGAAATAGGCTCAATCTCTTAATGCAATTTTCACAGTGAAGAATGCCCGTTTCTCAGTTTGAAGCACTCCCTGGAAGTCTCTTTAGCTTCCTTTCCTCATCACCTCTTCCTGCCCAGCCACTAGTAGGATTTTTAATCTCTCTCAAATCTGCCCATATTTTTCCATTCTTCTAATAAACTCTAAATGAACTTTAACAAAAACAAAAGAAAACCATAAAACCTAAAATAAAAATGTAGAAAATAAAAGATTTTAGGATAGGTAAGAAATTTTTAAGCAAAATATTTAAGTAGGTTTAATCATATTGTCACAGATCAATTTATCTGTATAAAATGAAAACATTTCACATGGCAATAAAAAAAGAAAAACAATTAGAAGGAGAAGGAGATTGACAACTGGGAACATGACAGACCATAGCATGTGCACTCTACTAAGTGTTTTTACATGTCGCTAAAGACATTTATAGAGTTTCTATTTAAAGTCAGAGACTTATACATATGGGTAAAATGAGATATCAGTATCATTTCTTAACCATGACAGTGGTACCCTTTAAAAATTATTTATATTTTGTGCTGAGATGGTGCAGGGAGAATGTAGAAATTGACTCACCTGTCTAGGGAAGCAGCTTGGGAATGTATATTAAGACTTTTCAAGGTGTATGGACTCTGACTTTGGAATTGTAGCAATTCTCACTTCCTAGTTACACACAAAAATGTGAATTCTTCTTGTGCTGTTTATTTGATTGGGAAATATTGAGAACGGTATTCATGATGAGAATATGTTTGTAAGTTATGATTTAGCTATACAGTGAGTATTAGGGATTTTTTAGAATCGTTAAAAGAGTAGTTGACAACATTTTCACACTTGCATGGCTGTAATATTAATTGATAATAGGTATTTTACTCATTCAATTTTGTAAAAAGAAAAACATACAGACATACATTTAGGCATAAACTTATGGCAAAATAAGCTTTTATTGGCTTATGTTTTCTTCTTAGTTGTCCCTTCATTTTCCATGTGCCTAAATCACTTTTATAATAACTAACAGCATTATTGTAATTAGACATTTTTACCACATGATGTAGTTAGCCTTTTAATTCTTACTTGTTTTCAATAAAAATGCCCATTTTGCTCCTAAAGGTGATTTTTAACAATTTGATTTTAATTTATTGTGACAAGATTAATCATGTGCATTTGAGTTGTGAGAACTGTCATTTATGGTGATGTGGTTACTAAGAATTGTGATGTGGGATAGTTTTAAAACCAATGAAGACCCAGTGCACAGATTAGTTATTCTTCAAGTTAATGTCTGTCTTTCACATGCATGACACATACTTGATTCATTGCTTTTATTATGAAAGTGAAAGTTATATTCATTGTATTGGGGTATTTAGATTATTTAATTTTCTTGTGTTAATATGTCAGTAATATCAAGACTAACATTGCTAGCATGTAATTGATGCTAACATTGGATTCATTGCTTATTTTTCTTCCCTTCTTTTGGCATTAGCTGTATGGCAGATTGTCATCATTCTTTTTGAAACCTTTCTGGATGTGATCCTGTTAAAAAATCACATTCATCTCTCTGGCTAATGATAAATGCCCCAGTTTCTCCAATGCAATCCTTAGAAATTTTTCCAGTCAGAAACAGTCCACCTTGAGCTCACTGGTGCTTTCATACCAAGCCTTCTTCCTCCTTCTCCCTCTTCTTTATGTCCTTTTGGTGATGTCCCAAAGATGACTCCTGTCCATCAAAAGACTGACAAGTCAAGACTGACAGAGTTGCTAGTTGCCTGAGAAAATTGAACTCTGCTGAAATGTTTGCAAGGAAATGTGGTCAACTGAACAAGTATGTTTTAAATGTGTAGCCCTTGATTGTGAATTGACAGCATGAGTTCAAATTATTTAAAAGAATATGTGGATCCTATAAGGATCTTAGTTTTGATATAGTATGTCTTCACAAAGGCTCTTCCAGATGCCCCATCTAAAGCACTCCCTTGCCTCCACAGTCTTCCTCTATCATAATACTCTCACTGTCCTAAGCCTGTGAAATGTCTGCAGGATTACCATTTACTGTTTAGTATCCAGTAGAAGGCAAGCTTTCTGAGCCTGAGGACCGAGTCTCGCTTGCTTACTCCTGCAAGCACAGTGCCTAGAATCATGCATTGCATAAAGTAGGCACTTAATAAATAGTTTAAATAAATCGTTTGTCCCCAGGCATTGCCATTAGCATCTTATTTGAAGGAGAGTGATGTTCTTGCTGGTTTGTATTGTGTATAAAAACACCAAGTCCCCAAACTGCTAGTTACATGCCACCACTCGTTTGTTAACCAAAAAACAAGATTTCACTTTTGTGTTTGTTAACTGCAGAATGACCACTGATACTATGTGCCATTGTCCTTCACATTGGTACATCATGTCCTTTCCACAAAGCATTTCTTTAGAATAAACTGGGACACAGTTTTCCTCTTCATTCTCTGATGAGCGTGAGGAAGATATTTGTATTTATTGTTTATCAATGAAGTTTTGTAGATTATTTAATTTGTAAAATAGGTTTTCTGAGGAAAAGCAATCGTTTTTGTTGTTGTTGTTAAAAAAGTTACGGCAATTTCTATGATTTGGGATCATTTGTGGTGTTTTAGTACCTAAAGAGTTGTGGTTTCCATTTAGTACTTTGATCCTTAAAAATCTGGTTGTATCCTCAAAGAAAATTATAGTTGATTTAAAATATTTTATTTCCTTATTTGGTGTGAAATAATTACTTGTATTTCAAAATATATTATATTTAAATATAAAACCCTGTTTTAAAGAATTTCACACTACTGAGCCAGGTGCAGTGGCACATGCCTGTAATCCCAGTGACTTGGGAGTCCAAGGCAGGAGGACTGCATGTTCAAAACCAGCCTCAGCAATTTAGTGAGACCCTGTCTCAAAACAAAAAATAAAAAAGGATTGTGGCTATGTCTAAGTGGCAAAAAACCCCCTGATTTAAATCCCCAGTACCAAACCAAACCAAACCAAACCAAACTACTACAAGCTTAGTTTAAATTTTATAAACAATAGACAGCAGAGAATATAGCCAGGAACAACTGACCAATCTTCTTGGCCATTTTGCATAACATTTTAGGCAAAAACAAAACATAACAAATTTGCCAGAAAATGTTAGACATATTTTATCAACATTGCATTAGCAATCAGCAGTAGGCTGGGTCTGCCTTCTGAAGATATAATTAAATTTCTCAGTTAATTTGTCATGCCTTTTGGCAGGCAGTTATATTTATGATGTTGAAAGCTCATTTTATTTTGGTAATTTAGTATAATTAAACTTATAGATCAGTTTGTATTTTATTGTAAAGGCCATCATTGATTTCATGAATGACTTCACACTCACCAAAACATGGTTAAGTTTAAAATAGACATTAAAAGAGATTAAATACTGCTAGTGAATTTTCTGCCCAGTTTGAATTTAAACACTTGTGAAAATTAAGACAAGTTACAATCAGCACTTTCTGCAAAAATAAGCAGCTGGCAAATGAAAGCTATAAGCAGAAATCATGTAGTTTATAATTGTTTTGATTTTTCAGATCTATCAATATTAATGTAAATGTTCAAGATGTCATTTTAATTTGCAGAAATGTGTGAAAATTTGCATTTGATTGGGGAGTGTTGAATGTTTGATTATTTTCTTTGAAGTGAAAGAAGGGACTTTATTTTTACTTCTTGATCCATTTGAGATGTTCTACTTTTCTGATTTAATCCTTCAGAGGACTAATTAATATTTACTCTTTCATATAGTTTTATGTTCTTGATGGCACAAAGAATTTATTTTCTCTTTACTAAAACTATGAGCTGAAAAAGGTATAAGTCATGGCAATTTTTAAAAAAGGTCCAAATATTTATGTTCTAAAGTATGCCTTGGGTGACTGACACTTCACAATCCACATTTTTGTCATCCACAATTGTAGTCATGACATTATTTTTAAAAAGCCCTGATTATTTTCTGTCTTTTGATAGAATTAGTTTGCCCTCTTAACAGCTACATTTCTGCATTTTCTTTTTCAGATCAATTTTAAATTCCGAGCTCCAAATAGTGATAAAGTACTCACATGTTTGTATTGTTGAGTGCTTAAAGAACCAGTTACAGGTTGTCTCAGTTTCCCCAAGATGACTAGTACTTGTGAGTGTGTTAGCAGCTTTTCTCTCCTTTGTTCTGCTAGACTTCATTTTTAATATCAATAGTTAACTCTGTATTAGCAGTTAAAGAAAGTGAAGCTTAGCATTACCTTACACTAAATTTATGCTGTACATTTATTTCTACTTGCATGTGCATAGCAGACCTACTTGGATGTATTTCGTGAATCATATTCCAACATCACATAATCCTATACATTTTATTAAAACCAGCTTGCATGTGGCAGTTCCAGAAACAGTTCAGGTACATTAAAATAGTGAAGTACTGCATAAATGTTGATTAAGCAGTCTTTTAATATGATGGAATGCTGGAGTTGTATGGTCAGCTAGTAATTTACTTTGTAAGTTATTTATTCATTTGCATAAGAGCAACCTACTTTACAAAAATAGGACACTGATTACTTATGTTCAAAAATTGAACATTAACTAACCTTGGATACCTTTTGCCATTCAGAGAATTGTGATGATTTCTCCCTTCTTTCCTCCTTTCTGTCCACCGCCTAGCCCCATACCACCCCTTCCTCCCTTTGCCTTTGCTTTTCCTGGCAGTTGTCTCCTTGCCAGCCTCAGCAAACATGTGGATCCCTGCAGTAAAACTGTAATTCTTCTCTTACCATGGATAGACTAAGTATAATTTTGGGTAGTTTGTACTTAGGAAAGCTCAACCCTGGCAGGCAAGAACTAGAAATGCCTTGCGATAGTGGATGCCAGTTAAGGGATGAGTTTGTTTACAGGCATATCTTCCCAAAGATAATTCTCATTTTTAAAAAATTCTGAAAATATTTAACACCTTTGAAAACCATTCTGAAACTCAGTCTTCTATCATATGAGTGGTGTTAGGTGTGTGTGTAGCAAGAGAGGTTGATTCTTCCTACATTGCCTTTTCATCCTAAAAAATATATGAATTAACTTTTTTACTGATGATTTTCAAAACAAAAAAATAGTTGGATGGTGTGACATGAAACATGTAACATGTGATATGCCTTTGCTGTTAATTTCCTCCAAGAATGTCAGAGATAACAGTAGGCTTACTGATGCTATTAGAGGTCAATTCACTAAAATTAAAACTGGGGGGAAGGATGGGTCCGTTCAACACATAATTAAAAAGACACTCTTAAAATCTGAAATAAGGGGAAAATTAGGTAGGGATCCATAAAGCATTTTAAAATAATTTCTCCTAAGACTAAGCTAAATATTAACATTCTTCCTTTGAACAGATACCCCCTTCCAAAAAAAGAGGTGGGAGAAATGTTTCATTTTGAAATGTACATTATGCTCTTTGAAAAAATATGCTCAGCACTTAGAAGTTCATTTTGTGTGATTCTTGTTTTACTGCTTGACTTATGACTTGAAATTGGGACAAAGTATTTGTTCATTGGTAGGAAACATTTAGTAAATTATTGAAAGCAACAGTATCCCTAGCATCATGATTGTGCTACCTTTATTTAAAAAGCTGCTTTTAAAACTAAGGATTATAGCTCACTGTGTCTATTAATGAATTTATTTTTCTTCAGGAACAAACTCTTAGCCTTATGTTTTCTGAGAAGACAGAATTCTGTGTTGTGTACATGTATGTCTCCCTTGAGTTAGTGGGGAGGATAACTGGGCTGATCAGGTGATTGCTAGTTTGTTTAAAGTCTTCTGCTTCCAACCATGAAACCAGCAGTCTCTTGACCATCGACAGCATTTTAAAATTGATAAATGTGGGCTGGGGATATAGCTCAGTTGGTACAGTGCTTGCCTCCCAAGACACAAGGCCCTGGGTTCAATCCCCAACACCAGGGAAAAATAATTGATAAATGCTTCATAGATAAAAATCTGAAGTTCTTTGTTATTGGTGAAGGTTTTTATTAGTAAAAGATTACTTTTTGTAATAGAAGTGGCACACAATCTTCTGTAGTCATTTTTTCCGTGATAAATGCAAGTCAAACATTTAAAGTATGATTTAATTATATTTGCATTGATTTCCATGAGCTTTTGGTTATCCGTATGTCAAAAAGAGCTCACATCTATCCTATGGTACATTTATCTAAAAAAGAAACCTTTGGAAATATATGGTAAGTGACCATATTGTTTCAGCTTCTAATCACTCTCAGGAGAGATGAACTGGTATCCAGTAGGCAAATTGAACCCACCTCTGTTGGTTCAACTGTTAAAAATGTTCAAATTTCCACGAGCCTCCTAAATTCTTTTTGCCTAAATAGGAAGCTTGTTATAGAGATCCAGAGAACCTGCACTGGTAGTGGAATCATGGTGACCATTTATTTTATTTTCCAAAATGGGACAGCCAGCATAAAACAGGCTATTCCATGTAAATTCATATATATAATCACCTGCCTATGCGATATGGAATATGTTTCCCACTACATTGTACCATTAAATTTTAAGTAAAGGGTTTATGATAATGGAGTTAGGATTGGATAGAAATTTCTATAATAAGTTATTTATGTTTTCAAATTTAGATCTCTTAATATCCAAGAACTGAAAAAATATGTATATATAAATGCTATTCCTTTCCCATCATTTTTTCTTTTTTTTTTAAGGCTGTATTAAAGAATTTAGAACTAAGTGTCATTGTTAGTGTAGTGTATTTTTAGTTGGTGACAAACTGCTTGGGAACCATTGAATGATTTGCCATTTGTTATGTTGAAATTAAATAATCCTTAGTAGTCTTATAACATCAACATTTTCTAAATGTAATTAAAATAAAACACATTTTTCTCTTGAATTGGGTGTTTAATGGTTAGCATTATGCACAAAATGAAGATAAAAATATAATCATGATTTAATATGCCTTTTACTTTTTAGCTGTTTTATAAATCAGTGAGTAAAACCATGACCCTATTAATGGCAACTTTCAGTTTAGATATTTGGCTTTTAAAAATAATTGCTAGATTATATCACTCTCTAATAGAAAATTAAGGATCTGGGGAGAATCATTAACCATTTCAGTCATGTTTACTCTTTCTGTAAACTTTATTTAATTTTATTAAATCATATTATTAAGGGCCTGAAATTACTCTATAAGTTATTTATGTTTTTGAAAAATGCCTTGATGAGTAAAACCCAGTTGTCAAGATTAAGATTTCAGGGAAAATAGTGCTTAGGAGCAAATAAATATGGTGTTAAATACACTTAAAATATGTATTTAAAATAAGGCAAATGAAAACACTGCTTCCATAAGAAAGGAGCATGATGGGGTTTGCATACTGCACAGGTGCCCCTCCCCCATGTGGTCTTCACTTCATAAAATACTGCTACAGCTCCACTTGCTCAAGGCAGAACCTCCCAAAAGCACTGTGTTACACAGACTGTACTTTATCTTAAAGTTTTTAAATCAACTTTTATTATATTACATGTGATTTTAATTTTATTTTTTTCCCTTAAATACATGTGAAACTGCCTGGCCTTTTCACAAATTACTCTGGTGTTTAAGGGAATGAGTTTCATTGCCTAGTCTTTGTTTATGTATGGAGTGACTGAAGTAGCACACCATTGGGAAGCTTATGGTAGGGGTAGAGTTATAGGGACCATTAGTAGTTAAGTGTCCTATTTTAAGGGTCAGAACATATCTGTGTATATAAATAGATCTTGCATTGAGAAAAAATGCAATAAATCTGTTCTTATTCTTTGAATGAGTGTAACTGTGTTTTAACTGTGTGTGTGTGTGTGTGTGTGTGTTTTATTGTTGTTGTTTTTTTCCCTCTGTGCTGGGGATTGAACAAAGGTTTTGTACATGCAAGGCAAGTGCTCTAACACTGAGGTACACCCCCAGCCAATCTTTGTGTTTAAAAAAAAATTAAATATAAGTCTAGAAATAAATACCATACCTTCAGGATATCTCATAAAGACAATAAAAATGTGAAATTGATCCAGATAAGACAAAAATGCCCGAGATGAGTGACTTACGTTTCCCGTGGTGTGGTGTTATTTTTCATAATACCATATTTTGAATAAAACTAGACCTTGCAATATGGATATAGTAGATTCTATCAAAATAACCTATGAATTTGGTGATATTTTATTTAAATTTTCTTATGTTTAACCCTTAGCTCAGCATTCATTTAACAACAACAAAACAAATTATTATACAATTAGCTTTTTCTTTTTAATGATTCTACACTGGTTTTTTTTTTATCTCTTTCAAATTTAAATAAATGCTGAAGAGAGAGGTTTCCAATTCCACTATATCGATATTGTTGCCAGTGTCATGTTGTAATTGATGTGACAGTGATGTGACAGAGGGGTAGAGGTAGGAAAGACAAAGACATAGAATCTATAGTCAACGACAGCAGCTAGACTGTGATATGAACTTTGCGTAGGCAGCAGCACTACAAATGATGGCTTCCTTCTCTTCAGAATAATGGAGGTCAGAGGCAATAGAATAACTTCTTTTAAAAGCCTGGAAAAGTAGCAACCCAGAAACAAAACATGTAAAAAAGTAAGGAATTTTTGCATCAGCAGCAGCAGGAGAGAGAGAGAGAGAGAGAGAGAGAGAGAGAGAGAGAGAATATGCCCCGCTATTAGATTTACACTACTACTGAAGGGAATTCTTTTTGCTAAAAGAAAGTGGCACCAGATGGTAATTCAGGTCTACTATACAAAACTGCAGAACATGCATTCTTCTCAGGTGCACAGAAAATGCTCAGTCATATGTGATGCCATTAACATGTTTTGATAAAATTTGCATGTTAGAAATCTTGCATGGTATGTTGTCTCACTAAAATGAAATGACATTAATGTTAATAAAAATAAGCTAGGAAATAGTCACATATTTGAAAATTAAAAACATACTTTTAAACAATGATAGTTCATAGAAGAAAACAAAAGTAGTTATTAAATATTATAAATTGAATGGTAATGAAAACACAACATAACGTATGTAGAAAGCAGCTCAAGCAATACTTAGAGGAACATGCCTAACTATAAAATACTCATATTAGTAAAAAGGAAAAAAAGTTTAAAATAGTGATCAAAATTTCTGTCTTGAGGTAGGGAGAGAAGAGCAAAGCATATCTGTCTTAAGAAAGGAAATAATAATGATAAAAGCAGGCATCAATAAAATGGAGACAAAGAAATTAACAAAACTAAAGAAAACTGATAATCCCCTAGCAAGAATGATCAAGGAAAGGAAAGAGAAAACAAACAAACAAAAAAACCCACCAGTATCAGGATTAAAATGACACAGGAGAGCACTGTGAATACTTTATCTGGAGGTTCCTTCGCCTGAGTGTTCTACCAGTGACTGTCAGGTAAGGAGCAGGGCTGGGGAGCATAGGGGAGGTGAGGTAGCACTCAAGCACCTGTGGTTTACTTGTTGCTCTACTGGGAAATTTACACATGCTCTTTAATCATCACTCTCTTAGTGAATTATCTATTATGCTCATTTTTATAGACTGGGAAATTGAGGCTGGTGGGTGGGGGCCATTGATAATGTGCCCAAGGTTAGATAGTAAAGTAACCAATAAAGTAAAAGAAACAGAGACTGCACTACTTGTGTCACCAAAGCCCATATGCTCCCTTGACTCTTTTTTAATGTATCATGAAAACAGCAATAACTAATTCTAACAAATGAAGTGTAAAGTAATGTCAGTCTGTGCAGTCAGCTGCAACAAAATAAAATAGATGGATGATTTGTTAGTCAGCTTTTGATCACTCTGACGAAAATACCTGAGAAGAGCAATTTAGAGGAGGAAAGATTTATTTTGGCCAATGGTTTGAAAGGAATCAGTTCATAGCTGACTGGCTCCAAGGCAGAAACATGGTGGAAATGAGTGGTAGAGGAAAGCTGCTCAGTTTGTGGCTGTTGAGAAGGAGTGGGCAGAATGTGGGGTGGGGAGAAAGAGCCTGGAGAGAAGTAAACCCAGGTCATGTCCCTGTGACCTACTTCCTCCAATTAGGTCCTACCTCCCAGTACTTCATTCAGCTGTCAGTGCATTAATCCATCAAATAGATTAAAGTCACTGATGAGGTAAGAGCCCTTACAATCCAATTATTGCCTAAAAGACCACCTCTGTGTACATGAAACTTGGGGGATATTTGTTATCAGAGGCATAAAATGAGGTGACTTATAAATAGCAAACACGGAAGTGTTTTTGTTTTGGTTTGGCTTTTTATCACAGTTCAGGAGGTTGGGAAGTTCATGATCATGGCACTGACAGATTTGGTATCTGACGAGGGTCAGCTTCCTGGTTCACAGACAATCATCTTCTTGTTGAAACCTCACATGGTGGAAACAGGAAGTTCACAGGGCTCTCTGTTATGAGGGCACTAATCCCATATGTGTTAGTCAGCTTTGTGTCGCTGGGACCTGACAAGCACAACTTAGAGAAGGAAAAGTTTATTTTGGCTCACAGTTCCAGAGATTTAGTCCATGGTTGGCAGAGTTCATTGCCCTGGTGAGGGAGAACATCATGGTGGAAGGGTGTGGTGGAGGAGTGCTGCTCCATATGTGGCAGCCAGGAAGTGGAGATGGATGTGATGGGGCTTCAGGGAAGATGAGCCCTTCCAGGACACCGTCCCTGGTGATCTACCTCCCCCACCCATGACCTACCTGCCCACAGGTACCACCCAATTAGTCCATACAAACTAGGTTACACTCATTAGATCACAGACCCCATAATCTAACCATTTCACCTGAATATTCCTGCAGGAGCTTTTGGGGGATACCTCATATCCAAATCATAACACCATGCATGAGGGCTCTGTCTTCCTGACATAATCACCTCCAAAAGGCCTCACCTCCTCATACTGTCACACTGAGGATTAGGTTTCAACAAAAAAATTTCAGGGACTCAAACTGGATCTCCTGTGTGGGTGTTACTCAAAGGTTCCTGGTAATGATGCTGTTTCCTCTTTTCTATGTATTTAATCTAAAACATACCTTTTTTCAAGTTTAGTATTCTCAAAACCCATTTTCTCTACTTTTACAGTGAATCCATACCTGTTAGGCCGAAGATAGATTCGAAACAAGTAAACGTTAAGAGAACTCTTTTGCTTTTCTGTAAGATGAAAGTGCCCCCCTCTGCAATGATATGAACAGTATTTCAGTAATTAAATGTTCATTCCTAGAAGGGAGGAGTAATGATATTCTGAAAAATAGATTTTACCTTGTATTCTTCTGGAATGCAAAATTCTTATATTTTTCATAAAAAATGTCAGTTATGTGCAACTGGGTTTGATGATATGTTAGGAAAAGGAAACTTCCTCCTTTCTGTTTTTTAATAGCCTTCACCATGTATTCAACAAATAGAATATGTCAAGAAAGAATTTTTCTGTTTGTAGAATGCAAAGAATTTTCAAGCAAATGTAAACATAGCAAAAAGTAAAATATAATACTTTTTTTTTTCTTTTGGTACCAGGGATTGAACACAGGGGTGCTTAAACACTGAGCTACATCCCCAGTCCTTTTTAAATTTTTTTTTTACTTTGAGACAGGGTCTCACTAAGTTGCATAGGGCCTTGCTAAATTGCTGAGGCAGGCCTCGAATTTACAATCCTCCTGCCTCACCCTCCTAAGTCACTGAGATTACAGGTGTGCACCACCACATTTGGCTAGAATACAATTTCATAGGTATTATTTTGCAGCCTGAGTCAGCTTATAATTATGAATTTCTATTAGATAGTGAATTAATAGTGCATCAGTGGTCCATTCCAGAAATATGAATGTGAAGCTCTCGTTGAAAAATATCTGCATATTTTGAAATACATTTTGCATTAATTGTATAACTAAAAGTATTATACTAAATTATTTTTGGAACAAATCTTGAGAATGTCAAAAGCTTATTATATACCTTTTTATTTTGCAAAATGTTTACTTCTGTAATCATAAATAAGACATATTAGAGGACTGAATATTTGAAATTCTGCCATTCTTAGCAAAGCCCTGGTTATCAAATGGGTGATAGAAGTGTTTTCTAAGGAAACTAACAGTATTTTTTTGTTGTTGTTATTTGTCAATGTACACCAAAGTAACTTGAACTTTTTAGCAGTCAGACCTTGGGAACAATAACCAGTTCTCTCTAATTAATTGTTCTTTACGTGTTTTTAACCTTTATATTTTGGATTTGTTGGTTTGCTTAGTTACAGTGTTGAAGGGAAAAGGTAAAGCAATACCTGAAGTTCTGCTAAAACAAAATTCTGGAATGAAACAAAGTATGAACTATACTGTGAAATAAACATTGCAATGTGAACATATGGAGAAGAGAAGCAGCGTTCATTCGTTGGAAAGTGTTGGAAAGTGTGGATCTGTGGGTACTGCTTGTGTTTGAGATTCACAAATGTCTGTGTGAGCTGAAATGAAATAATGATGCTTAAAAATAAAAGAAGCAGCAGAATTTCTAGTGTGCATAGTAAGAAATGTAGATAGGACATTATTTTATTAAAAGTAGAGAGTAAATGAAGTCATACAGAGAAAAGTCTTCACATGATATTACCTGAAAACAAAGGGTAATTCTGTTACATCACATGGTCTCAGGTGGATAGATTTACATAATCTTATGTAAATATCCATCAGTGTTGAGGTAATGCCACTGTAATAAGAAATCCAGTAGACTAGATAGAAAAATTATTTTCAAAACTGGTTACATCCACTTTGAAATTGTAACTGAATAAGTGTGGGGGAAATAGGTGATAGAAGAAACTAAAAATCATGATAGAACACAAAAAATTGGAAATGAAGAAAAGAAGAATCATGATCTTAGAGAATGTCCAACCTACGACTCTTATCTTCTGCCCTGATCTCTGATCTCTCCTGATTCCCTTTCAACTTCTTCCCATGCCCGTTAGTGTGCCCGCACCAGCCTACACATGGGCAGACACAGGCATCTGCCTAAGCACCAGGAAGGTCTTTCTGCCTAGAACAATTTAAACCTGCTTAGAAAAGAAAGTCCTTTCCTGAGGAAAGACCCCCATAGAAGTCTTGCTTTTTCAAAGCTTGGTTTGTAAAATGAGAGCATGAACCCTGCCGTGTGTGTGTGTGTGTGTGTGTGTGTGTGTGTGTGTGTGTTTGAGAGAAAGAGAGAGGGAGATTTGGTGGAAATAGAAACTATTCAAATATCCACATACTTCCTTGGGAAAGAGTTCTTTTTTTTCTGTGATTTTGTCCATATTAAATACACTTTTATTAATTGTTTATATTAGTTGGCCTTTTTTTAAATGTCCTTGTCAAATAGGCAACCCAGTGTCCATCACTAATGTGTTTGGTTTTGTATGGAAATTGTACCAGTTAATAAGATAGACCAGTTTTTTTATTATCATGCAGAAATGTTAGCTCCTTAGAGCTTTATCTTCATTTTGCCATTGCTTTTTATTAAAAGCCTAAAAGGTCCGCTTAGGTACATCTCTAAGAATATTATATAGGAATAGTCTGCCCCAGAAGTAGTGTTTGAAGAATGTTCAGCGTTGTTTTTTTTTTTTTTTTTTTTTTTTGCTTTTCAAAGTTTCAAAAATCCTAAGGTTAAATAGTCAAGGCACTCAGTTTTAGGTAATATGGGGTCTTTGAAGTCCAAACTAGGGAATTAATTTGAAAGAGATACATTGTGTTCCTAAAGAGCTTTTTTTCTTTAGTTCTTTTTAACCATTTGTTATTGATTTGTTAATATTTTATTTAAGAGAAATGGGGGGCATAAAAAGTTAAAATTCAATATAGGACATATAATTAATATTTAGCCTCTACTCTGTCAGATATCATTTTAAGCTCTTTACTAGGATTATTTTATTTTCAATACTGTTAAAACTTTAACTATAAATAATACTTCAAAATAGGAACCACTGTCATCTTCACTTTACACATGAAGCAGTTGAACACAGAATGTACCAACAACTTGACCCAAATCACACAACCCATAGGTAGCAGATTTGAACCTTGGCCATCTGATTCCATATACTTGAATTTCCATTAAATCTATCTCTGATAGAAAAAAGATACTGTAAGTTTAGTAAAAATTGAAAAATATTTCTATTAAATATTCATAGGCACGTTTATGATTGGAACACTGG
Organism: Glaucomys volans; assembly: GCA_020662805.1. NCBI lineage: Eukaryota > Metazoa > Chordata > Mammalia > Rodentia > Sciuridae > Glaucomys > Glaucomys volans. Next base: position 5,424 of record JAJEJO010005070.1, on the reverse strand, counting down.
ACCAAGTCTTAGGATCATGATGGCTTTCATTCTGTTTTCATATTTGACTGATGTGTTTTATTGGTAGAAAAGCAAATATTTTACCTAATCTTTAATTGAATAATCCTTTTTAAATTTGTTTAAGCAGCAAGGTAATTTTGCAAGCATTACAGAATTATCAAATTATGTAACAGTTGATTTGTCATCAGTTTCGGCCTTTTTTTTTTTTAAACCCAAGTAGGCCTTATTTATATCACTATTTTTATATTATTATTTTTTCTTCAATAACTAGAAGAATTCAAAGTACGTATTTTTAAGAGTTTGTGTATAACCCACAATTTTAAGTGCCAGTGAGCTTCTTAATTAGAGAAGAAATTTGGCAAGCAAACCCTTCTTAGTGTACAGTTCTTCACAGACAACTGTGAGGTCATATGTTATGAATTCTGAGTGTGAAGGTTTTGATTTTGAATTTGCTCTTCAACTTATATTTTCCAACATTAGGATGATCAGATCCTTGGCTGAAAAAATAAAAACATAATTCAAGAAATCTTTTCAATAGTTTAGTATCCTTTGGTTCTCCTTTTACTACGTGCTAGAAGACTGGAAAATAATTTAAAAATCAACATTAAATATAACAGTGGGGTGACAAGTTAATTCTATTTGACTTTTTATTATTATAAAGAAAAATGAACGAAAATCTTCTAGACAGATACAAGTCATTGTGACAATATAGACACTTGGGGAAGTAATATGTGTTTTTGATTTTTGTTACTTGGTTGTGTGAGTTAAAAGTAACAGCATCAAGAGAGCCCAGCTATTCTGTGCCAAGTCATTCCTTGTCACTAACTGGTTGCTCTGAACTAGTTATGTGCCTGGAGTTTAGTGGTGTTACTTAGTGATTACTTTATTTGATCTGCTTGTGAATAGAGTTGAAGTATTCATGAAACCTTTAGGGAAATTGTATTTGACTTTATTAGGGTGCACTGAAGTATTTGGGACTGCTAATTTGAAGGCCTAGAAACCACATGTGCATTTTTCCTGGACAGGCAGAACCTGTAGCTTGACCCCTGGGAGAAGACCTTGTTACTGTTCTGCAGTATGGTCCTCTCTAGGCCTGGAAGAAGATGGAGAGTCCTTAATCTAAAGTCTCTTTTACTCTTAGCTTTATTTTAACTTCCTCCTGTGCCAACCTTCTTGTTATTATGCCACTTTTTTGTATTTTTAGAATTAATTAAGCATATTTTAGCAGGAACAAAGTACAGAAATAATGGTTCTTAGGTTAGTTTGTTTGCCTGGGTTGATACTGCCATCTCAATGTATAATCATCACAAATTTTGTGCCTTTTTTTTTTTTTTTTTTGCAAAAAATGGGTTGTGACTATTGTGTGAAATATTGTTTTTAACTGTGCCAGTATTACTTAAAAATAGTATAATCATTCATTACTAAACTGTCTTTGGTGCAAGATTAGGATGCACAGAATACTCATGAATATGCATTATGCAGTGGCAATTATGCAGCAAAACAGCATTTTGGAGAAATCAGCTCATCGTATTTTCAGTCTAAACCATTGATGATGGAGGATGCAGGAACTTCTCAAATGTCAGAGTGAGAAAATTGGATATAGTCTCTTAACAGCTTAAGAAAAACTGGATGTAGTTTTACACCATCTGTGAATGCCTTTGAGACTCTTTCACATATTCTCCCTTTACTATTCTTCCTCAATTCTGCCTATTAAAGATCTTTTCCTCTTTGTGTGTCTTTTAAAATCATGTTTCCCTTATGTATTGGCTTCTTCTTCCAGACATTTACTGTTTTTCTCACACGCCCTTAAAAATCATTATTTTATAGGCCACTTAAGTATCATTCTGGGGGCTTAATAGATGACTTTGAAATTCCATGTAGTGGTAGCACTAGTCATTAAGTTGCTTGGTTGTACTTTGGCAGTACAATGTGACCACTGATTGAGTTTATCTTGGTTTTAAAGATAAACAGATATCATTTCTTTTAAAGACAGCTATTGTCTGAAAATGTTGAGTACATTTTAGGACATTTCAGAAAACAAAAGTTTTATATTGCAAATCCCTTATGATGTTTAAGAAAACATAGAAAGTAAAATTTTCTTCATCCAGTATTCTGAATGACTCTTTAAGGTAAAAACATCTCTGTAGTGTAAAACGTTGAATGGAGAAGAAGTTAATTGAAGGTGTGAAGAAGTGACACGATATACAATTTTAATTCAAGTTCCTTGGGTTTATTTTCTCTATCCCATTTCTCTTTTCTCAGAAATTTAAAGGAAGAAATGATGTATTAATGAAGCAGATCTCTCTCTCTCTCTCTCTCTCTCTCTCTCTTTCACACATAACCCCCAACACACAGAACAAATTCTTAGCAAATTAGCAACTTTTTTACCCAATAAAATTGTCTACCAAAAACATACAATAAAAATTATATTTAATGGTAAAATGTTGGAAGTCTTAGCTTTAAAATCAGATACCTGGAAACCCACTGTAATTATATTTATTGTTGTACTAGAGGTTTTAGCCATCCCAGTTAGATAAGAAAAAGAATTGAACATTAGGCAAAAAGAAATAAAACAGTAATTTTTTGACAGAGAAAAATTGATTTTCTACATAGAAAATCCTATTTCACATGTACAACTTAATTAATATTGGAGAGTTTAACAGCATTGCTATAAACATTAAATACACACAAAGTATAATTTTTAAGAACATCAGAAATATCTATAGTGTATAAAGCAGAAAAATCTCTGGGAGTAATCTTTAAACAGTCATTTGAGACTTTTATGGAAAAATGAAAAGACAAATGAAAACTACTTAAAAAGAATTTTAAGAGACTTTTAAAAAGACTATGTTCATAGATAGGGAGATTCATTACAATAAAAAGTTATTTAATTGATCTCTAGAGCTAGTTAAAATCCAAGGAGGTCTTTTCTTGAAACTTAACAAGTTGATCCTAAAATGTTATAGAAATGAATAAAAAACCCAAATAACCTGTAATCTAAAGAGGAAGAATTGGATGAAGGATAATTTCTGCTGCATATTCAAGCAGAAAGAGCAGGCCAAATGGAGATAATATAAGCATCCTCCATCTCTAAGACAAAATACCTCCTGTATTTGGTGTTGGTTCAACTTGACTTATCCTTCTTGTTTTTCCTCCTATCATATTGAACTGCCTTCAGGAATTAAATGAAAAGGAATATAGTAATCACCAATGCAGAGGGCACCTTGACTGATAGTCATTAAGAACAGTGACTCTAGATATGATCTACCTGGATTCAAAAGCTGTATGACCCTGGGTAGTTATTTAATCTTCCTTTGCTTCAGTGTCCTCATTTAGAAAATCGAAAAGTAATATTACCTCTTATAAAATGTTATTGTTAAAATTAAGTGAATTAACACATGTAAAACTAGTAGAATATCTGGTATACAGTGTTCTGTAAATATTAGCTGTTATCGTTTTTGTTTCTTTGCACCATTATTCTGTTTATTTTGAAAATGCTTTCATCCTTGTGTTGCCTTTTGACATTAGGTATTTATTCCATGTTAAATTGTAGGTGTTCAAATAATATGTGCCTTAAGTGTTAAAAAAATAAATAGCAGATTTTTTTAACCAGTGAAGTCTGAACCTCTGGTATACACTGAAATTTAAAGAACTATAGTGTCAAAAAAGGTCAGTTGAAGTGGAGAGACATTTGCCAATGAGCCTCATGATGACTGAGATACCAGTGCCATGGGATATGTAAACTGCACAGTCTAAACATAAAGATAGGATGTCTGAGTAAACTGAAAAATATCAGCCCAGAAGACTCATAAAGAATGTAGGATTTTCTCTTGAGACTTGATGAATGCAGATAAGTAAGCATATAAACTGAGAAGCCAACCATTTATAGGAAGAAGGTATTTAGTAACCTTGCAACAGAATATATATTAATGGAAAGACATAATCAAACACAGATAAAAAGTTTACTTTTGTTAATGGCAGATGATACAGAAACTTATGGAAACAGATAAGCCAGGTGATGAGACAATATGCTGAAATGTGCAGGTCTAGCTCTGCACTTTCCAGGGAGTCACAGCACTGGGAGCTGACATTAGCGCTGAGTGTTCTCTTCACCTTCATCCTGGCCTTAACTTCCTCCTGGGAGTTGGCTTCATGCCCACTTGATTCTCCTGGGCACTGACTTTAGGTTAACTGCTAATTGTTAGCAAGTAATTGGTGCCAGTAAACTTCAACCCATTCCTGAGCGTTTACTGTGAGGTGAAGGTCAATTTCCCAAGTATTCATCAGGTCAAGCTCTAGCCCATTGAGAGGGTCCCTGACACAGACCCCAGTCTTGAGGCCGGGTCATTTACAGAACTACAGCTTGGTCTCAGATTTGGTCTCAGATTAGTCTTTCAACTAATCTTCACTTCAAACTCTTCTGCCTCACAAGACATAATGACACTGGAGAAAATGGCTTTGTTTAATCAGAATGACCAGGGTTAGAAGCTACTACTTAATAGCTGTGTTTTCACGAGTTATTTTTGTGTATACAACTCAATTTTTTTAAAAAAATATTTTTTTTAGTTGTAGATGTACACAATCTTTCTTATTTATTTTTATGTGGTGCTGAGGATTAAACCCAGTGCCTCATACATGCGAGGCAAGCATGCTGTCACTGAACTACAATCCCAGCCCCTATGACTCAGTTTCCTTACCTGTAAACTGGAAAGGATCCCACCTAACATAAAGCACTTCAGTGAGACAGAGTATGCAAAGTACCCAGTACATTGCCAAATAACAGGAATGTAGTAATTATTTTCTTTTTCTTTTTATTCTAAGATTGAACTTACCCAGTTTTGAGCCTCTCCATCCCTCTGTTAATATCCTGTGCTTTACAGTGCTGACGATTTTCTATTATATTTTTTGACACACATCCCCATTAAAGAGTCTCTTAAATTTTCAGTAAATTGAAAGTTAAAAACATCTTCAGGGGCTGAGATTGTGGCTCAGTGGTGGAGCACTTACTTAGCATGCGTGAGGTACTAGGTTCGATCCTCAGCACCACATACAAAACTAAATAAAATAAAGCTATTATTAAAAAAATTAAAAACCATCTGCTGGGAAAACTGGAAATCCATATGCAGCAAAATGAAACTAAACCCATATCTCTCACCCTGTACAAAACTCAACTCAAAGTGGATCAAGGACCTAGAAATCAGACCAGAGACTCTGCACCTAATAGAAGAGAAAATAGGTCCAAATCTTCATCATGTTGGCCTAGGACCAGATTTCCTTAACATGACTCCCAAAGCGCAAGAAATAAAAGCACGAATCAATGATTGGGATAGAGTGAAACTAAAAAGCTTCTTCTCAGCAAAGGAAACAATCAGCAATGTGAAGAGAGAGCCTTCAGAGTGGGAGAAAATCTTTGCCACACACACT